>CAUYUJ010015969.1:247820-252820 GCA_963575745.1 Prorocentrum cordatum
CGACCTGCGCCGTTGTTGGCTGCCTCATTGACCCGCTTATTGTCGAACGTGCCCGCTCTTGCCGCCCCAGTGGTTGTTTCACGAGTGCTCACAGCGCCTATGGGACCGCATTGCCAGTGACACCACGCCTGACAAGCAGCAGTACGCAATCAGGAGTGTTTGAGCCAATCTGCGCCTGAGCACCACCAGGACTGTAACACCCAGCCGCCTGTGGGACCACATTGCCAGTGAACGCCACTCCTAACAAGCAGCAGTACGCAATCAAGATTGTTTGAATCAAACAACGCTCGAGCACCACCGTGACTATGAGCACCCAGCCGCCTGTGGTACCACCTTTCCAGTGAACGCCACTCCTGACAAGCAGCAGTACGCACTCAGGATTGTTTGAGCCAAGCAGAGCTTGAGCACCACCGTGACTATGAGCACCCAGCCGCCTCCAACCATCCGTCGAGAGCCAATCCCACCACCCTTGCATTCCTCATCTGTCCACCCCATCCTCCCTCCTTCGTTTACCTTTCCACGACTTGCTACTTCTTTTTTATCATTCCTCCCTCCACCCCCTGCCATCCCTGGATCCCTCCACCCGTCAATTCATCTTCACTCCTCCCCTCCATCCTCCCTCCTTTCCCTCCTGGAATCCATCCAGCAATGAATTCGTTACTCCTACCTCTTTCCTCCATCTCTCCGTCGTCCTTCATCGCTCATTCTCTCATCTGTCCCTCCCTCCACCCCCCGACGCATCCACCCACCCAGGTTCGCTGACTGGCTCTTTCCTTCCTCCCTCCATCCCACTTCCCATCATCCCTCCTGCATCGTCCCTGGTCTCTCATCTCTGCATGCCTTGTCAGTCCTGCCTGCCTCCCTCGATCCCTCCTCGCATCCGTCTCTCCTCACTCCTCTTTCTCCCTCAGTCCTCCCTCCCTCCCTCATCAATTCCTCCGCCCATCCCTCCCTCCTCGATCATCCCTCACACCTCTCCCCTCCTCCCTCCATCCGCCCGTTTCCCTCCTTCCGTCTGCCCGCCCTAGTCCTCCCTTCCTCCTTTTCTTCCTCCCCCGCCTCATCATTATCATCATCATCATCATCATCATCATCATCATCATCATCATCATCATCATCATCATCATCATCATCATCATCATCATCATCATCATCATCATCAACATCAACATCAACATCATCATCAGTATCGTCGTCATCACCATCATCATCAACATCATCATCAACATCATCATCATCATCATCATCATCATCATCATCATCATCATCGTCATCATCATCATCGTCATCGCCATCGTCATCGTCATCGTCATCATCATTATCATCATCTGCCTCTTCATCTTCCTCCTCCCCCTCCTCCTCCTCCTCCTCCTCCTCCTAATTACCTCCTCCCCCTCCTCTCGGTATGCGGTTCACTCCTTCACGGCATGCTGCTGCAATTTAGTGTCAAGGCAATTCGCCTGGGGAGCATTCTGCATGGCTTGGGGGGACGCGAAGCGTCAAGAATTGTAGGCTGGGGAATGAATGCACTTCGCCATAGCCCCAACGGTCACTTCATGAACTGTTCACGTGTCCAGGGGACGGTCACCTGGAAGAAACGCCTACTCCACCCTACCGACGCATCTAATAGTGCAACGACGAAGGAAATCTTCACGCCCCTTGCGGGCGGCCTGCAGTGGAGAAATTCTTACAGCACAGGGAAAGAGAACCTCGATCCTGCACCGGATAGGTTCCGATTCGTGTATTTGAGGAAGTCCTGGGCAGGAGCGCCATTCTGAAATCGAGCAAGAAAGTTTCGGAATCTGGTTTAGAGGAAGTCCCCAGCGTGAGCGCATTTCGAAATCGATCACGAAATGTTCGATTTCTGTTGTGGAGGAAGTCCTGGGCGGGAGCGCCATTTCGAAATCGAGCCAGGGTTTCCGATTCTAGTTTGGAAGAAATCTTGGGCGGGAGCGCCATGCCGACGTCGAGCCCGAAAGGTTTCGAATTCTGTTTTGATAGAAATCTTAGGCGGGAGCGCCATGTCTGATTCAAACTGAAGCAGTGCCGACATCTTTTGTCGAGGAAGTCCTGGGCGGGAGCGCCGTTTCGAAATCGAACCAGAAGGGTTTCGAATTCCAGTCTTCACGAAGTCCTGGGCGAGAGCGCCACTACGAAATCGAGCCCGAAAGGATCCGAGTTCTGTTTCGGAGGAAGTCTTGGACGGGAGCGCCATGTCGAAGTCGAGCCAGAAAGGTTTCGACATCTAGTTTGGAGGAAGTCTCGGGCGGGAGCGCCATTTCGAAATCGAACCCGAAAATTTCGAAATCGTTCGAAATTGTTTTGGGGGGAAGTCTCAAGCGAAACTGTCGTGTCGAAATGGCCATGCCGCTTGCCGTTTAAAATCTTAAGTTACTGGCCAGAGATTTCGAAATTGTGGCTTTCGCTTGACACTTCCTCCCAACATAGCGGTGCCGAACGATTTTGAAACTTCCGGGCTCGATTTCGAAAGGGCGCCCGCAGCCAAGAGTCCCTCCCAAGAACGATCTCGACTGGATCTCGAAACCATCGGGCTCGAACTCGAAAGGGCGGTGCCGCCTGAGACTTGAGCAAAACAAAGCTTGAACACAACACTGCGCTGGGGGCCCACGGCATGATCGGCCCCTTTGACGTCTCCTCTCTCGTCGCGGGCGCAACGCCACTGACCCCACTGCACCGGGGCCCCATCGCCCAATGGGAGGCGCTGCATGCTGGCCGGGCTCTCGTTGCGGCGAAGTAGGGCGCTTCACCGAAGGCTCCAGTGGCCGTGCCCGCGTGCGTCCTGCGCCACCCAGTTCGGCGCTTCGTGGCCCCGTAGGGAGCGCCACCGAGGGCCCCAGTCGCAGTACGCACATGCGTCCCGCCCGCACATGTTGGCACGCCCTTTGCACGTTTCGTGGCCCCACAGGGATACCAACCGAAAGCCTCAGCGTCAGTGCTCCCGTGCGTCCCCCCACCTGTGTCGGGAGCTCCACCGAAGACGATGCTCACATTACGTTATGCTCAACTGGATATGTTGAGGTCTTTCGCCTGGATAGTTGTTTTTCTATTTCTCTCTCTCTCTCTCTCTTCTCTCTCTCTTTGTTCCTTTCTATCTCTCTCTCTCTCGTCTCTCTCTCTCACAGATGGCCTGTCTGTGTGTACGTATCAGAGACTGGGGCGTTCTGGAGGTGGGCCCCCTTCCGGATCGTACCGGCAGGTGGTGTCTGGACCTGCGGAAAAAACACCAGGGACAGCACCTCCCCCGAAGCGTTGGAATTTCAGTTCATGTCGGCAGCAACGCGTTTCGACCGTGGAACGCACTTCCACCGTCGGGAAGGCATCCTGCGCGCGCGGTGCAGTCGGCCGGGGCTCATGGCTGCCGACCAAAACGGGGGCCGGTGCGCAGTGTCTGTGGGCACGGAGGTTTCAATGAGTCCCGGGGGCCAAGCATCATTGTCCGCATTGTTCCAGCCGGGCTGGAGGACTCTGAGGTGACAGCGTTGATACGTTTGCGTGGCATTCGAGACTGCCTGGCAGCGCCGCCACTGGACGTGCGCGATATGAGGCTTTCGTCGGGCCAGGACGTCACCGTAGACGGTTCTGGTCAGCGGGCGCGCCGGACCAAACGGGGCACGGGACATGTAATCCTGTAGCGGAAAGCGGCATCATGGTTTATCAGTTTTTGTTGTCCAGTCTTTGGTGCCCTGTTCCCGTGGTCCACTTTTGTCGTATGGATGGTGTGATGGTTCGCCCTTCCCCGTTCTCCTTTCCCTGCGGACGCTTTGCCCTTCTCTTCGTCCTGCCTGTCGATGGCGGGGTTAGTTGGTTGCCCCGCGCCCCTGAGCTGCCCGACCGGCGCGCGCGCCTCTCGGGCCTGCGGACAAGAAGCAGTTGTGCGCGGACAAAAAGTCTGTTTGTTTTGTTGCGTTATTTGCAAACACGGATAACAAACGTTCTTGCGGACAGAAGCGTTATTTGTTCTTTGCGGACAGAATCGTTGTTTGCAGTGATGGTGTTGCGCTCTTGTTTTCCGCTCCCCGCTGTTCCTGGAAATGGCGTGGGCCCAGGGTTCTCGTTCAGATGGTAACTTGTGCCAGGTGCCAAGGTCAAGATGGGCCGGCGGATTCTTTCTGCGATGAATGACGAAGTCGCGGTGGGGCTGGCGGATTAAGAAGTCGAGGATGTCCCTGGCGAAACGCTGGCTTTTGAAAATCCCATCGGTAAAACACAGGGTAACGTGAACGCTCTCGTTCTTTGCAGAATTCGTTGAGGATCTCTCCAGCGAAATGCTTTTTTGTCCTATGGATTACCCCTCTCCTGGGGCTCGAATCCTAAGCTGTTTTACGCATGTTCCTAAAACGTGGGTTCCTAACGCCCCACAGCGGGACAAGCGTGACAACCCCTGTGTTCCTAATGCCCTAGATTGGGACGAGCGTGAACACAGTTTGTTCCTAACGCCCCAGAGCGGGACAAGCGTGAAAACATGTGGGTTCCTAACGCCCCAGAGTGGGACAAGCGTGCAAGCACGCGGGATCCTCACGCTTCAGAGCGGCAAAAGCATGAAAACACATGGGTTCCGAACGCCCCAGATCGGGACAAGCACGACAACGCATGGGATCCTCAATGCTCCTAACACCCCAAGGCGGGAAAAGCGTGAAAGCTAATGGGTTCCGAACGCCCCCGAGCGGGACAAAACGTGAAAGCACGTGGGTTCCTAACGCTCTAGAGCGGGATACGCGTGACAGCACGTAGGTTTCTAACGCCCCAGATCGGGACTCGCGTGAAGCAACACGCGTCCTAACGCCGCCGAGCGGGACAAACGTGTAAACACGTGGGTTCTTCACGCCCCAGAGCGGGACAAGCGTGAAAACAAGTTCGTGTAGGCCTCAGGAACGGTGTCCTGACGGTTCCTGGAGGCCCCAGGAGGACCTCATCAGCCTCACCTCATTATTTTTCTTCTTTCACCCTCAGACTCACCCACGCAAACCCACTCTCAGACA
>CAUYUJ010015969.1:257820-265320 GCA_963575745.1 Prorocentrum cordatum
CTGCGCCATTGAACCATCGCATGTACTGCCCTACCATGTGCCTCACAGTTCATCCGACCAGCCTACATAGGCCAGCCTACATAACCCCCACTCACAGTATTTTGTGCCTGGCCCACTATGCCTCGTACGCTTAGACCTACAGGCCAGCTTGCACAGGCCAGTAGCATACTCAACCGAGTTTATTTCACCTCGCTCACCTCCCCCCCCCTCTTACTCCTGACGGCTAAAAGAGCGGACCTGCTGCTGGCAAAGAGGGAACCTTGTGCCGTACCTGGCCTACGAAGGCGTGTTCTTTACCAAGGGTAGCAGCTCTCGTATGATCAGAGCACTCACGCAAGATAGCACGGGCACACTCTTTACAGGCATTTCCTCCTCGGCTGACTGCTTACTGTACCACCAGAAGGCACCTATATGAAAAATGGATGGGCTGGGTGGTGTGGGAGTACTTGTGCCTAGTCAGGCTAAGACTCCGTGCAGGCCGCGCTACATTCTGCGCGCGAAGGTTTTTCTTTACAGAGGCATCCCTACCCAGTGCACTCACCAAGCCCTGCACAGGCTGTGTCTATTTTTCTGTTCGGCCACATGTAGCCTATACCGCTTACGGCCATCATCTACAGGGCTGGCGTTGGAGGAGAAGTGCATGCAGGCTGGCTTTTGTTCGCTCCACAACCGTGAATACGTGAGGAGCAATCTTACCACGCGCGCGCTGTGGAGCACATTCTGCATACCGTCCCTTGAGGCAACACTATTTGTTAGCCGCACTTTGCGTTAGCTGCCTGTACCCTTAGAATGGCCATACTGGTACCAATTTGTGGAGGGGAAGGGTGCACTGACCATTTAAGCCTTCTGACCTTTCGCGGAGGGATGCCAGCCCTACAGTGGGCTGCTGATCGCCATGCGCTCGCTTTGCTCAACAAGACCTTGCTCAGCTACACTCTTTTGGCAGTCGCAAGACGCCACTTTTTTATTCTCAGCTTCTTTCACATTGCATAGCACTTGCACCTGTACCCGAGGCAGCTGGTGCCAGAGTATCTCGGGGGAGGGATTCTGTGAAGAGGGAGGTGGCGATCATCTACCAAGGTACTGCAGCTGCTCCTTTTCCAGCCAAGACGGCGCTACCAATTGAACTTGCTGGGCTTATCTACGGTTTATCTCTTCGGTTTATCGGATGTTTTCCCTGTTGGGGCCAATGCCGTCTACCAGAACTTGGCGGGCGCCTACTTGCATGACTATTCTGTTCATGGCCTCGTTCTCCAACATTGCCCGCGGCGCCCGCCAGGTCCTTTTTTTCCGAGTCGAATCGCGTACGTTTGTGGTGTGTTATTTTCAAGAACGCCACAGGTACTACCTAAGGTTGGTTTAACGTAAAAAGAGGAAGAGGAGGAGGAGGAGGAGGAGGAGGAGGAGGAGGAGGAGGAGGAGGAGGAGGAGGAGGAGGAGGAGGAGTGGAGGAGGAGGAGGGGGAGGATTAACGCCACAGATTCTTGCTCAGGTTGGTCTAGCGTAAGAAGGAGGAGGAGAAGGAGGAGGAGGAGGAGGAACGGGATCCGTAGCCAGATTCGGAAGGGAAGGAAGGGGATCTCTCCTTTCTGTGGTCCCGAAAAGGGCATTTGGGCAGGGTTTTCTAACGCCCCAGAATGGGACAACCTTGACAACACATGGATTCACAATGCTTCCGAGCGGGCTAAGCGTGAAACCACATGGTTTCTAACGCCCCAGAGCGGGACAAGCCTGAAAACATTCAGGTTTTTAACGCCTCAGAGCAGGACATGCGTGAAAACATGTGGGTTCCAAGCGCCACAGAGTGGAACAAACGTGAATACACGTGGGCTCCTAACGCCCTAGAAAGGGACGAGCGTGACAACACATGGATTCCTAACGCCCCAGGGCGGGACAAGCGTGAAAACACGTGGTTTCCCGAACGCCCCAGAGCTCGACACGCGTGAAATCTCTTGGGCCACGGCGGGACAAGCGTGAAAACATTTGGGTTCCTCACAACCCAGATCGGGACAGGCGTGAAACGCATGGGTCGTGAACACACCCGGGCTTCTGACGCCCAAGGGCAGGACAAGCGTGAACACACGTGGATTCCTGACGCCCAAGACCAGGACAAGCGTGAAATCAAATAGGTTTCTAACGCATCAGAGCGGGACAAGCGGGAACACACATGGGTTCCTAATGCCTCAGAGTGGGACAAGGGTGAAAACACATGGTTTCCTAACGCCCCAGAGCTCGACACGCGTGAAAACACGTGGGCTCAGACACCCAAAGCGGGACAAGCGTGAAACCACATGGGTTCCTAACGCCCAGGAGCCGGACAAGTGTGAAAACACATGGCTCATAATGCCACAGCAGAACAAGCGTGAAATCACATGGGTCCCTAACGCCCAAGGGCAGGACAAGCGTGAACACACGTGGATTCCTAACGCCCCAGAGCACGACAAGCGTGAGAACGCGTGAGTTCCTAATGCCTCAGAGCGGGACAAGCGTGAAAACACTTCGGCTTCAACGCCCCGAGAGGGACAGGCGTGAACACACGTGGGTCCCTCACGCCCCATAGCGGGACAAACGTGAAAAAACATTGTCCCTAACGCCACAGAATGGGACAAACGTAAAACCACATGGGTTCCTAACGCCCAACAGCGGGACAAGGGTGAAAACACGTGGGTTCCTCACGCCCCAGGGCGGGCAAGCGTGAGAAGACGTATGTTCCTAACGCTCCAGAGTGGGACAAGCGTACAACCACGTGGGTCCTTAACGTCCCAGAAAGGGACAAGCGTGAAAACGCACGGGTTCCTAACGCACCAGAGCGGGACAAGCGTGAAAGCACATGGTTCCTAACGCCCCAGAGCGGGAACGCGTATGCCCCTTCCCTTTCAGCGCGTCCCTAAACGTTTCCTCTGTCGCGTGCCCCGGCTTGTCCCCTGGCGCTTTCCCTGCCCGTTCAGTGGCGCGTCCCTTGCCACGTCTCCTGGCATGTCCCCTGACACGTCCCCTGGTACATTCCGTGGCGCGTCCATGCGCCCTGCGCCCCGTGTCGTCTCGTCCCGCTTCGGAACTGAATCGGCTCTCGAGCTCGAGTTGCGTGAGCGTCCCACACGTTTCGACTGCAATCAGCTCTGGGCCTGCTATGCGCTCAGAGAGCTCGAGCTCAAGGTCCAGATCAGTTCGGTCAGGATTCGGATGCCAAGGGCGCTTTAATCCACAACACTATAGAGCCCAACGCAACCCATCGCGCAATGACGCATCTTATGTCAGCACGGCACAGCACAGCTTAATATTTGACGCGGTATATCACGGTCGATACCTTCAGCATTTCATTTGCTTGTCGCCCAATCAGGTGTGTTCAAAACGTAGCCATACCTCGCGTTTCTAAATTTCTTTTCTGTGTTCGCGGGTCGATGATGTTACGTGTCCAGGCCGCCCAGGGGGCGTTCTCACATTGTTGCTGCATGGGCTGGTAGTGGATGATGCCGTCCACGTATTTGGGCACGTGGTCTTTGGTCGTGACCGCCATGCTGGTGGTGATATCGGATCGCGCGGCTGCGGAGGCGGAGTACGCGTTTGAGCCGAGGCGCGGCGACGTGCCTTCGACGGTCTGATACCTCGTGAGTGCTCGCGCGTGGTGCTTGACCACTGTGGTAGGTGTGCAGGTGAAGCCATCAGGACGATGACGATGTTTGACCCTTGCCTCCTCCTCCTCCTCCTCCTCCTCCTGCTCCCTCTGTCGGCTTTGGCGCAGGGGAGTGCAGCCTCGAGGCCCGCCGCCCGTGCGATGTCCTGCCCCGGCGGCAGCAGCTCTGGCGGCGGCAGGCCCGGCGGCATGGAGCTCTCCGACTTCCAGGACGCCCTGCGCAGGCACGAGGCGCGGGTCGGCGAGATGCTGGCGGCGCACCGGAGCGAGCTGCTGCTGGCCATGTCGCGGCAGCAGCCCCGGCGTCCTGTGGCGGGCGAGGCCAGGGGTATGGCGCTTGGCTTCGCCCCTGCATGCGCCACAACGCCTCCCGATTCGTTTTCCTTCACATGGTTCTTCCCTGTCGCACCCCGAGGCCAGTCGAAAAGGCGGGCCGGGCGTTTCGCCTGAAACCCTCTTACCATTCATGATCTTGATGCGTGAAAGTTGGCAACAGTCTCACATATGGAGGGCGGGTGGCTTCCAGACCGCGGCTCTCGCTTCAGCGCTGCGCACATTCGTTTAAACAATGTGAAAGCTTCACGGGATGAGGGCGGGTCGTCTTCAAAATGTGGCTCTCGCCTTGATGCCGCGCACATTACTTTTAAACATGTGCAACAGTATTACACATTGAGAGCGGGTTGTTTTCAACACGTGTTTCTCGCTTGAACGCCGCGCACACTCGTCTTAAGTATTTGCAGCATTTTCCAACATTGAGGCTGGCTGGTTTTCAACATGTGGCTCTCGCTGCAGCGCCGCGCTCACTCGTTGCAAAACGTAGGCATACTTTCGTGGATTGAAGGCGGTTCATTTTCAAACTGTGGCTCCAGCCTTAGCGCCGAGCGCACTCGTCTTAAATATTCGCAAGAGTTTACCTGGTTCCCAGGTTGAACGTACCAAAAATAGCGTTTTGGAGCGATTCAGGGCCTTCATGGCGCAACAGTTATTTTGATTCGTGGCGTTGAAGTACCAGGCAGGGCGTTCTGGCACGATTCAAGATCGTCAAGACGCAAGAGTAACGGTGACTGGTAGCGTTGCAGTCCCAGGAATGGTTTTCTGACACGGTCCTGGATTTACAAACGGTTGTTTTCCAACAGGGCGTTTCCTTCAGTACAGTTGAATCCTTGCAGGGGCCCATGAAGAGGGAATTTGGAGGGAGGGTTTTTGCAATATCGTTGACGGGTCTTGGGTTTGCACTGGTCCACTCCTCCTCCTCCTCCTCCTCCTCCTCCTCCTCCTCCTCCTCCTCCTCCTCCTCCTCCTCCTCCTCCTCCTCCTCCTCCTCCTCCTCCTCCCTGTCCTCCTCCCCTCCTTCCCTCCCCGACGCGAAGGCGGCGGCGAGCGGAGGGGCCTGGTGGCCTGAGGCCCTGTGGGGGGGCGCCTGCAGCGTCTCCCTGGCCGACAGGGGGCCGCCGGGGCCGGGCGGCGGCGCGGAGCCGCCCGGCGCCGCGCAGGCGCCCGAGCCGCAGGGGCCGCTGGAGCGGGAGGTCGCGGGCATGCGCTCGGACGTGGGCTCGCTCCACGGCCTGCTGGAGCGGCTGGCCCAGCGCGCGCTGGACCAGGCGGGCAGCGAGGGCCGCCTGCGCGCGCAGCTGGAGCAGCACGGGGCCTCGCTGCGCGAGCTGGCGCTGGGCGTGGCCGGGCTGCGGGCGCTCCTGGAGCCGAGCGGCGGCGGCGGCGGGGCAAAGGTCTCCGAGCGATCCGAGCGGCCCGGGCCCGCGGCGGCGGCGGCCTCCCGCGCGGGGGCCAGGCCGGCCAGGCTCGCGGCCGTCCACGCCGTCTTCCACGCCCTGTGCCTGCTGGTCGCCCTGCCCGCGCTGCTCCTGGCCGTGTCCGCGGCCATGGGCACCCTCCTGGCCGTCGTGGAGGGCTGGGAGGTCCTCGACGGCATCGCCTACGTCGGGGGCAACCTGGTGCTCATTCCCCTCACGGATGTCGTGCCCACCACCACTCGCGGCACGGTCTTTGACATCATAGTGTCGGCCTTCTCGTTCGGCCTGCTCGGCTGGGGGCTGGCTATCGTTGGGCTCCTGCCGTTCTGCGAGGGGACTCACGCGTTTTTGCACGCCATGCACTCGGCCGTGCTGGGACATCGATGCCCCATGCTTGAAAGCTTCATGACTATGTGCCTCTTCGTAGTTGCCCTCTGGCCGCTGGCATGCCTGTCGGTGTCTGCTGGGGTCGCAGCTCTCCTTGCGCTCGCAGAGGGCAGGCCCTACAAGCGCAGCCTCCTGTGGTGCCTCGGGATCCTGAGCCACACCCCGTCACTGACCTCGTGGGAGGAGCACCCGGAGACGGCGGAGGGGAAGATCATTGTCTTGCTGCTCGCGTTCGTGGGGCTGGGGCTCACGCTGGGGTGGATGGTCGGGGTGTGCCTGCAGCTGCCGGCTCTCGGAGCCCTGGTCCGCGTGCTGAGGAGGGTCGCGGTGACCCGTGGGGAGAGCCTCGTCGGCAAGAGCGTCAATTTCTTCACGATTGTCTTCGCCGTCGTTCCGCTCGCAGTCCTGCCGCTATCTCTGGTCCTGGGGCTGCTCCTAAAGGCGGCCGAGGGCTGGGAGTCCGTCACCGAGAGCCTGCTTTACGTGGGCGGGAATTTGGTGGGCATCCCCCTCGCAGCCGTTGGCCCAACGTCAACGAGCGGCAGGGCCATCGACTTCCTCATCTCGAGCGCTGGCGTGGGATGCTTTGGCTTCCTGGTTGCCGCGGTGGGCAGCCTCGACTTCGCGGACACGTGCTGCGAGTCCCTCGGGGGCAAGGCCGAGGGAGTCAGGCCTGCTGCGAGATTCACCATCGTGTTCTACCTGGTCGTGCTGCCCGTGACCTGCGCGGCCGTCGCCGCCCCCCTGGGCGGCGCCCTGTCGCTGGCGGAGGGCTGGTCCTTCCTGGACGGCTGGCTCACGGTGCTGAGCATCCTCGTGCAGGCCCCGTCCTTGGCCACGCCGGACCTGGAGGCGGTGCAGTCCGACGGCGGGAGGATGGCGCTCTTCCTGGTCGCCTGCTACGCGCTCTGCGTGTCCATCGGCTGGGGTGCGGGCTGGAAGCCGTCGGGGGGCCCGAGGCGGCCCGGCACTGCTGCCGGCCAGGAGGAAGGGCGGACGGGCTCGAGGTTCCAGGTTTTCGCTGAGGTCGGGGCCCGCTTTTCGGGCCCGGTGGGCCGTGGAATACGGATCCGGGGTGAAACACTGGTGATCGTCTTCTGATTCATCGTTTTGCCGATCGGCGCGGGCCCTCGCACCCCCCTCCCCCCCTCCACCCCCCATGGAGCAGATCCTGGCTGTTTCCGGCGCCTGTTTCGATCAGGTGGAGTCTCCCCCCCATGGGACGCACTATTGCAAACAGTCGCACGAAGCAGAGGTCCGGAGCCAGGCGCGCCCCTCCCCCATCCCTTCCGCCCAATGTCGATGTCGAAGCGCCGAACAAGGAAACGCTCACGTGGACCCCGAGAGGGGTCTGGGACCGATGTTGAGCTGATCTGGCCTCCCCCCCACTCCTGCCCGATTATCGGGGGTCCCAACCATCGGGTAAACGTAAGACTCGAGTAAGCCGGAACTTGGGTTAGCCGACTTTTTTTTGACGAGCGCGTCATGAATTTTCACGGTCTCGTTCTCGTGGGATGTCTGCAGCGGGAGCCCGCGCCAAGTTTCAGATTGGGTCTCGTCATTTTTACGGTGGCCCCCGTCAGGCGAACCCGAGTCCCCCGTGCCCGAGTCTTACGTCTCCCCGAGAGGATCGCCCCGAGGAGGAGGAGGAGGAGGAGGAGGAGGAGGAGGAGGAGGAGGAGGAGGAGGAGGAGGAGGAGGAGGAGGAGGAGGAGGGAGGGGGAGGAG
>CAUYUJ010015969.1:270320-282820 GCA_963575745.1 Prorocentrum cordatum
TCGGCGACGCATCGCCGACTCCAGGTCGACGCATCCCCCCCTCTGCCAGCCCCCCCCTATCGTTGCCCCATCAAGCTGGGTAAGTCCCCGCCTCGCACCCGTGCGGTGCTGGAGCGACGCCGGCAGCGCCCGCGCTGGCATCGCCCGCGCTCTCTCGTCGTTCGCCGGCGCGCCGCGCGGGCGCCCAGGCGCAGAGCCTCGCCAACCTGGCCTGGGCGCTGGCCACGCTGCGCTTCAAGGAGCCCCGCACGCCCGCGCGCGCTCGACGACGACGACGACGACGACGACGACGACGACGACGACGACGACGGCGGCGATGACGACATCGTCATCGTCGTCGTCGATGTCGTCATCGTCATCGACGGAGACGGAGACGGACAGGGACCCCGCACGCCCCTCTGGGGGGGGCCACGGAAGCCGTGGGGGGCGCCTCGGGGAGAGCTCCAGGCGTGCCCCTTCTCGCCGCTTGGTCCTGTCGGCCACTCCCGATGCAGCCCGGCGGAGTCGTCCTGGGGCCGTCCGGGCGGGCCTCGGGGTCCTCTCGGGCCGTCTCGGGGAGGGGGGGGTCCCCGGCTGCCCCTAAAACGACGCGAAGATCGGGACAAAATCGGATCGGGATAGTTCGAAATCTCCGAGAATCGGCGGGTTTGAAGGATGTATTGGGCGCCGCGGCCGCTCCAGAGCGTTCCGGAACGCTCTGAGAGCGCTCCGGAACGCTCTGGAGCGATTTATCCTGATCCTACCCCGTTTTAGCCCCGTGGAATTTCTTGGGCCCATGCTGGCGTTGAGCACGGGGCCAGCGCTCCGCGGAGGCATGGTCGCTGGTTTCATCGACAGTGAGACAGCGGAGAGCACGCTGGTCAGAGGCAGCAGCGCGGTGGCCTCCCAGAATGTCGTCACCTTCCGGACATGGGAAGATGTTCCGCGAGAGGGAGCTGCGCGCGTGGGTGGAGCGCGTGGCCAACGAGGACGATCTGACAGACAAGGCCTCTCGCGGCGACATGACAGTTCGCTACAGTCAGGGATGGCACGCGCATCGCGGACAGTGTTTTTTGGCGGTAGACTACAGACGGGCCCAGGTACAGGGGAGGTGCTGTTGGCCTTCGGGACCCTACGAAACCAAGGACAAAACATCCATCTCTACCATATCATCGGCATCACCATCGACACAAGGGAGACTTGCAAGTTCTCTTGGCGATGCTCACCACACGGCATCAACATTTTTTTGCGTGACCCCAGGATGCCAGCTGTGCGCTCCAAAGCGTGCGGGCACGTACCTTTTTCCGTACCACGCGAAGCAGTGTTTTCTTACACCCACAAGCACCCCCAACATACACGACAAATTCATGCATCAGGCTTTTATTATATTTCTTTTTCTCGAGAGCATCTTTCGCCTTACGGGGGGAGGGCCTCCAGAGGGCCTCCCGCTGCCATGCGTGGCTTATTTTCGAAATTTTCGTCGTGACGCACGCCGTCGCGTCGCCCCGTCCCTCGTGGGCGGATGACAGGTACACTTCGGTCATCAAGGTGCGCCCCAGCTGCGCGACAGCCTAGAAGGCCCTCGTCGAGACCCGCCGGCTGGGTGCAACGTCCTGGCTCGCAGCGGGGGGCTCACTCGGGGCGCGAGGCTCTTGAAGTCGAAGGCCCAGAATGACGAGCGTAGCAGCGCTGCGCGCAAGGTGCGCGAGGGAACAGCTGGGGGAAGGGAGTGACGCTGCGGACCGCGCTGTCGGAGCTGCCGCGGCTCCTGGCGCGCAGGAGTGCGTTCCGAGCAGGAGACCGCCCCCCAAGGAAACTAAACGCACTACGGTCACGAGCGTTTGATCAGCCGGTCAGAGCGTTTATTTAGCGCGTCGCACCGCCGGTTCTGGCCCACCCCGCCACAACGCAACACGGTATGCGCACGCTCCCGTCCCCAAGCGTGAAATTTCCCGAGCTTTTCTCGGCCTCCCGTCCCGCGAAGCCAATCGCCACGCCATCAGCTTGCAAGGCACAGCAGGTCGCAGGGGCTCCCCCTTGCGAGGGCGACATGCACGTTCGCGAGGACGGCTGGCCTCTTCGGCGGCCGACGCACGGGCGGCGCACGGGCGACGAATGCGCGACGCACCCTTTGTCGCGAAGGCGGGGGGGTCAGTACGCCGGTCGTATTCCTGGGCCCTAAAAGGGGGGAGGGGGGCCGCGCGAGCACGGGGGGGCCGCCCCTGGAGAGGCTGTCAGAAGCCTGGGCAGGCAGCCGCGGCGCACAGTGATTACGACAGGGGGGCGCTTGTTGAGGAATGTGCCCGGAGCGCTCCTTGTCCTACGAGGGCGGCGGTGATGATCCACAGTCGAGCGTCAGGTGGGCTTCCACCGGTTTCCAGGCCCTGACTGCCTCGGGCCGACCTTGGGAAAGCCGCAGGAAGCTTGGGCAGACAGCCGCGATGCACGGCAACATGCGCCTCGTGCCAGGGGGCTGGGCGGGTGGTACTGGAGGGTGGCCTACATAGGGGATGAGGAAATCAGCAGGCTCCAAATGGGGCCCTACAGGGCCCCTTTGGCGCCGTTTCTTCACCCCCATCTACAGTGTATGGGGCAAAGATCGCGAAAATGATTCGCAACGTTGGCATTTCGCCATTCAAAATCAGCGGGTTCCAAGCTGGGCACGATCGGCGGCTGCTGCCGAAAATGCAACAAAAAAACGCGAACCACGAGCGCAGTTCTTCGAGTCCCAGACCGTCGTGGCCCGGACGGCACTCCGTCTCTCCGAACGGCGGAAGCCCAACGTCACGATGTGGCTTCGCGCCACTTCCTCGCATCCGCGGAAGGCCCCCCCCTCTCAAGTGCCACCCGCCCGAGGGGGGCGCGGCGGCGGCCCGCTCGTCTTGCTGTTTCTTCTCTGGTTTGTGTTTCCGCCCCCGCTCCTGCCCCCCCCCCCCGTGCGGTCGAGGCGCCGGGGTGGGCCTGCGGGCAACAGTTGTATGTATCCCTACCCGGGCGCGTGCTGGACTTTCCTGGAAGGGGCGCCGCAGGGCCGAAGCGCACCGGATGTGGACACGGAACGAGCCCCCATAGGAGCAGGGTGCTCCTCCGTGTCCAGGGCGGTGTGGGCTTCCGGAGGGCAGGGGGGCCGGAGACTCCGAACGGCACTGGGCGTGGGCAGGCGTGCTGCCCGCACGGGGGGGGGGGGGGCCGCTTCGGGCTCGAGGGGTGGGCGGGCCGCAGCGGCCCCGATGCCCGGGCCGATCCCGGGAGGCAGGATCGGGGCAGCCCCTTCGTGGCCGAGGGCCGCGGCCTGGCCAGAGAACCACCCCCCCCCTCGTTCCCTACCTTCGGGTTGCTGCGCGGCAGCGCGGCGACTGCACCCTTGCTTCCCGCGCGGATGCGCCAGGGCCGCTCCTGCTCGTCCTCGTGCTCCTCGTCCCGCTCCTTCTTGTTCTCGCGCTTCCCTTCCCGCCCCCCCTGCGTGTGTTCGCCTGCTCCTCCGGCTCCTGCTCCTCCTGCCCTCCCGCCGGCCGGCGCGGACTCCACCACAGGACGACGTGCTGATGCATCACATTGCCAATGAGGCACGGCTTTCTCGCAGACCCCACCTCTTGCGCTCTTGCACGCTCCAGCGGAGGAGGAGGAGGAGGAGGAGGAGGAGGAGGAGGAGGAGGAGGAGGAGGAGCAGGAGGAGCAGGAGGAAGAGGAGGAGGAGGAGGAGGAGGAGGAGGAGGAGGAGGAGGACGAGGAGGAGGAGGAGGAGGAGGGGGGACGTAAGGGGGGAGGAGGAGTATGGTGAATCGGGATCTGCGGGGACTCGCTACTGGCGCACGGGGAGAAGCCCCCACGCTGCCTGTGCACCGGGGGCCTGGCCGCAGGCGGGGGTGAACCCCTGGCTCGGCTGAACGAGGGAGCGGCGACGGAACGGCCTCGCTGCTCGGGGCAACGCCAGGAAGGCGATGAGTACCTCAACGGTGGAGCAGGTGAGCCCCTCGCCCGCGGAGCAGCCGCGGGCGGGCTGTGCAGCAGCCGCGCTGCGCCAGGCTGCAGCAAGCTGCAAGACAGGCCTGGAACTCGCTGCAGTTTTCGCAGTCGTCGTCGACGATCGAGAACGGAGGATCGCAGTTTTCGGGCGTCCTCGGACGGTTTTGGGTGTTCTTCCTTAGTCCAACGGGTTCAGCGAGGGCTCCGGATACAGGAGGAGCTGCACTGCGCTCGAAGGGGGTACGCGGTAGTGTTCGACATGCGCAGTCTGAGGATGGCGGTTACGGTCAGGAGCTTTTGTTTAGCGTGCCGCTGCGCCGGTTTTGGTTCATCACGCTTCGGCACGACACGCTATCCACGTCGCGGTCCAAGGCGTCAACCTCCCGAGCCTTTCCCAACCTCCCGCCCGCTCGCAGGGTATAGCGTGTCGCCAGGGCCGCTGCCACGACACGCTGAGCAAAAGTTCCTGATGGTATCTTGGATTGCCTGATATGATATCCAGGTGGCAAGTGCGAGCGGGCCGACGTGGCGACTCTACCAGTTTCGACGCGGCGACTCTACCAGTTTGTCGCGCGCGCGTTTGAGTCTGGGAGCATAGAGGAAGGTCGCCAGTGCAACAGTCGTGAACATGTTGATGATAATGTGGCGCCGTAGTGTGCTACTCTATTATTGGACGGCGTGGGCCCTGAACTGGGACGCAGCGCTCTGTTTTGCTGGCTCCTGCTCAGCGGCGATCGGTTTCAGGGCGGGCGCCAGCTGCTCTCTCCATCGCGGCGCCAGACAAAAGGCTGGAAACGTTCTGCCCCTGGTTCGGTCTGCCGGCCGCGCCGCCAATTCTCATCTGGGCGATCGCGCTGGACATGTTGGCCCGGCCGGGGCCTGGAGTGGATGGCGGCGCGTGTCGTCTTGCAGATCAATCTCTGCTCGGGGGCGGCCAAGAGGGGGGTGATGACTACGGGGGGGTGGATATCATGGCGGGGGTCATGACATCTCCCCAGATTTCATGGCGCCTCTTCTTATTCCAATGCGTGCGCCCTGCCCCCCCCCTCTGGGCCGCGCACATGCCGCCGGCCATGATCTGCGACCCCCCCAGTCTCTTGGACGCCCCTCTCTTGGTCGCCCCCGATCTGCTCGCGGCCGGCGGAGGCGCTGCTGCTCTCCGGAGCAGACGTAGCCTTCGCTGCCGACCCGCGGGGGGCCGCGCTGCTGCCCGCCGCTGGGCGGCCGCCCGCGGAGTCGGGCAGGCGGCAGATGTTGGACAGACTGATGGCGCAGCTGATTTTGGGGTGCGCAGCCGCGAGTGCGCGAGGAGGAGGAGGAGGAGGAGGAGGGGGGGGGGGGGGAATGAAGTAGGAGGAGGAGGAGGAGGAGGAGGAGGAGGAGGAGGAGGAGGAGGAGGAGGAGGAAGAGGAGGAAGAGCGAAAGACATCGCGACCGCCCTGTCCCTTGACTTCGATCGCAGTGCATGCGAGAGAACACTCGGGAGGGGAAAGTGCACAAAGACGCGATGAACTGTCGCGTCCTAGGGAAATATACGGGGAAATAGAAGACCTGGGTGGGAAGACGGACCTCCCGAGAATGTAAAAGTGTGGGGGATCCTGGGATTTGTGTGTACTTACTCGTGTGTCCCTGGGCCCCTTCCCAAGCACGCAGTTCGTCTCTGCACGCCCTCCGGCTGCAGGCGGTGGGCGGCCCCCCCGGCCGCACGGGGCCGCGGCACTCCAGAAGCCTCGGAGAGGGCCCGTCCGGAGAGAGTGGACGGGCCCGGGCGATCCAGAACAGGGGGCGGCGAGTGGGGTTCCAAGGCGTGACCAGATATAGGGAACGTTCGGGGGTGGACAGAACCCCCAACAGTGACACGTCGATTAGTCCAGAGAGAGTGGACAGGCCCGGGAGATCCAGAACAGGGGGCGGCGAGTGGGGTTCCAAGGCGTGACCAGCTATAGGGAACGTTCGGGGGTGGACAGAACCCCCAACAGTGACGCGTCGATTCGTGAATTGTCCGTTTTCGGGTCTCGAGATGGCGACGTGGCCGTCATTTTCCAGGCTTGCGCCCGCCAGGTTTGGGCCTCAGGTCGTTTGCACTAAACCACGTTTTACTAAAGGGAGGTCTGTCCATCCCCGGAACGTGGTCATTCGTTGAAGCCATTCGACAAGCGCTCCCGTCGAAGTTCGAAGCGCAAAGCGCGCCGTTCAGATCCTCCCTATCGTCTTGTGCGCTGGCTTCGCGAACTCTCGGTCTCGCGACCAGTCCCGAGGAGTTCAGGGCGCTCGGCTTGTAAAGCAAAGCGGAACTGGTCCCCAGCATTGTGGTTTTCAATATTGTATGCTCCAGAGCTTGTTATGCATGTAATGTATTGTACTTTGCCTTGCGTATTTGTTCTGTGGAGAGATCTAGACACGCGCGGGGGTCCGAACCGCACGGCCTGTCCTGCCACTGCCGCTGCTGCGCTTTATATTTTGCTGGTAAGCGGTCTTGAGTCTTCGGGAGACTTGTGATATGATGGGCGTGGTTTCTCGAAAACCTTGTGCAGATCACTGTCTCACGAAGCCAGACGGGACCATCAACTTCGGTTTCGGCCCCCAGAGACGACATGATGGTCCCGTCGTCTTGGGCGCATGACGGCGAAGCCATGACTCACGCTGACAACACTCACGTTGGAACCTTGCCATGTTCGCTCAGGTTCTGCCAGCCGTCTTCCCGACCACCGCCTTGCTCGGAGCCTTGTAAAACTCAGATAAACTGGTGTTCCAGGCAAGGTGCTTTTCAGTATACTGTAGTGTGTTCCAGAGCCCGTTGTACATGTCACAGCGCTTCAGCCTTGCATCCTTGCAAAGAGACTTTGGGCACCCGCGGGGTGCCCACCTGCACGGCCTGACCTGCTGCTGCCGCTGCTGCGTTGGATATTTCTTGCTGTGAGCGGTCTGTACGTCCCGGGAGGAGAATTCGTTTGCACTGCGCTGGCGGAGGTCTCACTACCTCCGGGGTTCTCGCTGCCCTGGTTCTTGAGTGTCCGGGTGTCCGGGAACCCAAGATGGGTCGCGGATACAGTCCTCGCGAGATTGTTAGCTCTTAAGTTTGCAAGATAGCAAAACAACGCCCCCCCGTCCAATATCTTCACAGTGTGTTCCAGGCTCCTACGTAGTAGCCAATTAATGCTTGCATTGTCGAGGCGGGCAGGTGCATTAAGGATACCACCTTGTCAGCACCCCGCAGCTCGACGTAGGAGGAGCGGGGAGGATGACGAGGTGGTAGTTGATGGTGATGGGGGGGTGGAGAAGATGGAGGCAGGAGGTGGAGGAGGGAAAAGGTAGACGAGGAGGTTGTGGAGGAGGGAAGTAAGTAGGTGCAGAAGGCGACGGAGGTCGAGGAGGAGGTGAGAGAGACAGGATTCGCATATTGAACGATTCGTCGTAGCGCACAGCCCAGGGCGAGGCACGTGTAATCACGATCTGTTTAAGCGTGTGGTTTGCGAGAGGTCCCCGTATCGCAGGGCACGGACCAGGACTTGAACTTGAGGAGGTTTGAGGTGGAGACACGGGGGCGAAGCCCTGCATGTTGTGAACATTCCCTTGGCTCTTCGTGCGGGGCGCCTCGGCGAAGGCGCGGGCTCCTGAAGCTTGCTCCCCTCCCCCTTCCCTCGCCTGCCCTGGAAGCTTGCGCCTCCCCCGCCCCTCGGCAGGCACTCCGCAAGGCCGAGGGCTTCTCGCCGCAGCACCTCGCCAACGCGGCATGGGCGCGCCGCCCCCTTCGCGCCTGGCCCTCGACCTGTGGCGCTCCGCGCGGAGCGCCAAAAGTTTATGTTCATGGCGTTTTTACCTAACAGCGAAGACTGATAGGTTTCTAGTGGTCTCAAAAGAGCTCACAGATCACTCCACAGGGGGGTCCGGGCAGGTGTTGGGGAGTTGCCGGGCGGCAGGGTGCCGGGCTCGTTTTTCACCAACAGTCACACACTTCGTGCTCTTCGACTTCCCAGAACTCCATTCCCAGGCCACATTCTGAATACCCGGATGCAACAGTCACACACTTCGTGCTCTTCGAGATCCCAGAACGCCATTCCCGGGCCACATTTAGAATAACCGGATGCAACAGTCACACACTTCGTGCTCTTCGAGTTCCCAGAACGCCATTCCCGGGCCACATTTAGAATAACCGGATGCAACAGTCACACACTTCGTGCTCTTCGAGTTCCCAGAATTCCATTCCCGGGCCACATTTTGGATGCCCGGAGCCAACTGTAGGCCACTTCGTGCTCTTCGAGTTCCCAGAACTCCATTCCCGGGCCACATTTTGAATGCCCGGAGCCAACTGTAGGCCACTTCGTGCTCTTCGAGTTCCCAGAACTCCATTCCCGGGCCACATTTTGAATGCCCGTAGCCAACTGTAGGCAACTTCGTGCTCTTCGACTTCCCAGAACTCCCATTCCTGGGCCACATTTTCAGCAGGGGCAAGAGCACGACGAGGAGGAGGACGAGCAAGACCAGGAGGACGAGGACGAGCAGGAGCAGGACGAGGAGCAGGAGGAGCAGGAGAAGAAGGACGAGCAGGAGGAGGAGGAGGACGAGCAGGAGGAGGAGGACGACCAGGAGGAGGAGGACGACCAGGAAGAGGAGGAGGAGGAGGAGGAGGAGGAGGGGAGGGGGAGGAGTACCAGGAGGAGGAGGAGGAGGAGGAGGAGGAGGAGGAGGAGGAGGAAGAGGAGGAGGAGGAGGAGGAGGACGAGGACGAGGAGGAGGAGGAGGAGGAGGGGGGGGAGAGTACCAGGAGGAGGAGAACGAGGACCACCAGGAGGAGGAGGAGGAGGAGGAGGAGGAGGAGGAGGAGGAGGAGGAGAGAACACCAGGAGGAGGAGGACGAGCAAGACGAGGAGGACGAGAACGAGGACGACCAGGAAGAGGAAGAGGAGGAGGAGGGGAGGGGGAGGACTACCAGGAGGAGGAGGAGAAGGAGGAGGAGGAAGAGGAGGAGGAGGACGAGGAGGCGGAGGAGGAGGAGGAGGACGAGGAGGAGGAGGGGGGGGGAGAGCACCAGGAGGAGGAGAACGAGGACCACCAGGAGGAGGAGGAGGAGGAGGAGGAGGAGGAGGACGAGGAGGAGAGAGCACCAGGAGGAGGAGGACGAGCAAGACGAGGAGGACGAGAACGAGGACGAGCAGGAGGAAGAGGATGAGGAGGAGGAGGAGGAGGAGGAGGAGCAGGAGAAAGAGGAGGAGGACGAGGAGGAGGCAGGCTGAGGCTGAGGCTGTGACTGCGACTGCCGTTGCCGCTGCGACTGTCATCGCGAATGCGACTACGACTGCGAGAACAGCAGAATTCGACAACTGGATTTTCATCTGAATCTTAAGGGGGATGCTTTCAGATATGCTTCTACACATCGCTGTTAGGTTGCTTTGCCGGGATAATTTAATCGGAACGTCTTCGGCTCTTCCAAAATGTTGTTCCCGCTGTAACGCAGGCCTTATTTCTTCCGCTCGGTTCGAATCCTCCCGCGTGCTGTGTTTTCACACAGGATTGGGGGAGTGTGTTGTTCACATCTGTTGTTCAATCCGAACTTGTTCGGATCTTCCGACACGCTGCTCCCGTGGCAGCGTTGGCTTCATTTTCAAGCTCCAACCGCCGTCCGCGAGGACGACAGTTGGGCCGTCCTCAGCTTGTTTCTTTAGTCGGGGACGAAACAACTTCCTGGATCTGCGCTGGGATTCCCTAGCGGCGCTTCCGGCGCCCCCTCTCCGCAATCCTCCTCTCGCGGCCGCGGGTGATCAAACGAACGCAGGAGGACGAATGGAAAACCAGTTTCCGCCAGGCGGAACAATAAAACGCCAGGGGGGCAGACGATTAATAAGCAGTTTCCGACGGCTGAATTCTTTTAGTCTGCCCACTTTATTCGTTTTGGGCCCCCCGGGACGGGGGGTGGGGGTGGGGCCTTTCCTTCATCGTCTGCCCCCACTGCTTCTTCTGTTCGACAGGTAAGACCCCCTTGGTTCTCGCCGCTAAGGATCAGGTGTTGCGAGCCCGTGGCCCAAGGTGCCCCCAGCTTTCCGCTCCATTTGGGAGCCCCTGGGGCCCTCTGGGCCTCGTGAGGGGTGCCTTGGAGGCCGTCTGGGCCACCCCGAGAATCCCAAGGATACCTTGGGCCGGGAGTATTTCTAGCAGAGACTCCCCCCGCCCCCCCCCTGCCTCCTTGGCAGGGCGCCCCCGCTCGCGCCGACCCCCGTTCCCAGACCTCCGATGGTTCGCTCCGCTGCGCTGCGCGGCCCCCGAAGGTCCCACCCCTTGCGAAGATTCCTCCTTGGAGGAGGAGGAGGAGGAGGAGGAGGAGGAGGAGGAGGAGGGGAGAGGAGGAGGAGGAGGAGGGGAAGAGGGGGAGGAGGAGGAGGGCGAGGAGGAGGAGGAGGAGGAGGAGGAGGAGGAGGAGGAGGAGGAGGGAGGAGGAGGAGGGAGGAGGAGGAGGAGGAGGAGGGGAGGCGGGAGGAGGAGGAGGAGGTGGGAGGAGGAGGAGGAGTGGAGGAGATGGAGGAGGAGGAGGAGGTGGGGGAGGGGCGAGGAGGAGAGAGGGGCAGGAGGAGGAGGAGGTGGAGGAGGAGGGAGGAGGAGGAGGAGTGGAGGAGGAGGAGGAGGAGGGGAGGAGGTGGAGGAGGATGGGGGAGGAGGAGGAGGAGGAGGAGGAGGAGGAGGAGGAGGAGGGAGATGGAGGAGGAGGAGAGGTAGGAGTGAGGAGGGGGAGGTAGGAGGGAGAGGAGGAGGAGGTAGGAGGAGGAGGAGGAGGAGGAGGAGGAGGAGGAGGAGGAGGGGGAGGGGGTGGAGGGGGATGGGGATGGGGGAGGGGGGAGGGGGATGGGGGAGGCGGAGGGGGTGGGGTGGAGGGGGAGGGGGCGGGAGGTTCTGGAGGGAGGGAGAGGAGGAGAGGAGGGAGAGGAGGGGGGAGGAGGGGAGAGGAGGAGTGGAGGGTGAGGTGGGACGAGGAGGGAGAGGAGGGAAGAGGAGGGAGAGGAGGGGGGAGGAGGGGACTGGGAGGAGGAGGAGGGAGGAGGAGGAGGAGGAGGAGGGAGGAGGGGTAGGCCAAGTCGCTTGCTGCCGTCGGGGGGCGCCCGCTGTGCACTCGCACCGACTCCCTTGCTGGGCCGATCCTGGGCACGCGATCGGTGCATACGCCTCTCTTGGAGGCCTCTTGGGGGCTTTTTGGGGCCCCTTGGGGGCCTCTTGGGGGCCTCTTGGGGCCTCTTGGGGGCGTCTTTGGCCGTATTGGGGTGATTTTGCGCCGTTTCGCCCCTTCGGAGGCCGTCTTGTGGGCCTCTCGCGGCCGCCTTGGGGCCGTCTTGGGGTCCTCTTGGGCCGTCATAGGGGCCTCTTGGACCGTCTTGGGGGCCTCATTGGGCCGTCTTGAAGTTCTGTTGGGCCGTATTGGGGCCCTCTTGGGGGCTTCTTGGGTTTTTGTGGAGCGTTTTAGGAAGCTGCTTGGGCCGCCAAGGCGAGAACGCCAAAAGATTACCAACCCATAGAGAAATCAATGATTTTGGCTTCTGGAGGCGCAATTGTGGGCGCTCTTGGGGCCCTCTGGGGCTGTCATTGGGGCTTTTTGTGCCCTCTTGGGGCCATCTTGGACCGTCTCGGGGCCGTCTTGGCCCGCACAGAGCCCATCTTGAGCCGTCTTGACGCCCTCTTGGCCCCCCAAGAGACCCAAGAGGTCGAAATCATTGATTTTCTATATAGGTTTTGGTAGGTTTTTGAACCCCAGGAGGGGGGGGGGGGCACTTTGGTCCGTTCCTGTGGCGCAGCTCCCAGGAGGGGTTAGGGGGGAGACATAATAATGTAACATGATACAGTATGTGGGAATTATGCAAACATTGGACACACTGGATCCACTGCGTTACAGCATCCGCGGAAAACGCTGCCGCTCAGCACGTCACTTCCGGACGTGGACTCTTGGGCTTGCGCCACACCGCCGACCCTTTGGGGAGCTGGCGGCTGTGGCGTGTTGCTCCTGAGGGCCCCCGGGGCGCCTTTCCGGAGGCAAAAGCAGAGGAGAAGGAAAGAAGAGGCGAGAGGAACAATTGATTAGTATCTTTATTCATTGTTGTCTTATATTCTTCTTATTCATATTATTGCAAGAGTAGTACGATAGAATGTTATTGTTGTTTCGGTTGTAATTGTTGTTTCGGTTGTTGTTGTTGCGATTATTATTGTTTCTGTTGTGCTCCTCGGTGGCCTTCCTGGGCGCTTCCCGGGGGGCCCACGGGCGGCCTCTTGTCTTGGGGCTTCGTGGAGGCCTTTTGGGGGGCCGAGGGCTCGAAGTGTGGGCTCGGGCGCAGGCACCTCGTCGGAGATTCCGTTGTCGTCGTCGTCGTCGTCGTCGTCGTCGACGCGACGACGACGACGACGACGACGACGACGACGACGACGACGACGACACCGATCCCGTGCCCAGGGCGGAGAACTGCATAGATCAGTATCGTTTCGCCGACTCTTTATCCCCAGGCCCCCTCGAGTCATGAAAACATCACGACGCGAGGTTTTGTTCGCTATTTTCGGCCTCTGGGGGCCCTGACCAGGCCGCG
>CAUYUJ010015969.1:287820-289715 GCA_963575745.1 Prorocentrum cordatum
CTGAGGGATGATGAATTTCTACACTGGGGCCTCGGCGTCCCCTCCCACACCCCTACGCCCCCGCATTCCCACGCCCCCACCCAAAGGGCCCCCAGACACCCAAAGGGGCGCCCTGTAGGGATCCAAGTTCAGCCGCATGGACCCCCATAAGGGGATTCTGCCACAGCTGTGGTAGGATCGATACAGGCATCGTACCAGAGCTGCGTCGATCTTTATAAGGATCGTGCCAGAGCTGTAAGGATCACCATAGGGATCGTTCCACAGCTGAAAAGGCTTCGGGTAAATTTCGGGGCACCTCTCACACGTGTCGTGGTCCCGCATGAGGCTCTCCCTAAGGCTTCGGGTCCATCTCTGTAGGATCCCTGTAGGGATCCTATTGCAGCCAGTAGGATCCCTATACGGATCTTACTGCATCTGGTAAGATCCCTACAGGGATCCTATGAGAGCTGGTAGGGTCCCTATAGTGGGTCCTATTGCAGCTCGTAGGATTCTATAGGGATCTTATTGCAGCTGGTATAATCCTTCTAGAGATCCTATTGCAGCTGGTCGGATCCCTAGACGGGCCTTGTTGCAGCTGGGGAATCCCTATAGGGATCAGACACAGCTGGTCGGATCCCTGTAGGGATCCCATTGCAGCTGGTAGGATCCCTGTTGGGATCCTATTGCAGCTGGATCCCTGTAAGGATCCCGTAGGATCGTTATAGGGTTTTTGTCGGATCCCTATCGGGTTTCTATAGAATCCCTATAGGGCTTCAATCGGATCCCTGTAGGGATCCGATTGCAGCTGGGAGGACCCCTGGAGGGATCCTACTGCACCTGGTAGGATCCCTATACGGATCCAGTGACAGCAGGTATGATCCATGTAGGGATCCTGTTGCAGCAGGTAGGAGCCCTAGAAGGATCTTATTGCAGCTGGAAGGATCCCTGTAGGGATCCTAGTTCAGTTTGTCGGATCCCTGTAGGGATCTTTTTGCAGCTGGTAGGAATCCGTATAACTGTCTTATTGCAGCTGGTAGGATCCCTATAGGGATCCGAATGACAGCTGGTAGGATCTTTGTAGGGATCCTGTTGCAGCTGGTCGGATCCCTATCGGGATCCGATTGCAGCTGGCAGGGTCCTTATACGGATCCTGTAGGATCCTTCTAGGGCTTTTGTAGGATCCTTATAGGGTTTCTGTGGGATCCCTGTAGGGCTTCTGAAGGATATCATAAAGTTTCTGTAGGATCCTTCTACGGCTTCTGTAAGATCCCTGTAGGGTTTCTGTAGGATCCTTATGGGGTTTTTGTCGGGTCCTTGCAGGATCCTTGCGGGGTTTGTGTAGGATCCTTATAGGGCTTCTGTCGGATCCTTACCGGCCATCTGTAGGATCCTTGTAAGGTTTCTGTAGGATCCCTATCGGGATCCTATTGCAGTTGGGAGGATCCCTATAAGGATCCTGGCGCAGCTGATCGGATCCCAATAGGGATCTTATGACAGCTGGTAGGATCCGAGGATCCGTATCATGATCTTTTTTTGCAGCTGGAAGGATCCCTATGTGAGGTCCTATTGCGGCTGGTGGGATCACTGCAGGGATGTTGCAGCTGGTAGCGTCCCTATTTGGGTCTTGTTGCACCCGGTAGGGTCCCTGCATAGATCCTATGACAGCTGG
The DNA here is from genome assembly GCA_963575745.1 of Prorocentrum cordatum. Classification (NCBI taxonomy): domain Eukaryota; class Dinophyceae; order Prorocentrales; family Prorocentraceae; genus Prorocentrum; species Prorocentrum cordatum. Next base: position 289,469 of record CAUYUJ010015969.1, read on the forward strand.
TAAGATCCCTGTAGGGGTCTTATTGCTGCTGGTATGATCCCTGCAGGGATCCTATTGCAGCTGGTGGGGTCCCTGTCAGGGTTTCTGTGGGGTCCTTACATGGTGTCTGCATGATCCTTATTGGGTTTCTGTAGGATCCTTATAAGGTTTCTGTAGGATTCCTTCTGGGATCCTATTGCAGCTGGGGGGAGTCCTGAAGGGATCCTTATGCAGCTGGTAGGATCCCAATGTGGGGGCCTATGACAGC
>CAUYUJ010015969.1:289815-303040 GCA_963575745.1 Prorocentrum cordatum
GAGCAAGACGAGGAGGACGAGAACGAGGACGAGCAGGAGGAAGAGGAGGAGGAGGAGGAGGAGGAGGAGGAGGAAGAGGAGCAGGAGAAAGAGGAGGAGAGGAGGAGGCAGGCTGAGGCTGAGGCTGTGACTGCGACTGCCGTTGCCGCTGCGACTGTCATCGCGAATGCGACTACGACTGCGAGAACAGCAGAATTCGACAACTGGATTTTCATCTGAATCTTAAGGGGAATGCTTTCAGATATGCTTCTACACATCGCTGTTAGGTTGCTTTGCCGGGATAATTTTTGCTTCCTCTTCTTCTTCTTCTTCTTATTATTATTTGTTGTAGCATTTTCTCCGTATTCCTCTTTAGTCGTGTTTTCTTCTTATGATTATTATTATTATTGAATCGCTTCGCTCATTCCGCCGGCCCGTGATATGGCATCGCTGGTTTTTGTCTGTGTGTTCGTTGCCCATGTTGCGCTCTTGGGGGCGGGTGTCGTTCGGACGCGTTGCGTGGGGAGTTTTGATGGTGAAGCAGTTCCCTGGGGGTCGTCTCTCGATGGGGCGAAATAGAGTCGTCGTCAAGATGCTTCTTTGGGGGGCCTCTTGGGGTCTGTTGAGAGGCCGTTCGGGGGCGCCTGGGAGACATGTTTGAAGCCTTCTGGGGCTTCTTTTGGGCCTCCTGGGAGTCTCCTGGGGCCTCTTGGCGACATCTTGGGGCCTCTTGGAGGCCTCTTGGGGCCTCTTTGGGACCTCCTGGGCGCCTTCTGGGACGGAGGGCTCCATTTTTGAGTTCTCGGTATCCCTCCTGAGTCCCTCTTGGGCCCGTCTTGGGGCCTCTTGGTCCGTCTTGGGCGGCACTTGGGCCGTCTTGAGGGCTCTCTTGGGTCGTTTCGGCGCCGTCTTGGGAGCTTCGTGGGCCGTCTTGGAGCGGTCTTGGGGGCCTCTTGGGCCGTCTTGGAGCGTCCGGAAGCCGAAAAAGCCAGAACACAAAAAACATCAAAAAAACCAATGAAAATCAACGATTTTGGCCTCTTGGGGCTCTCTTCGGAGGCCTCTTGGAAGGCTCTTGGGGCGTCTTGGAGGCCTCTTGGGCTGTCTTGGGGGCCTTTTGGGCCGTCTTGGGGTCATCTTCGGCGTCTTCGAGCGCTCTTTGGGCGTCTCGGGGGCCTCTTGGGCAGTCTTGGGGGCCTCTTGGGGCACTCTGAGCGCGCTCTGGGGAGCCTGAGAGGCCGCACCCAGAAGGAAAACCATCTCTGAGTAGACTTGGTCGGGCGGCGACCGGGCGTTGGTCGGGGTACTTTTCGCCGGGGGACCCCCAGGGGCCGCCCCGCGCGCGCGAACTAGAAATACTGTTAATACTGTTAACCAGTTACCGGAGATCTTAGCACGCCCTGGCCCGTTGGGCCGGCGAATTTCTTTTTTCTTCTTCTTCTTCTTCTTCTTCTTATTCTAAGGACGGTTTCCAACGTCCCCTTCGGGCCGACTACCGGGCGGAAGCAGCTCGCAGCTCGGTGCCTGTGCCTCGAGGTGTGCACGTGCCGCGCCTCGCGGCCCGCTTGGCCACACGCCGCGCGCGCGGGAGGGAGGCCCTGTCCCGCGCCGCGGGGTGCCTGGGCCAGCGTGGAGGGTTTCTCCGAAGGGCTTCGGCAACCCGTCCTCCTCCACCTCCTCCTCCTCCTCCTCCTCCTCCTCCTCCTCCTCCTCCTCCATCTCCTCCTCCCCCCTCCTCCTCCTCCTCCTCCTCCTCCTCCTCCTCCTCCTCCTCCTCCTCCTCCTCCTCGGGTGGCCTACGGCCCCGGGGGAAACCGTGCAGGCTAGCGTCCCGCCTCGAGAGCGCTCGAGGGAATGGCAGGGCTTGTCCTGCCTGTTTCCTCTCGGCGGCGAGCGCGGGGGGGAAGCGAGAAGGAGGAGGCCTTCTCAGAAGGTGGCGGGGTTTCTCAGAAGCCCTCGCGCCTTCCGAGCCCGCGGGTGTTTCCGGGGAAGGCATAAAACAATTCTCAGAAGGCCAGAGAATTTCCGAACCTTCTGAGAAGACCTTCTCCTTATCACTCCCCCCCTCGCTCGCCGTCGATCTGTGGGTGTTCGCCACTCGACAGCAGGACTCTCGTGTGGCGTATTCCTAAGGCGTGCCCAGATGGGGACGGGGATCCTGACGCCGCTCTCGCCCTCCCCGAGTCTCTCTGGGGGGCGGCTGGATTCGCGTCGAGGCTGCTGGTCAGAACGCGTTCCAGGAGGCGTCCAGGAGAGGGGCGGGGGTCGGTTCCGAGGAAGGCGGGCGGATGGCGGGGAGGGGGCGTACGAGGCGCAGGTAGGAGGATGAGGGGGGAGGGGCAGGAGGAGGAGGAGGAGGAGGAGGAGGAGGAGGCGGAGGCGGAGGCGTAATCTGGAGGCTAGGAGGAAGAGGGAGGAGGAGAGGAGGAGGAGAGGCGGAGGAGAGGAGGAGGAGGAGGAGGAGGCACCACCAGTCGGAGGACCAGAACACACCCAATGTGCATCAGTGATTATGCATCACGCCCGCTCGTCCCAAGTCACTTGCTCACGAGTCCTTAACGTAAGTTCCCCCTTGTCGTGACAAGCGCTCCCCTGGAAAGGCCGGCGCCGCATGGGCGTGCCGTGGAGACGATGTCCGTTGATTTTGAATGAGCTCCCCTGCATCTTTTCACGGGGCAGTAAGGGGTGCGAGAAGCGAAATCCTCCTCCTCCTTCTCGTCATCGTTCTCCTCCTCCTCCTCCTCCTCCTCCTCCTCCTCCTCCTCCTCCCCATTCTCCTCCTCCTCCTCCTCCTCCTCCTCCTCCAGGCACGTCGGCTATGCCAGGAGCGGGGCCGTGGTCGCGCCGCGCGCGGCCGCGCCATGGCCATGACGTCCTGGAGCTGTCGTGGGCCTCCACCACCCTCCGCCCCCGCCCTGCCAGGCGGGTTGGCGGACTGGCCACACTTGCGCTGCTGACGGTGGTGCGCATTGTGGCGTGGAACCCGTTGAGCCTGTTTGGCCGCGACAGGGAATTGGAGATTGCATGCGACTATAACACGGCGGACGCGATCATCCTGATTGGCACCCAGAAAAAACTGAGACGCCGTGCGCGGTGGAGGACCTGCCGCACTTCAGGGCCGTCCATTTTGGCTGGAGCAAGAAGGCACGACTCGGCAACATATCGCGCGGCATATGTATCTTCGTCAACAAGGCCACAATCAGAAGCAAGAGTATCATCCGCATCTGGAGCCCACAGATAGCGCTGCAGGGCCGTGCTGGCGCGCTCAGGCTACGCAGCAAGACGTACGACATCACACTCGTTGGCCTCTACTTCTGCCCGAGGAGCAGAGACGGACGAGAACAACACCGCATCGAGAACACGACTCACGCGCTAGAGGACTACACTTCATCATTCTTAGCGACGCTGCCTAGGCGCACAGCCCCGATCATCGGAGTGGACGCCATCGACGGATTTGGCATGATTGGAGCACCCACGGGACTGCAGTATGTGGACAGTGACAGCGTCGGCAAGCAAGCAAGACAATTGGAGCACTACGCGGGCACGAAGATGCGGAGCACGGCTGAGAACAACGATATGGTGGTATTGGACACGCTCTACCCATGCGGCCCCAGCTTCTACGGAATGCAGAGGAAAAGAAAGCAGCGCGTCTCCTGGATCGACCACATCCTGGTACCGCGCGCGATGATGGAGAGGGTCACGAAGTTCGGACAAGCACATCGCTCGACTCGGTGCCTCCAGGTGATACAAGATCAGAAGCTCCGCGGCCACATGGCGCACCTGATGGGCATCAATGTCGACATGGACTACACGACAGCACCACCCAGGCCGCGCTCGGACTACGTCAAGATGGCAGAGGCGCTGAAGAGCGAGCAAGCAGCAACCCCGTTTAGAGAACGCATCGAACGAGCAACAAGCGCACACACATGGAGGAGGCGGGCTATAATGACATACAGGACATGCTGGCTGCTTACGGCTCCACGGAAGGTGCGTGGGGGGACTTGGTTCAGATACTACAGAGAGAAGGCCAGCAGATGTACCGGTGGACGGCCAACGCCATGCCACAACAATGCCAGGACCTTGCAGTAGTGCGGGTCACACTACTACGACGACGGGGAGAAGCTCGCGAATCCATCACTGATGACACCGACACCATCCTCCAATCATCGCATCACAAATCATTTCAAAGAGATAGAAAAGACTACGAGAACTACGAGATCAGCAACTAAGTGACGAACTCGATGGAGCTCACACTAAAGGACACGACACGAATAATGGCGCATCTGCATGCTAATAGCTGGAGGAGGGACCGGGCCACGGAGATAGAACTTCAAGATGATAGCGGCGCGCGCGCCGACAGCAGAACAGTGGAGGACCGACATGGCGAAGCCTGCGAAGGAAGGAGGCATGAATGCACGCGAGATCGACGAATATGACTTCATCGTGAACGCCAGCAAGTACGACCAACTCAGTCAGCCGACGTACAAGGACCTCAAGGAGGGCTCCCAGAGGATCTGCTTCGCGCTGCGCAGCGTCAAACGACAACGAGCGCCAGTGCCGTGGCCGGTTCCAGCGGGAATGTGGCCCACCCTCCTCTCGACTAGGCCGATGACGACGACGCGCGCGACGGGGCTGGGCGTTGGCGACCCACTGCAAGATCCACCGCATTAGCGGCGCTGGCTGGTAGGGATCCTGGCGCGCGCGCGGGGGCACCAGAGGCTCGTCGCGCGCAGGGGCGCGCCCCAGACGCATCAGGTCAGCAAGCAGAACAACGAGGAGGGCACGAAGTCTACGCGCCTCCTGCACGGCCTCTGCTCCTTCGGCAAGCTCTGGGTCAATGCAGCGCAGCGTAAGGACAGACGAGTGCCAGACCGTGACTACGGATGCCTTCCGAGGCGCTCCGGGACAGGAGCAATCCGCACCGCGGCATGTCTGAGTTGGAGGATGCGACACCACCGAGTCTCCACAGTGGACACCAAGCACGACATGCAGAACGCCTTCGCATCGGCAAGGCGCGCATTGCAATTGGACGGGGCGGTGCGACGGCTATACCGCGAATGCGACGCTGAACTATTACTCCCGGGACATCGGCGGGCATGCTTTAAGACGGAGGCGGACGGCGAAACCGCTGTGATGAAAAGCGAGGAAGGCAACTACATGGGCAGTTCCAGCGCGGCGATTGTCTACCAAGTGGCCGCCGCTGTGCCCGTGCGCCATTTGCAGCAACTCCACCGCGAGAAGTACCCCGGCGAACTCCTCGCCTGCTGCCCGCTCCGACGAGTTGGTGGACCTCTCGCTTCGGGTCTTCGCAGACGACGTCAGCCAGACGCGCCGCGCGGTTGGCCCGATGCATACGCGCGAAGTCACCATGTACTCTGAACAGAATTTCGACATCGCACTACAAGGCCCGGGGGTCGTGCAGAGCCACGGCGAGAAGGCGGTGCCCCCGCGCTGCGTTGGCCCGGGAGCGCGCGCCTACAGCCGCCGCGTCTTCTACGGCATGATGGACGGAGACATCCCTGGCACCATCTTGACGGATGCCACCTTCCTCGGCGCAATCTTCACGTGCAGCGGCGTCTTCTGGCCTGGAATCGAAGCGCTGTGCGCTGCGGCACGTAGAGGCTGGCATTGCATGAAGAAGTTCTGGACGGGGCGCAAGCAGCGGGAAATCGAGATGATCGCGTTTAGGAGCGCGGTGCTGGGTGCTGCCGCTTCGGGCTTGACTGGACTTGCGCACAGTAAGGCGCAGCGTGATCAGCTGGGCGGTCAGCGCCTCGAGTTCGGACGAGTACTCCTTGATGGAGTTGCAGTCCGGGTGGCAGTTGACGACGGACGCGGAAGCGAGCGCGAGGTCATGCGCACGCCGCCCGCGCTACAGATTTGGCTCCGACTGGGGCCGGTACCTACAGCAGTGGAACTACGGGCGCAACGATTCAAAGGGTGGCAGGCTATGCCATGCAAGCCCGGATTGTACAAGCAGCTGATCGCAGCGGTCTTCGGCGACCTGGAAAGGGGGATGGCGAAAGAGTCTGAGTGCGCATGGTTCCCAGCAGAGGCGATGACACCGCAGAGCACTGCAGAGTCTAACCCGTGGGCGGTGCAGTTCAGGGAGGACATCGAATGCGCGCGCTCGACGGAGGAGGGGGTGCAACTCCTTGCGCTGATGGACGGCGACTACACGCGCCTGCTCGACATCGAGAGCGACGCCAACGCAGCCTTCAACCTGCTGGATGTCAGGCGGTTTCGTAGCGAGTGGCTGGCCCGCATGCGCGACGCACCACCACCGCTACCATTCCAACTGCTTGAACCAGGTGGGCGCGCAGACGGGGACTGCGCGCGCGAGCTGCACGACGCGGGCGGCTTGCCGCGCCTGAAGCGCATTCGAACAAAAAAGAGCCTTCCTCGTTCATCAACGTCAGGCGGAGGGATGACAGCATGGGGGACAGAAGATGACGGAACGGATCGCGATGGCGAGCCAATGCGTGGCCTGCATGAGTACGCTTAAAGATAGACAGGCGGCAGTGAGACACTTACAACGTGCCCGCGAATATGGGCGATGTCGAGTCGACGCATCTCCCGACATCCACCCCGTGATCGACCCATTTGAACGGTCGTGCCCGCAGTGTCCAGATCTGGAGCCATTTGAGGGGCTCGGAGGGCCCCGAGCGCATTTGGCCACCCATCTCCCGCGCCCGGCCCCCGAGTCCAAGCGGAACATTCCGCCCCCTGCCCGCGCGCGCCATGGGGGGCCCGTTCGACCAGGCCCCGAGCTACAGCCAGTCCACCAACTACACCGTAGCGGTCGCTCTCGAGCTCGCCGACTCGGCCGCGAAGCCCAACTCTGGGGCGCGCCGTTGCATCAGCGACGCCGCCAGCCTCCGGAGCGGAGAACCAGGGCGGAGCCGTGCGCGCGCTGAGCACGCTGCAGGCTAGGGCCGTGTCCCAGTACAGGCTCCCTGGCGTTCCGTCGGTCTGCGAGGCGTCGCGGGCTTCAAAGGCTCAGATGCAGGTCGGAACCCTACCAGTGGCGCATCTTGGGCAGTCGTGTCCGCGTCGCACGCGAAGACCGCCATTGGGGCGAAGCAGGTCATCCAGTACACGAGCGACCTCGGGATCGCCCTCTTACAGCAGGCCTTCCCCAACGTCAACTCGAAGGTCCCCGCGGACGACAAGAAGAGCGCTTGGGCCACCAAGTCGGACGCCGCGCGGCGCCGCATCATGATCACGCGCGACGGCGAGAAGATCGCTGGAGGCACGCGCCAGATCGCCGAGCTCAACAACAGTCGCATGGTCGTCGCGGAGAACGATTGGGAGGTTCTCGTCGGCAAGCACGCTCACGTCATCACTTTCAGCACCGCGCCGCCCAGAGCCGCTTTCGAGGCCTTCGCCCCGAACTGCGACGAAATCACCGGCGCCGCCGCGAAGCCCGCGTCCAAGGAAGAAAACCATCATGAAGAGGCCGGGCAAGCGTTGAGCGCGCGCCGACAGCGCTCGTGCAGCTCCACGTTTTGGACCGAGCTTTTCCGGGGGCAGCCGGGGCTACTTCTTTGGATTTTGCCTTGCCGTCGCCCCCCGCGCGACCCCGCCCGCGCCTGCCGCTCGCGCAGCGCCTCGTTCCAGAGTGATCCTTTTCGGGGAGAGCCAGGGCTAATTTTGTTCGGACTTCGCCTTGACGTCGCCCCCGCGTGACCCGACCCGTGCCTGCCAGATAATGCGCGGGTCTATTTCTCCATCTGTCCTGTCGCCCGAAGCCCCCCGACAACGCCTCCATTCCTCGGGGTGCCCCCAGAACCTCCGCGGCCTCCATGTCCCAGCCGTTTCTCTTTTAAGCTCGCCCCCGGCCCACCTCGGGAACCTTCAGCCTTAAGCGAGGGTCTGCCACTAGACTGACTCCACTCCCACGGCTTCTCCCGTGCGCCTCCCCAGCGGCTTCCCCCTTGAACCCGCCCCGCAGCCTGCCTCGGGCTTACCTTGAGGCTTCGCCCTCAGACACAGGCATGCTCCAGGCTTCCCCAGGTTGCCCCGAGGACCAACCCCGAGGCTCACCCCTACAATTTTGGGTTTGCGCAGCCCTGTTCCTGGGCTTTCCTTCAGGCCCAACACATCGGCTTGCGGTAGACTCACCCTGAGCGTTTTCCTTGACCTGACCTTCGGCGTATTCCATAAGCTTGAAGTTCGGCCTTGCCTGAGGCCGACTCCATGTCCAGCCTTTTCTAGTGCGCCTCCCTGGTAAGCTTCCCCCTTGGGGCCGCCCCTCTGCCCAACCTGCCCCCCTTCAAGCTTTCCCCGTGGGCTTGCCCAGGCTTGCCCCTAGGGTGCACCCCGAGGTTTCTCTTGGCGAGATTTGTTGTGATTTCCCTTGTAATTGACCCCATGACTTGCCATGGCCCTACCAACGCTATTCGCTAGGGGCCTTAGGCCTCCTGGTAGACCTTTCCCATGCGCCTGCCCTTAGATCCTCTCGACGCGCTTTCCTTCGGCGTTCGCCCAGGCCTTTCCTGGGCTAAGGCCTCGCGATCGCGCTTCCGATTGCCACCGAAGCATGCTCCCAGATATTCCACAACCCTGACCTGCCATAGACCTACCCCAGCCCTTCACTTCGGATCCCTTGGCCTCCCGCGAGGGCCTGCCCGTGGTCCCACCCCGAAGGCCTCCCCGCGCGCTGACCATAGGCTTTCGCCCGGTCCTACTTTAGGCGTGCGTCTACAGCATATCCCTAGAGCTTCTGACTTTCCCAAGACATGCGCCAAGAGACTCCGGAATTCGCGGGACCACCGCCGAGGGGGGGGACCTTGCGCAGAGACAAAGCGACTTTTGGAAGGGCCTCGGCATTTCAGGAAACATCTCCACATTGACATGCGTTTCTTGTCAGTGGGCCAAGATTGTCTCGGCGCGCGAAGCGCGCTCTGAAAATATGGTATATGTATAAGCAGCTATATGTTCATGTGTATGTTTCTCTCTCTCTCTCTCTCTCTCTCTCTCGAGAGAGAGAGAGAGAGAGAGAGAGAGAGAACAAAAAAAAAAAAGAAAAAAAAAAGATACATAAATAGATGGAGAGAGAGAGAGAGAGAGAGAGAGACAGAGAGAGACAGAGAGGGGAAAAAAGAGAGGGAGAGCGTGAAAGAGAGAGAGAGAGAGAGGGAGAGAGAGAGACAAATAACGATATTATATACAAATATAAACACAAGACTGCAGTGGCGCTTCGCGCAGTGCGCCTTGGTCCTTGAAGTTTGGCATGCAGGCGGAACGGCAGAAAGGCCAAGCCGACAATTTAGCGATGACTCCGTGTTGCTTTTTCCAGCGTCGTGTCAATTCGGTATCCTTCCTCCACGCTTCTTTTCCTTCATTCTCGCCATGCACTGTGCATTCTCCCCATCCTCCTCAGCTCTTTATGCGGAGGCCCCTCCTTGGAGAGCCTCTGGGGGCCTCACATCAGTTTGTCTGGCTTTCTTAGGCCTTCTGGGGGCCTCCTGGGCGTCTTTGGGGGGCCTCTGGGGGCTTTCTCGGGCCACCCTGCCTCCAACCGCGGTCTCCCTGAACGACCGGGTCACGATTTGGAATGCTTCGGATGGTGTTTTGGGGCCATCTTGGGCCGTCATGGGGCTCTCTTAGTCCATCTTGGAACCCTGTTGTGCCGTCTTGGGGCTTTCTTGGACTGCCTGAGAGCCTCCCAGGCGGCTTCGGACGCCCAGAAGACCGCCGCCTTGAAGCGTCGGAAAGTCGAAAAGAGGAGAATCCCCAAATCCACCAACAACCGCCAGAAAATCAAGGGACTTTGCCTCTTGAGGCCTTCTTGGGAGTGCACTTGGAGGCCTCTTGGGACATTTTGGAACGATCTTTCGGAGTACGACGGCTTCTTGGGGGTCGTCGTGGACCGTTTTGGGCTCTCTGGGGTTGTTTCGGGGAGCGCGCCGGAACGCCTGGAGCCTTCTGGGGCCGTCTTCGGGCTCTCGTGGGGTGCTCCCGAGAGGCCCGGGTTGGGTCAAATTCGTTTTGGGGAGGGGGGGGAGGTTTTTCCGGGCTTCCCAGCGTTAGGAGGGGGGACGTTTATTCCGGGGTCCCCGGCTATGTGTATGTATGTATATATATACACACATATGGAGAGAGATAAGGAAATAATAATAAGAAGAAAGGTTAGAGAGAGAGAGAGAGAGAGCGCGAGGGAGAGGGAAAAGGATAGCGTGGCAGTGGGAGAGGGGGAGTGTATTGATCACGTGAGGGGTGGGCGGGATCTTGGCTGTAGGCTGCCAAAGAGTAACTGTGCGTCCTCTGTGGGGCGCGCCTGGACAAGCACGGTTACCTTCTTCCCCTTTCCCGAGCGAGTTCTCGCGGCGTGATCGCTTGGTTGCCCGCTGGCCCTACCCAGGGGGGCGCTCGACGTTTGTTTTACTTGCCCTTGACATGCTAGGGGACGCCTCAGCCTGTGCCCCCCCCCCTCCCAGGGAGGCTGCGATCGCCTGGTTGCCCGCGCCCCCCCCCCTTCCGCCCCCCCAGTCGCCACCCACCAGACCACCCCAACCCAACCCGGCCTTTGCTTCTCCGCGTCTGCTCTCGACACGGGGGGGGGGGGGCGCCTCAGCCTTTTCGCCCTCCCCCCCCCCCCCTTCCACGCCCGCAGCGCCCGGGCGATTCTCGGCAGTCGGGGCGCCGGATCGGATCCCCCTTTTCGACTTAGCACCGCTCGGACGTGTGCGCTCTCTCCCGGCGGGGACCACCGAGGAGCATGTTGGGCCAACCTGCGGAAAATATTCGCACGGAACCGAAAAACGCACGGGGAATGGACGTCCGAGCGACGGCGGGTCGATCTCTTCCACAATGAGTTCACCTATCGCTGGCACTGCGGGGCGACATGCTAGACATGGCGGGCGGACCCTATCGGGCGGGCGGTCACTACTTCGCTGATCGGGCGGGCGGGGCATTCGAGCGGGCGGGTCGGCTTCGACGCGAGCGAGCTGGGAAGGGGACGGCATCGTTTCGTGCACGATCGGATCCATTTCGAGCTTCTCTCTCCGTCCCTGGCCACGGGGCGGTCGCCCGTCGTGCGGCCTGTGCCTCCCAGCCCATGGGGCTGCTGGAGGTCTTCTTTCGGTCAGCGAGGTCTCTCCCTCACTGCCAGCAGCGCTGTCCCAGCCGCCGCTGCTGTGTTCGCCAAGGCTGTGCGCGGGCGTTGAGCTCAACAAAAAAAAAAAAACACCTCTTCGCTGGCGATTTGCCTGTCGAGTGGGGGGCAGGGGGGCAGAGGGGGCAGGGCGCAGGTCTGGCGCGGGAGCCTCCACTTTGCTTGTCTATCTTCAGGAGGGGCAAAAAAGCACACAGACACCATGAATCGTCGATTCCCTAGAAAATATGGGAAACTATGGGAAGTGGGGGGAAGACAAGAACTCAGAACAAATATGGAACATGTGGGGAATATTTTTATTGGTGTGTATTTATGTTTGTGTCCTTGAGCCCCTTCATATCTTCGGTTTCACTTACGGCCCATGGCTGACACTGGCCCCCCCTTCTTCCTAGAACTCCTCGACCTCCCCCTCCTCCGCCGCCGCCTCCCTCTCGAGGGGAGTGCGGGGGACGGCGGATTGGGAGCCTGGGCGGGGAGGGGGTGCCGGGGATGCGGGAAGACAGAGCGAGAGAGAGAGAGAGAGTGAGTGGTTTGAAGTCCGCGAGTCCGAAGGGGGGAGTTGGGGAGGAGGGGGAGCAGCAGGAGGTAGGAGGAGCAAGATGCACCCTCAGCAGGCACTCGCCAGGGCCTGGCACTCGCCAGGGCGCGCACACGGGGCGCCGTCGCTGCAGAATCCGAGAGCCTGCCGACCTCCTGCTCCTCCTCCCCCGAGAGCCCCAGAGAGCAGCCAACGCGCAGCAGGCCTGCAACCATGTGCAACCAGATGGAGGAGGCGGAGGAGGCGGAGGAGGAGGAGGAGGAGGAGGAGGAGGAGGAGGATTTGGAGGAAGAGGAGGAGGAGGAGGAGGAGGAGGAGGAGGAGGAGGAGGAGGAGGAGGAGGAGGATTTGGAGGATGAGGAGGAGGATTTGGAGGAGGAGGATGAGGAGGAGGAGCAACCACGTGCAACCAGACCGAGGTCGGTGCAGCAGCCGTTCCTCTCCTCTCCTCTCTCGGCGCGCAGGCCTACGCCACGCTGGGGCGGCGCTCGGAGCCACTGTTCACGGCGCTGGGGGCTCGCTGCGTGGCGCTCTTGCGCGCCGAGGCGCCCTCGGCCAGCACCGGCCAGCGACGTGTCGCGCACGGGGCCCGCACCCAGAGATCCAACGTACTGAAAAAAACAAGACGGAGGTGTTTCGCAGTTTGCGGCCTCGGGGGGCCCTCGCTGGGCCCCGGGCCCGTCAAGGAACGACTCACGATGAAAAACCAGTCCTGGGGAATGGGTTGAGACCTCCGGTGACCCCGTACTGAAAAAATCACGGCGTCGGATCTTTGGGTAGCTCATTCGGATCTGCCAGTGGCGCGCTGGCGTCAATTCTCGCCAGGCCAGGCCTATATGTGGCCCCAGATGCGGGTTTGACTTTGCCTCGGCACTCGCCTTTGGATTTCTTTAAGTGCTTCTGTTCGAGGTGCATTGTGTGAGATTGGCTTCCAGATCAGCACCACTTCCCTCATTTTCTGATTAGTCATTTTCTGATTAGTCAGCTTGCTTTGCAGATTGTATTCCTCAGCTGAACACCCCTATCTGGTCTGCATTGATTTCGTTGTGCTTAGTCTCTGGAGAGATCGCCAAACCAAGAAACCATAGTAATTACCCATACGCTTGCGCCATTTGCCGAACACAACTTGGACTGAATGGCGACATTATTGTTTGTTGTGGTGCCCCAGTGAGCGCAAAGTAGAGAAGGAGGAATAGGAAGAGCACTGGGAGGTGTGTGCGTTTTTGCAGGGTGCGAGGAGGGATGGACTTGATGAGTAGCGATCGCATCCGGGGAAGGAGGGATGGTAATAAGTAATAGGAGCAGGAAGCGGAGGAGCTGGAGGAGGAGTATGACATAGTATGACCAGGGGGGGTTATGAAGCGGGGGAGTTCGCAGATGAGGATCGAAGGAGGTCAGAAGCATGGAGGGCATGAGCCTCGACTGGTCAACAAGGTCGTACACAGTTGGCTTCGGGACGCCAGGAAGGAGCTCGCACGCGGACCTCCGAGCGGGGCGGTGCCAGAGCGCTCGGCGGGGTGATGGCCTCGACGCGCGTCTGCCCGAACAGGAGGAGGAGGAGGAGGAGGAGGAGGAGGAGGAGGAGGAGG
>CAUYUJ010015970.1:7500-17500 GCA_963575745.1 Prorocentrum cordatum
CTGAAGGACGATTTTTTCCCCGCTTGGGCTGCCTACTGTCCTCTCCTTTGACTTACTTCCTTTCCACTTCTCTCGCTGCCACCACAATTCTGATCTGTCCCCAAGGTCCCACCCCGTGAAACATTTCTCCTGCGCGGTTCTATTTGGGTCGGGCAGACGCATGCGGACGGATTGGCCCGACAGGACGCAGGGCATCGGCGCAACCTCGCTGCAGTCCCAACAGCACGAAATCCCTGAGATTTTGAGGACCCAGTCGCGAGGGATTCGACAGTACAAGCTGGCTCCAAGAGGACCTCGTATGCTCCAAACTGACTCCAAGATGGCTCAACATAGACAGGGGTTGTCCCTACGAGAGCGTATACGCCGTTTCTTCACCTGCTGATGAATGTTATCATCCGCGCAAACATATCGAGATCTCTGCACTCCGCTCAGCAGGGTTTGAGCGCCGCGGTCAAAACCCGTCAAAAACCAAAGGGAAACAATGAATTCAGTCTCATCGCTTCCGACTGGCTTCTGGGGCCTCAATGTGACCCCAAGACGGTCCAAGAGAGCCCCAAGAAAAGCCCAAAAGCTTCCCAATACGGCCCAAAGAACGCCCCGAGAGGCGCTTGTGAGCGTTCCTGAGAGGAAGCCGAATTGTGGATCATCTCTCTGTTGACCGGCGCCCTACAAAATGGCCCCAAGAGACCCGCCAAGGCTCCCAACACACCTCCAGGAGGGCCCACAGACACATTAGAAACGCCCTAGGAGGACCAAGGACCCTGCATAAGGACCCCAAGAGAATTTAAAGAGGATGCAATGAAAACCTCAAGGGGACCTTGAGGAAACTCCAGGGTGAAGACATTGAATTGACTCCTTGGCCCTCAGGCTGACTCCCAGCTTGGGTTCGAAACAAGCCACCACTCTTTGATCCACTGCTTTGCTCTCGTACTTCCATGATCAGTGTAGGTCGCCTAGGCATCGTTGCTGTATGTGCTTGTGGGGGTACGCGAAGCGTCACACACACTTGAATAGGAGCAAGCGAATACGAAAATGCCTGAACATTATACTGGGTATGAGAGGAAAGAGGCGGGACGGATAGACAGGCGGAACTGTGGCACGAACAACAACACCGTCCCCTAAACTCTACCATTGTACATGATGATAAACCGGCTCGTCGCTCAGATATTGCACGTTCGAAACAAATATGCTGAGCACCATGTGATAAACACCGCATGTTCGACTTAAGGAAACTGAACCGAACGACAGAGCACGTAACATGCAACAACAATCAAATATGTAACGACGTTCAATATATTATATGCAACGCGTGATCATGCACAACGAAACTATTATCATCCGATTTCAAGGTTGTCGAAACGCAGTGAGGAAAAAACAAACACGTGCTGCATCCTCACGCCAGACTCAGAAACACACATACACTTTCGAATTAAAGTGCGTATCAAACAGCCGTCCCATACAAATTCCGCGTGCACTCAAGTGTATGCACATATCCTTGCCAAATACAGAACGCGTATGTTTGGACACATAATCCAAGATTGGCTGCGCACGGCCAATGATGTGCAGAAGAGCGGCGGCAACCATGCGCATATCGAATGCTTGAGACACCGATGCGGACACTCTGAGATGCCGAACGAGCCGATAGAAATACAAACCATCTCCATAGAACTCATGATGAGAAACGACAGTGCGATGTTGCTCCGGCAAATCTATTTCTTATACACCATTTGATATATATATATATATTGTTGAAAATTCGATTCTGCTCGGCCTCTGTCCAATTGGGGCATCGTCGCATGTGTTGCTGTCTTTGCGACGCCGCGTCACCCCGCGGAACGGCTAGAGTTCGAACCGAACACTCATTGTTTTCCGAAACATCGGCTTGCAACGACAACCAATGTTCGCTGCAGATCACAAACACGACTGATAGATCGGGAAAAGGACTACCAGCGACGTCTGGTGTCCGTGGCACACCGAAGCACCAGCTAATCACCGCGGCTCGCAGACCAACGGGCGACCAAGACTGGATAGTGCCATCACGGGGATTTCAGTCAAAGCTGGACAGCTTCTTACTGAAATTCTGAAACCTCTCAGTGCAACTACAGCTTGAAGGGCCAATGGAAAGTCCTTGCTCGAAGCAGCACCTGCTCAAGGAAGGGTGCACAACAACTTAGCTGCTTGATCGCCGGATACTCCTAAACTTCGTGTCAACGTTACCAGCACCGTTTTCAGTATCGCCTGTTTGCCTGTTGCGCGGCTCACTGCGCGAGATCGTATCTACTTCCGTAAATACCAAAGAGGACGAAAGATCGGGTGCTAGAAAAACTGAGAATCCAATATCTGCGCTCACTCAATATAGAAATCTATGACAACTCCCGTGGCTTACTATCCATCAGCCTGCTGTGCAAAATATAAAAGAAATAACGTACAAAGACAACGTTTCTTTATACTTCTTAATGTAGCTCCTTTTGATAAACTTCCAAGTGATGCTAACTCTATGTTCGAACGTCGAATGAGGATGCGTGAGAGAAGCCCAGTGCTGCTTCATTTAAGGAAGGCCTCTTGTCCAGGTGTCGAGTGGCGCAGCGAAAAGCCGCACAACATTTGCCCAACAGCTCCGAAATAACACGCGCTGGTCAATGTGCTCACACAACATGCTGGGCGATGGTTTGGTGGCTTGGGCAAAGATATGGGCCGTGTGGTACCTTCCTTGTGCAACTCGCCAACACATCTGCAACACGAGCCCGCGTTCCCGTCATGTCTTCGGCAGTGCATTTCAATACATACTTCTCCCTCTACGTCCCACTGCAGAGACCTATCCAAGTCCCAGTGTTCATCCCTAGCGCGCACACTGTCATATGCACAATCCGCCACCAGGCTGCGAAGCACTACGTGGAGTGGCCTGGAGCCCTTGCGAGTCTTCAGTGTGGAGAGTAGATGCCCTTTGATGGTCCGAGAGTTCCTGGGGCGTGTCGCGCGATTTTTTCCGAAGGTCCAAATAACGTGCTCGGGGGTTCCCGCCTCTAACATTCTCTAGTGTGGTCCCAAGGGTCCTTGCATCCCACTTGGGAGCCTGCTGGGCCGTCTTGGAGGACAAACCCAAGATAGCGAAATCGTCCTAGGCCGCTCCAATTTGTATATGATGCACGGTTTAAGGATTTTCGCCTTACAAGGTCTTACCAATATTCTAGACTGCTAGATAACACATTCAGATCGCCCCAATAAGTACCGTCCCCAACCCCAAGAGGGGCCCAAGATGCTGCCAAGAGAACCCCCCCAATGGGAACTCGAACTGACATTTGGATCCCTCCACCCCAAGATGGCTCCCGAGACACAGCAGTCCCTCAAGAGGCACAACGCTGGTCCCTAGAGGCCCCCAAGAAGCCTTCAGGAGGCCCTCGCGAGACCTTCAAGATGCCACCAACATGCCCCACAGAAACCACCAAGAGGCACCCACGATGCCTCCCAAGAGACATCTAGAACGACTCCAGTCCACGACCCAGACACGGTGGCGAGATGGGCCAAACGCAACTCGACAATCCGCCGCCCTGTGTGGTCTCTCCACAAAAGTTCACGGCGTGCCCGACGTTAGGTAGCTTTTGGATATTTTCAAACTCCAAATACCCTTCGGCCCGACCCGCTGGCCACCGGACGGACCCGCAATGACGCGTAAAAACCCAACGTCCAAAACAAATCGTCTCCACGAGGACCCGACAATTTTTCAGGTCGTCGATCTTTTCTCTCCAGACGGCACAAGGATGGCCTCCAAGACGGCCAAGATGGTCACCAAGACGGCTACGATGGTCCCAAGAGAATCCGAGGTGGCCCCAAGATGCCTTCAAGATGGGCCGATATTGCCCCAAAATGGGCTCAAGGTTGCCCAAGACGCCTCCAAGACGCCCCAAGAGGAAGCCCCCTGAATAGGTCACAATCCTTGTTAGTCGCTTGGTTTTTGACGAATCTGGGCGTTTGCGTATATTCGGCTTCCCGACGGTCCAAGACGGCCCCAGAGGCCACCAACATTGCCACAAGAGCGCCCAAGAGGCCTCCGAGACCCAGGAGGCTCCCAAGACGGCCCAGGAGATCTCCCAGATGCCCAAGGTGGCCTTCAAGACGGCCCTAAAGCGCTCCAAGAGGTCCCCAAGTCGGTTGGCCCAGAGAGGCCCCCAAGACGGCGTCCGACGGGCCAGGAGCGCCCTCAGACGGCCAAAGAGCCTCCCAAGGAGCCTCTGAAGGCGCCTCAGAGGTCCAAGGAAGCCACCAAGAGGCCTCCCAGAGGCCCCTCAGTAAGCTCTCAGGAGGCCCCAAGAGTGCCCTGAAAGGCTCCTAATAGGTCTCCTACTCCTCCTCCTTTTTCCTTCCTCTCCTCCTCTTCTTCTTTCTCCATCACGTGTTCCCCGACTGTTTTCCACAACGCCTGGGGGAGCGCGTAGTCCGATAGCTCAGCAGAGCTCTGGCAACAACGTTCGGCTACTTCGGCTCTTCCGAAAAAGCAAGGCGCGGCGGTGATTCACCGTATGCGACTGCGATGAAATATCCCATCATGCACTGCCGCCGTACACACGCTCAGTGGGATCTCGAAGTGCTCCGACATGTAGAAAGCTGGAGTGTGACAACTCGCCGAGTAGAGAGAACGCGTGATGACATTGCCTGCCTCTCTCGCATGCGCCGATTCCAACGGTGTAGCTGGTGAGGTCTGGCTCCAACATCATGTCCAATTCATCTCTAAGTAACGATAACGTCTGCTTCCACTGACCACTTTTCTCACATGCACTAATTACAGCTGAGCAGCTAATTATGTCCAACTCCAATCTGGCTTCCACCATTTCTCTTATCAGTGACAGCGCTTGCTCCCACTGCCCGCCCTTTTCGCAGGCACTTACCCCAGCGCTGCAACTTATGACAGTCGGAGCCAAGTGAGTCCCCAACATCTCCCTCAACAAAGACAATGCCTGCTGCCACTGCCCGCCCTTTTCGCATGCACTTATTCCAGCACTGTAGCTGATGATGTTGGGATCAAGGTTTACTTTCCGCATCGCCCTCAGCAGAGACAACGACTGCTCCCATTGCGCACTTTTCTCGCACGCACTAATTCCGGCGTTGAATGTGACTAGAGCTGCCGTGTTCGTATAGATCAGTTACTCGCGTCGCGGGCTCTCGTTGAGCAGCCCCGTAAACAGATCAACGTGTGATTTTTCTGTCAGGTATAGCGCAATAAACGAGGACAATAACTTGTGGGCGTGTCCATGTCCTCCGTTCTCGCTCAACGTTCCTCTTCATCCTGCTGGTTGAGGCAATGTACAACATCCTTTCGCTCGAATTCCAATGCGCGGAGTTCAATCTATTGTTGGCTGAGTTCAAGAAACTGCTTCGAAGGCGCGTCGGTAGAAGTCATCTTAGGTTCACCAACACTTTCGATTGAGCATGCAAGTAGCGTTTCTTAGGTGAATCTTGGCGGATCATCTGCCAGCCTTTTTGTAGAGGTGAGGGGGCCGAGTGGCCATTCCTTGTCGCTGGGTGCTGGGATGACGTGGGGCTCCGTGGCCTAGATTCAAATAATTGGATTTTCATTTCTTGACCCCCACCCTGGCGCACCTTGTGCTTTTTCCTTTGAAGTGCCCCTCCTGGGGCTCGCACTCATGCATACGCGCCACCTACAGTCGAGGCGTTGACCTAAGAAACCCTAAATAAGGAACGAGGCCCCTATTTTCCATACGTTGAACTTCGATTTCGTATCGAAAGCCTAAGGCAAATCCAATGCAAGCCGCGAAACAATTAAGGAACACGGAGCCCCTCCCCAACGAAAAGGGTTCCTTCTTCAGGGCCCCGACTGTACGACACTCAAGAATCACGCTCTCGGTCTGGATGTCCTCGTGGTTTAATTGGGAGCCGCGCTGTCGCTGCAGATTTCTCCGCGATTCGTGCAGAACCGACAGGTCAATGACCCGACTGCTCGACCTGGCCGCCTGGGCACGCCCGCCCAGCCTGTCCGTTAGGGTCCGCCCGCCCGATCCGCCCCTCTGGCTCTGTCACTGCTTTCTGCTCCTAGCCCCCTCTCCTGCTAATGTCTCTCGTACTCCATCATTCTCCCTCCCCCTTGTCCCTTCCTTCCATCCTCCCTCTCTTCTCCTGCTTCAGGGGCTGCGCCAACAACACGTGGCAAGTAAGGAAGACAGACCCCCAAGGGGGGTATGATTGAAGACGAAAAAGGCGATTATCTAGGGTCTGGGATGTACGTGTTTAGAGCACGCGAGCAGGTAAGAGCGAACAATCTTGAAAGTATTGCTGTTGTTGTCGTCGTCCTCGCTCGCGACCTGCCAGCGACCCACCCGCGACCACCCCTCGACCCATCCCGCGACCCACCCAGGTTTCTTTAGCGAAAAAAGTCGGCGTCCGCGGCGGGCTCGTTGTGCAATATATATATATATGTATATATATATGTATAGGTGTGTGTATGTATGTATGTATGTATGTATGTATGCATGCATGTATGTATGTATGTATGTATGTATGTATGTATGTATGTATATATATATATATATATAAATGCCAGAACTTGGCAGGCTGCCGACGACCGCGCCGCCCCCTCACTCTAATCCGTAACTGCGGGGTGCTATGTGTCTTCGCTATGGCCGAACACTCATCCAATTCTGGCATAAGTCATGCTCACCAACAACTTATCCTAAACGAGCGACCAATACAGTTGGACGACCCCGAAAATCCTGACCGCGAGAATGCGATGGAGCGCGATCCATTGTCGCTGGCCTGAAACACTTCTAAGGGGGTGGTCTCAGAAATCAAGGAACCCCGCCCCCCCTGAAACAAATCCAAAAAGGGGGGCCCCAGAAGCCGGGGTCCCCCCTCCCCAAGGCCCCCCTCCTCAAGAACAGGGGGTCCAGAACCCCCTACCCCCCTCCGCGCAAAGGGGGGGGGTAACGAATCCTTTGTCGGTCGCCGCCGTGGCCGTCGCCGTGGCCGTCGCCGTCGCCGTCGCCGTCGCCGTCGCCGTTGCCGTCGCCGTCGCTGTCGCCGCTGCCGCCGCCGCCGTCGTCGTCGCCGTCGTC
This sequence comes from Prorocentrum cordatum, assembly GCA_963575745.1. Lineage (NCBI taxonomy): Eukaryota > Dinophyceae > Prorocentrales > Prorocentraceae > Prorocentrum > Prorocentrum cordatum. The sequence goes on from CAUYUJ010015970.1 coordinate 14,565, forward strand.
GCCGTCGTCGCCGTCGTCGCCGTCGTCGCCGTCGTCGTAGTCGTCGTCGTCATCGTCGTCGTCGTCGTCATCGTCGCCGTCGTGGTCGCCGTCGCCGTCCCCATCGTTGTCGCCGTCGTCGTCGTCGTCTTCTTCGTCGTCGTTGTCGTGGTCGCCTTGGGGGGAAGGCGGTTCTGCAAACACTCTCAAAACTTTCGAGGGGGGGTCCGGACCCTTCCTTACTCGTTGTGGGATGGGGGGGTTGAACCCCCACGCCAGGGGGGGGTGGGGTGTCCAGAACTGGCTCCCTCGTTTTGGGGGTGGTTGGAGGGCAGTGGTTGAAACCCATCCCCCTGTCAGCGGCCTCAGCAAGCGCGCTTTCAAAAATGTTGACGTCTCACTTTTGCTTCCGCCGCCTCGCGCCCGTTTCCGCTGGTGGACCCGCCGCTGCCTCACTTCCTCCGGCTTCCGCCGCCCTCTGCCTGGCTTCCGCCGCAGGCGAGAGGCACCGACGGCGAGGCCTTTGCTGGAACGCTCCAGTTGGCATCAGTGCTAGCACAAGACATCAAGGGTGCGGCCGAGCCTTCTGGCGGCGGGCAGCCGCTCCAAGTGCGTGTCAGCAGGATGGCCGACTGCAGAAGCCACCAAGGCAAGCGGATCGAGCCTGTAGGGGTAGCCAGTGCTCTCGAGGGGCCGTTCTCGGGCCCCAGACCCCGCTGGGACGCTCCCCAAAGGAGCGAGGGGAGGCAATGACGGATAAACGTGCGCCGGTGGGGTTTTCTAAGGTCTCGGCCACTCGCCGCCCGTGCGGTTGGCTGTTTTCCCAATCCTCCTGCGTGAGCTCGGTCCTCGTGTTGAATCCGCAGCACCCTGCGTCCTTCTCCTCCTTCCTCCTTCCTTCCTCTCGCCGCTGCCTTCCGCGTGTCTACTTCAGCACACCGCCCACACGTTTTAGTGGCCACACAAGGAGCTCCACCGAGGGGTTCAGTGGCAGGGTTTCAAATGCGCCCGACCCGCCAATTTTGGCACACCGCTCACACGTTTCGCTGTCCCACAAGGAGCTCCACCCAAGGCCTCAGTGGCAGGGTATCGCATGCTCCCCCCCGCTCGTTTCGGTACACCACTCACACGTTTGGTGGCCATATGGGAAGCTCCACCGAATGTGTACTGTAAGGAAAATGATAATATTCGGTTCCAGCTTCACCTCCCGCACTTCTCTCAACAATAACATAGCCTGCTGCCACGTCGCACTTTTCTCGCATGCGCTAATTCCAGCACTGTAGCTGAAGATATCTGGCACCAACTTCGCTTCCCACATCTCCCTCAACAGTGACAACGCCTGCTGCCATTGCTCGCCTTTTTCGCATGCGCTAATAGTAGCGCTGTAACTGACGACATAGGGCTCCAGCTTTGACTTTAATAGCTCTCTGAACATGCGCAGCGCCTGCTGCCACTGCCCACCTTTTTCGCAAGCACTAAATGCAGCGTTGTAGCTGATGACATCTGGTTTTAGATTTGCCTTCCGAATCTCCCGCAGCAGTGACAACGCCAGCGTCCATTGGAAGTCTTTTTCGCACGCGCTGATTCCAGCATTATAGCTGACGACGTCTGGCTCCAGCACCGCTTGCCTTATTTCTCTCAGCAGCGATAGCGCGTGCCACCATTGCCCGCCTTTCTCGCACGCGCTGATCCCAATGTTGTAGCTGGTAACATCAGGTACCAAGTTTGCTTGCAGCATGTGCCTCAGCAAAGACATCGCCTGCTGCCACTCCCCGCACTTCTCACAAGCGCCAATCCCAGCGCTGCAGATTATGATGTTCATCTCTAAGCTCACCTGCTCCATGTCTCTCAATAACAAGAGCGCTGGCTGCCACTGTCTGCTTTTCTCGCAAGCGTTTACCCCGACACCGTAGGTGAACCTAACTGACCCGCGGATAAATTTGCAAGACTAATGCAGCTTTGCTGCGATCCGACGTGGTAGGTTGGTGCACCTCACAACATAAAATGCTTACAAAAGGGGGGGTCGCGCTCACGAACTCAACGATTTGTAATGCGGTCGCGAAGTTGCAGTGGGCAAGACTCAACAAGGTGCAGTGGCTTTCTATCAAAGTGGCTCCTGAAACGAATGGAAGGCGGCTGGTTGAACAAATGTGACCCTCGACTAAGTACCGCGCGCACGAGCAATCAGACAATTTACCTGTTAATCGCACGGAGGACAGGTGGCAAGATAAAACGAGAGTATCGCCCTAGCGCCGTGCTAGTTCCATTTCAGAATTTCCAGCGCCGACTGAGACCGGATGGCATTCAACATGCGGCTGTCGTCTCAGCACCGCACACCTTTCTCTTAAACAACTTCCAGCGCTTACGCGGATAGCAGGGGTGGTATATTGTCAACTTCGTGGTGATCGACAACATTGTTTCGAATATCTTGTTGGGAGTTGCACCTTTTCGCAGTGGTGCTCCTTCATCAGACTGTATTACATCCTAAATATAAAGCTGAGTCTTCCTGTCAATTGCGCACACAAGCCATGTGGCTTACTCTTTTTATATATCAAGTCAGCCTCTCACAAGGATATTTCTTACACTAGTTGGCCCCGGAGCTTGGAACCCCTGAGAGCTGTATGGGCGGATGGCGATTCCCTCTTACTCTCAATGGGCGTTTTTTCCGATCAGCGGGCGGCTCCAGATCTGATCGCCGACGCGCAATTCAAAACATAGCAGGCTCTCATAATTCAGGTCCGCAAGGCCACCACCATACTGGCGGGCGCTCACAGTCGGTGAAAATCTTGCGCTTGCTTATACGCCGACCCCCGCTTGCCAGGGGTGAGAGGGCGTGTAAGGTGTGTGGCTGGCTCCTTCCCACTGTCCCCTTCCCAGGCATTCCAAACTCCTGTTTAAGCACCCCCCTCGCTCCGAGGGGTGGGGATACGACCTACACAACGCACTTCCTGGGACCC
>CAUYUJ010015970.1:22500-42500 GCA_963575745.1 Prorocentrum cordatum
TACAGATCGGACATTGAGGTTCGTGTGGGGCCGCTTCGTACTGGTTCTTCGTCGTGTCTCGGCTGCAGCCCCCTCGAATCATACTTCGTGCTAGGTGTTTCCAGGTCGTTCCTTTGCTGGTGAATACCTGCCCACAATTGATGCACTCGTTGTTGCTGGTAAGAATTGCCGCTAAGTTATGAACATGGTGTGCTCGTATGATTTGGCTGTGTAACGCTTTCTTGCCTGCAAATAACATTCCACATACGTCTCGTTCGTCGAGAAGTTCGCATTTCCAAATCTTTTTCTCGTCTAAGGCTATGTTCTCTCGGTGTTCGTCGTCGTGATCTTGCTGTACTGGGGGTACCGCTACTGCTAGTTTGGCTGCTCGTATTTCCTTGGGGTCCAGGCTCCAAAGTTGTTCTCGGATATCTAGCGTGCAGAGCTTGCCTATCGTTATGTCCTCGCTCCGCCCTAAGATGTCCTGGAAATTCTCTGAGACCTCGCAGGCATACTTAATGTCCTCCAGAAACCTCTGAGCCCATGGATTCGTGTCGCTCTGGATCGCGTCGGTGGTCGTTTCCGTGTTCGTCTCGAAGTCGACTCGGCCGAAGAGCGCAACGATCAGCTGTTTGTTGTTAGCAGGGAAGCGCAGAATAGTTTCTAGCCAGCTGACTCGTCGTATCAGTGCCTCTTCTGCCGGCGGCAATATTTGCCAATGGCGGAAGACCTCCAAGGTGCTCATGCTCCGCACGGTGCCGTCGTCGCGGTACGTCGTGGCTCTGCCTCGCATGGCCTTACGTAGTAGTGCTCCCATCGCACTCTGGAGTTGTCTGTACTCTGTCGTGGTCGGGAGGAAGCACTCGATGCACGAGAGGCCTGTGTTGATCACTCGGCAAAGTAGTACTGCTCGCTTCCAACGGTATGGGATGTTGGCCTTGCTCCAGAACGCTCCGCACTCGTTATAACTCTTCTTCATGGCTGCGATGCGCTTGATGAGTTCCGCTCCGTAGTTCTGGTGAGGGCTGACTTGCGGTCCGAGATAACGGGCGTGTGGAAGTACTTTACCGGGCATCTTGGCGCCTGTGTTGTTCTTGATGTCACGGTGCGCCTTCTTCGAGCCGTGGCCCTGGAAGTTGATGATGGTCTCCTGCTTGTCCTGGTTCTGCCACATCCCGATCTCTGTGAGCCTGGTGTTCAGCATGTTGTCCACCTGGTGGGCCTGATTCACGATGTCGTGCGCGTCTGCCCGCTGAGTAATGATAAGCTTGCGTAAGTCATCTGCGTACTTCGTGAGGCCGAGGTATACTGGATACTGGAAAAGCTCCCTGTTCCCATACAGAAGATGATCATGTGGGAGTTGAGCCTTGCAGTCTCGTACCCATTGTTGTACACTAGGCGCAAAGCTGGCGACGAAGTTCTGCACCATGTAGGGGTCGCCGATTAAGCCTCCGCAGTGCGGTTTGATGCAGACTACGTGTTGTTCGTCTCGGCATGGTATGTTGAACGTCGCTCTCTGATATCTTTGTTTGCCTATCTCTTCCATGTCGTCTGGCATGATCTTGCGGTTGGCTTCATCCATCTCGTGCCACGAGCAGCTCGCGAAAGCGTTGGACATGTCCTTCATCGAGGAAGCGAAGTTCCAGCCTGCTTGTCTGGCTCGATATTCCACTATAGCCATCGTGAGAATTGCTCCTTCTCGTTTTCGTCCTCTGATAAATCCGTAGTCCTGATCCGTCTGCGTTCTAGTTCCCAACCATCCTGTGGTGTTGGGTCCTCGTTTTGAAGAGACGGTGCCCCGCGTCTCCTTCCTTCCTCCTTCCTCCTCCTCCGCCTCCCTCCTCCCCCTCTTCCCTGCGCTTCACCCGCCCAGTACAGCGTTTCGTAGCCCCATAGGAGCTCCGCCGAAGGCCCCAGTGCTGCCGCCCGCATGCGTCCCGCGCACCCAATTCGGCACACCCCTCACGCATGCGTCCCGCACACCCAATTCGGCACACCCCTCACACGTTTCGTGGCCCCATAGGGAACCCCACCGAAGGCCCAAGTGCTGCCGCCCGCATGCGTCCTGCACACCCAATTCGGCACACCCCTCACACGTTTCGTGGCCCCATAGGGAACCCCACCGAAGGCCCCAGTGCTGCCGCCCGCATGCGTCCCGCACACCCATTCGGCACACCCCTCACACGTTTCGTGGCCCCATAGGGAGCCCCACCGAAGGCCCCACCGCATGCGTCCCGCACACCCAATTCGGCACACCCCTCACACGTTTCGTGGCCCCATAGGGAGCTCCACCGAAGGCCCCAGTGCTGCCCGCATGCGTCCCGCACACCCAATTCGGCACACCCCTCACACGTTTCGTGGCCCCATAGGGAGCTCCACCGAAGGCCCCAGTGCTGCCGCCCGCATGCGTCCCGCACACCCAATTCGGCACACCCCTCACACGTTTCGTGGCCCCATAGGGAGCCCCACCGAAGGCCCCAGTGCTGCCGCCCGCATGCGTCCCGCACACCCAATTCGGCACACCCCTCACACGTTTCGTGGCCCCATAGGGAGCCCCACCGAAGGCCCCAGTGCTGCCGCCCGCATGCGTCCCGCACACCAATTCGGCACACCCCTCACACGTTTCGTGGCCCCATAGGGAGCCCCGCCGAAGGCCCCAGTGCTGCCGCCCGCATGCGTGCGCGCACACTCAATTCGGCACACCCCTCACACGTTTCGTGGCCCCATAGGGAGCCCCACCGAAGGCCCCAGTGCTGCCGCCCGCATGCGTCCCGCACACCCAATTCGGCACACCCCTCACACGTTTCGTGGCCCCATAGGGAGCCCCACCGAAGGCCCCAGTGCTGCCGCCCGCATGCGTCCCGCACACCCAATTCGGCACACCCCTCACACGTTTCGTGGCCCCATAGGGAGCCCCACCGAAGGCCCCAGTGCTGCCGCCCGCATGCGTCCCGCACACCCAATTCGGCACACCCCTCACACGTTTCGTGGCCCCATAGGGAGCTCCACCGAAGGCCCCAGTGGCGGCGCTCACATGCGCATGCGTCCCGCACACCCATTTCGGCACATCCCTGACAGGTTTCGTGGCCCCATCATCCACCGGAGGCCCCAGTGGCGGCGCTCACATGCGTCACCCACACCCACCCAATTCGGCACACCCCTCACACGTTTCGTGGCCCCATAGGGAGCTCCACCGAAGGCTCCAGCGGCCGCGCTCACATGCGTCCCCGCCACCCATCCCAGCACGCCCCTCACAACAACAGGTTTCGTGGCCCCATAGGGAGCTCCACCGAAGGCCCCAGTGGCACCGCCCGCATGCGTCACCACCCGCACCCAATTCGGCACACCCCTCACACGTTTCGTGGCCCCATAGAGAGCTGCACCGAAGGCCCCAGTGGCGGCGCTCACATGCGTCCCCGCCACACATCCCAGTACACCCCTCACGCGCTTCGTGGCCCCATAGGGAGCTCCACCGAAGGCCCCAGTAGCGGCGCTTACATGCGTCTCCGCCACCCATCCCGGCCCCCCCCCGCAGCAGCATCATGTTTCGGGGACCCATAGGGAGCTCCACTGGAGGCCCCAGTGGCGGCCCGCACATGCGTTTCCGCCACCCATGTCGGCACGCCCCGCGCGTGTTTCATGTCCCCATAGGGAGCTTCGCCGAATGCCCCAGTGGCACCCATCTCGGCGCACCCCTCACACGTTCCGTAGTCCTATGGGGAGTTCCATTGAAGATGAAACCCGCAGCTGCGGTACTGACAACTGCATATGGTTGGGTTCTTCGTCAAGCTAATTTTTTTCCCAACCATCCTGTGGTGTTGGGTCCTCGTTTTGAAGAGACGGTGCCCCGCGTCTCCTTCCTTCCTCCTTCCTCCTCCTCCGCCTCCCTCCTCCCCCTCTTCCCTGCGTTTCACCCGCCCAGTACAGCGTTTCGTAGCCCCATAGGAGCTCCGCCGAAGGCCCCAGTGCTGCCGCCCGCATGCGTCCCGCACACCCAATTCGGCACACCCCTCACACGTTTCGTGGCCCCATAGGGAGCCCCACCGAAGGCCCCAGTGCTGCCGCCCGCATGCGTCCCGCACACCCAATTCGGCACACCCCTCACACGTTTCGTGGCCCCATAGGGAGCCCCACCGAAGGCCCCAGTGCTGCCGCCCGCATGCGTCCCGCACACCCAATTCGGCACACCCCTCACACGTTTCGTGGCCCCATAGGGAGCCCCACCGAAGGCCCCAGTGCTGCCGCCCGCATGCGTCCCGCACACCCAATTCGGCACACCCCTCACACGTTTCGTGGCCCCATAGGGAGCCCCACCGAAGGCCCCAGTGCTGCCGCCCGCATGCGTCCGCACACCCAATTCGGCACACCCCTCACACGTTTCGTGGCCCCATAGGGAGCGAAGGCCCCAGTGTGCCGCCCGCATGCGTCCCGCACACCCAATTCGGCACACCCCTCACACGTTTCGTGGCCCCATAGGGAGCTCCACCGAAGGCCCCAGTGCTGCCGCCCGCATGCGTCCGCACCCAATTCGGCACACCCCTCACACGTTTCGTGGCCCCATAGGGAGCCCCACCGAAGGCCCCAGTGCTGCCGCCCGCATGCGTCCGCACACCCAATTCGGCACACCCCTCACACGTTTCGTGGCCCCATAGGGAGCCCCACCGAAGGCCCCAGTGCTGCCGCCCGCATGCGTCCCGCACACCCAATTCGGCACACCCCTCACACGTTTCGTGGCCCCATAGGGAGCCCCACCGAAGGCCCCAGTGCTGCCGCCCGCATGCGTCCCGCACACCCAATTCGGCACACCCCTCACACGTTTCGTGGCCCCATAGGGAGCCCCACCGAAGGCCCCAGTGCTGCCGCCCGCATGCGTCCCGCACACCCAATTCGGCACACCCCTCACACGTTTCGTGGCCCCATAGGGAGCCCCACCGAAGGCCCCAGTGCTGCCGCCCGCATGCGTCCCGCACACCCAATTCGGCACACCCCTCACACGTTTCGTGGCCCCATAGGGAGCCCCACCGAAGGCCCCAGTGCTGCCGCCCGCATGCGTCCCGCACGCCCAATTCGGCACACCCCTCACACGTTTCGTGGCCCCATAGGGACCCCGCCGAAGGCCCCAGTGCTGCCGCCCGCATGCGTCCCGCACACCCAATTCGGCACACCCCTCACACGTTTCGTGGCCCCATAGGGAGCCCCACCGAAGGCCCCAGTGCTGCCGCCCGCATGCGTCCCGCACACCCAATTCGGCACACCCCTCACACGTTTCGTGGCCCCATAGGGAGCTCCACCGAAGGCCCCAGTGGCGTCGCTCACATGCGCATGCGTCCCGCACACCCATTTCGGCACATCCCTGACAGGCTTCGTGGCCCCATCCACCGGAGGCCCCAGTGGCGGCGCTCACATGCGTCACCCACACCCACCCAATTCGGCACACCCCTCACACGTTTCGTGGCCCCATAGGGAGCTCCACCGAAGGCTCCAGCGGCCGCGCTCACATGCGTCCCCGCCGCCCATCCCAGCACGCCCCTCACAACAACAGGTTTCGTGGCCCCATAGGGAGCTCCACCGAAGGCCCCAGTGGCACCGCCTGCATCCGTCACCACCCGCACCCAATTCGGCACACCCCTCACACGTTTCGTGGCCCCATAGAGAGCTGCACCGAAGGCCCCAGTGGCGGCGCTCACATGCGTCCCCGCCACACATCCCAGTACACCCCTCACGCGCTTCGTGGCCCCATAGGGAGCTCCACCGAAGGCCCCAGTAGCGGCGCTTACATGCGTCTCCGCCACCCATCCCGGCCCCCCCCCCGCAGCAGCATCATGTTTCGGGGACCCATAGGGAGCTCCACTGGAGGCCCCAGTGGCGGCCCGCACATGCGTTTCCGCCACCCATGTCGGCACGCCCCGCGCGTGTTTCATGTCCCCATAGGGAGCTTCGCCGAATGCCCCAGTGGCACCCATCTCGGCACACCCCTCGCACGTTCCGTAGTCCTATGGGGAGTTCCATTGAAGATGAAACCCGCAGCTGCGGTACTGACAACTGCATATGGTTGGGTTCTTCGTCAGGCTAAGTTCTCTTCAGGCAGCCCGAGTAGTACGCCTTGCCGATGGGGCCCATGATGTGGTAAATTCTCTTGCCCGCGGGGCCAAGCTTTTGGTTCTGCTTAACGGCGGTGGCTGCGCTCTGGTGCCATCGGACTGGAGTTGCGTTGCCAATTCTGATCGCCGCCAGTGATGCTCGAAATAGTTCCGTGAACAAGTCGGGTTGTCGATCTGCACGTGGTGCCCCGAGTCCTTGGCGTTCTTGCCGTTCTGGGTTGGGTGGGCAAAGAATGAGTCGCCACAGTTCCGACGGTGCCGAAGTAGGGGGTGCCGCTCGGCGTAGCTTCGCTTCCTTGATGCTCTTGGTGGTGTACTCGAAATCCTCGTCGACCTTCTCCTCTAAGTCGTTCTCGTAGTAGTCCTGCTGCTCGGTGGGGCTAGGGATCTGGTCGAGCGTGTGGATGTCCTGTTCCGTGCCCTCCATGCCTCCCATGCCGCCGGGTAGCTTCCAGAAGTCGAGCCACTCCTGCTTGCTCGGGTTCGCGGTCACGCTGGTCCAGTAGTCACGTTTTCTTGGGCCGTATCGTCCCCCTGCGATCAGTCTGGATAATCGGCCTACTCGTGCAAGGTCTCGTTGCTTCCACGCCTCGTACAGCTCCTCGACCCTCGCGTCCGTCCTGACCTGGTGCTCCTGCTTGCGGAGTCTGGCGCAATGGTTCGTGATGTGTCGTAACTCCACTTCCAGTGCATGTAGTTCTTGTTCGTATTCTGCATGTTGGCGTTCCGCTGTGTCGTCGTATGGGTTGTCAGGTTGTAGGGCTTGAAGAAGTTCGTGCGGGGTGTCGTAGTTAATCTCGGAGTCGACGATGCGTAAAATATTCCCGCGGTCCCGTAGTGCTTGTCGTAAATCTCGGCGTCGTCGTAGTAGCGCCAGTCGTCGGTCTCGGAGTGCGGCGTATTCTGGATCTTCTCTGCGTTGTGTCTGTCCGTAGTATGGCTTGGCCGCGTCGATGATCATTCGGTTGATGTCTTGGAATAGCTGGTCGATGCCTTTGCCCTCTGCGTCGTAGTTTTCGACCTTAGTCTCCAGATCTTTGATGAACTCGTCTCGATTGTGTCCTTTGTGTACTGCCTGTACCAGTAGATCCTTGTCCCAGCGAGTCTGCGGCGTAGTCTGGCGTACTCGGTGTCGTAGCGGTATGCGTAGTGTAGTTTGAACTGGAACGTGGTCCCGATGAAATCGACTCGGTATGTGCTGGAGTCGTGTGCCCATCCGAAGGAGGGGGCCTTGGCTGATCATGCTGCCGATAAGGTCCTGGGGCGCCATGATGTAGTCGATGCAGCTGGCGTGCTTCTCTCCGAAGTAGGTTGGCCTCCAGCTGCTGGTAGTATTCGTCAGTGTCAAGCGGTGGCGTTCCGCATATTGTCTGGCTTTCTGTCCTGCGCCTCCTGGTAATCGTTCACGCGCGCGCCCAGGTCCCAGGGCATCTGAGATCGGGTGCTCGTTCTGCGGGGTGATGCCGACTCCGTCGTTGAGGTCGCCCGCCGTGAGGAGGATGCTGCTTCTCGGTCTGGTTTTGGCCATTTCGTCCATCCACTTGAACAGTCTGGCCACCGTCGCGTAGTACTGCTTGCGCTCCACGGTCTTCTTGGGCTGCGGTGGGCAGTAGTAGCCCATGAGGAACAGGTCTGTATCGTGATGTCGCAGGTGTAGTGCAAGTCCTCTGCCGCGAAGTTCGCTTGGCGGTTCGTGAATTCCGAGTATCTGTGCCCCTCGTAGTTTGCCCTGTACAGCGATGATAATGCCCGTGCTGCGGTTGGTGAGGGCGCCTGGCTGCGCCCGTGTGTCGTTATATCTGCGTTGTTCGGGGTGTGCTTCTCGTCGGAGTCTCTGGGTACCTGTAAGGATGATCGCGTCGAAGTTGCGGGCCTCCTCGTAAATCTCTCGTTGTCGGTCGGGCGGCGCCGTCAGCGGATTGAAAAGCAACAGAGCGAAGGAGGCCGTCCATGCCGTCGCCATGCGGGCCTCCGCCCAGCTATGTGTGTCGCCACATACAGTGCAATAGCTGTGTGAGGTCCTGTGGCTGCCCTGACAATCTCTTAGGCCCAGATGGCAGCTGGAGGAGGAGGAGGAGGAGGAGGAGGAGGAGGGAGGGGCGCGGCCGAATGAAAATCAGGATTGGGCGGGCGGCTCAGGGGGCAGAGCGCTTCCCGAGCGTGTGGCCCCAACCGTTAAACGCGCGGCGGCTGCTGCGTCAACGCCCAGGGGCGGCGGGGCTCAGTGCGAAACGAAACCTGAAGGTGATGGCGTCAATGTCAAACCCGAGGCAGCCCAACCCCAACGCAAGTGCGCTAGGAGCCAAGGCGTGGTGCGCCAGCGGCGGGCGGCAAGAGTGGGCCCGGGGCGGCTGGTGCGTGCTCCGGCGGCTGGCGGCCAAGGGCGGCGCCAGCTGGCAGCGCCATGGTGGCGCGGAGGAGGGGGGGGCGAGCGAGGGGTGGGGAAAGCGAACAGGGAGGAGGACGCCCCACCTGTGTGCCCACAGGTGGGGCGGCAAGCGCCAGGGCCAACGCGCGGCGGTCAGCGCGGGGGGGGGGGGCACCGAACAGGTGCAAGAAAGATGCGATGTACGCCTCCCGGCAGGCTGGGGGAAAGCCCGCAGCGGAAGGGGGAAGTCCGCCACCGCCGGATGCGATGGCGCGGTACCGAACGGGCGCAGTGAGGTGAAGCCAAACAGGAAGGCAAGGCCCCAAGGACGGGATGGGGGCCTGCGCAAGGGGTCGGCGGCAGGGGGAAGCGGTGGGCCCCGACGGAACGGGGGGCGGCGCACCCTCGGTCTGGGCGGACAGGGCAGTGCCAGGTGGGGGCGCCGGCCTATCGCAGCAAAGGCGACTGCGACGGGCCTGTAGGATGCGACTCTGGGTTGGGTGGGGGAAGCCCGCAGCGGTGGAGGGAAGGCCGGCGCCGATGGAGGTGAAGGCAACGCACCGAACAGGTGCAATGATGTGAAGCAAGACTGGGATGCAGGGTCCCCGAAACGGGATGGGGGCCTGCGCGTGGTGGGCGGCCGCGGGGGGAGGCAGCGGGCCCCAGCGGGACGGAAGGCGGCGACGGTCTCTGTCTGGGTGACAGGGCCCGACCAAGGGGGGGCAGTCGACCTAGCGCAGCTGAGGCAACTGCGACTGGCGTGCCGAGCAACAGAGAGGCCTGCGTCCCATCCCAAGGCGGGGGGGCAGGCAGGCAGGCGGCGGGCTGGGCATGCACATGGGGGGGTGGGCGGATGGCGGCCGAGGGGCGAAGCAAGGACTCAGAAGAGAACCGCGTGCTGAAGCAGGCGGTGGGCAGCTGGGAGATACAGGCCCAAGGGTGTGGCTATTGGCTGAGGCGGGGAGGGCGTTGTGCGGTGGCGGGTCGACGAGCGCCCTCCCTTGGGGCTGTCCTGCGCGTGCCTGTGGGGCACGCCCGCGCGGCGAGGGCAAGGTTAGGGGCAGTGGGGGTGGCGACTCGGAAGGCGCTGCCTAGAGGGCTCATTGTTGAGCTGGGTGTGGTCAGCGCGTCGCTTGCCTTCCCCTGCCGGGTCTGGGGCCTTGCCTTTACCCGTGTCTCTGCCAGCAGATTGTTCCATCCTTTCTGCGTGCGCGTCCCACGCTGCGTGCCAGTTGATGTGCAGTCCGCGTGCGTAGCACAGTCGTCGGATATCGAAATCCTCGTTGCGTAGGTCCTAGGCGGCAGACGATCTCTTCGCAAAGGTCGTCTTGTCCGTCAGGGCTGCAGCGGGGGCGCCCCGTCGGCTGGCCTCGTGTCAGAATTGCTGGCGTTGTCGACCTCCTCCGTTGCAGGCGGCAGGGGTGTGGCCAGGCCCTGGAGTGGAGCTGCTTGCAGGGTCGTTGGGTGTGGGGTCACTGGGGGGGTGGGTGGGGGGCGCGGTGGGAGGACTGGCCCAGATTTTGTTGTGGCTGCGCCGAATGGGGTCGCGTGTGCCTGTGGATGGTGTATAGTTGGCACGGGCGGGGGCCTGAAGGTCTTGTATCCCGAGTGAGGCCAGGAAACCAAGGAGGAGCTCTCGGCTGTACCTGACAGGGTCGTTGTCTATGTCAGCGGCTTGCGGGTGGCTAATAATTGAGTCGAAGGGAAGCCCCTTCCCTTTGATCCCTCCCCCGCCGGGAGGGGGGGGGGGGGTTGTCGACCCCCCTCCCCGGGTCAGATACGACGCCCCCCCCTGGGACTCCTCTTCCCCTGGGCTCCAGCCAAGCCGACCTTGAGCAACCTTGAGTCAGACCCGCGTCAGATTGGGACTCCTCTTCCCCTGGGCTCGACCTTCTCCCCCTTCCCTTTGATCCCTCCCCCGCCGGGGGGGGGGGGGTGTCGACCCCCCCCCCGGGTCAGATACGACGCCCCCCCCTGGGACTCCTCTTCCCCTGGGCTCCAGCCAAGCCGACCTTGAGCAACCTCGTAATTGAGTCGAAGGGAAGCCCCTTCCCTTTGATCCCTCCCCCGCCGGGAGGGGGGGGGGGGTGTCGACCCCCCCCCCGGGTCAGATACGACGCCCCCCCCTGGGACTCCTCTTCCCCTGGGCTCCAGCCAAGCCGACCTTGAGCAACCTCGTAATTGAGTCGAAGGGAAGCCCCTTCCCTTTGATCCCTCCCCCGCCGGGAGGGGGGGGGGGGTGTCGACCCCCCCCCCGGGTCAGATACGACGCCCCCCCCTGGGACTCCTCTTCCCCTGGGCTCCAGCCAAGCCGACCTTGAGCAACCTCGTAATTGAGTCGAAGGGAAGCCCCTTCCCTTTGATCCCTCCCCCGCCGGGAGGGGGGGGGGGGTCGACCCCCCCCCCGGGTCAGATACGACGCCCCCCCCTGGGACTCCTCTTCCCCTGGGCTCCAGCCAAGCCGACCTTGAGCAACCTCGTAATTGAGTCGAAGGGAAGCCCCTTCCCTTTGATCCCTCCCCCGCCGGGAGGGGGGGGGGGTAGCGACCCCCCCCCCGGGTCAGATACGACGCCCCCCCCTGGGACTCCTCTTCCCCTGGGCTCCAGCCAAGCCGACCTTGAGCAACCTCGTAATTGAGTCGAAGGGAAGCCCCTTCCCTTTGATCCCTCCCCCGCCGGGAGGGGGGGGGGGGGTCGACCCCCCCCCGGGTCAGATACGACGCCCCCCCCTGGGACTCCTCTTCCCCTGGGCTCCAGCCAAGCCGACCTTGAGCAACCTCGTAATCTCTTGCTGCGCATTGCGAACAGGGTCGGCGGCACCCGCCGTCAGGCCTTCGCAATCTTGGTTTGAAATTGTCAACACCGAGCTACTTATAGCTAGTTTGCATGATTATGGACATAGGCGGACCAGGCATGATTACATATACAAATATTGATACATGCATGTGTATGTAAAACATACAAATAAATATCCACATACACGTATATACACATGTGTGAAAACGACTGTAATCGTTCGTTCCCGAAAAAAATACCATCAAAATCATATATATATACACTACTGTATACAAATCCCGTCCGCATGACAGTGTTAGATAAATAGTGGAGAGTTTTGCAATTGTAAGGAATGGTCTATACATACGCCTAGAGAGGGAGGGCTGCGTGTTGTCTGTGTGAGAACAAGCGCTCGGCACTCCAGGACCACGGCCGACGGAAACAAATCGCAACACAAGATGCTTACATATTTCCACTCGGGACAGCCAGCTTTTGATCAACAAGTGGCGTAGGTATACTTGTTTAACGAGAAAAATTGGTTTCGAGGATGCGTTTTACGATCGAATTGCCCCGAATGGTTTTCAAACTTTAACCGTCAGCAGACATCCCAGAGATCCCCGGACTCGGTCAATATTCCAAGATCGGTGAACCCATGTGATACAAAGGCTTCGTAGCACCTACTGGGCAAAATGCTGACAGTAAAGGATAAGTTGTCAAGTGTGTTGAGCCCGCTCAATTTGTATCAAAGATACCTGCACTTGCTTGATCATCCTGCGCTAAAGGCAAGACACGGTCGTAGAAGCACAACCTATATATAATGTATTATGTGTTGCACACAACCGGACGAATTCGCACAGAGTTAGTTCTTCAGTCGACACAGACCGGACACTTGCATTGAAGGGATACGCGGTTTTTCACTCTTCGCCACTGAAAACCAAAAAGTGTTTTCAAATGAGCAAAAATCAGAAAATCTGGACGATATAGAATACTCGATGAGGCCGTAGAAAAAAACTGCATCACAACTTCCGTTTTTGGACTTTGAACTAGTCTCCAAAACTTCTGCGAGCATAGAACAAGCGCGCGCCCTGCCCAAAAAAACGCAATCAACCATACGTTTGAGAAGTCGCTCGGCGTATGATTCATCGCGCGCCCCAAAGACTGCGACTCCCGCTCACAATTGTGCGCGGCAGCGCATTCTCGAGATTCGCAATGTCTCTGCGCGCACACAGTAACTACATTTCAATGGCAAGCATCGATACCAAAAATGCCAACGCTGCGGAGAAAACGAATTCGAACTACCTAAAGGAGCAAAGACTGAGCAAGAAACGCGCGTGAAAACAGAAACAGGGCATGTTATGAGCGATGAGACATGCGCCTTACACAATAAGACTAGCTCGGCGTCAGCGCGAGAGCGACTGCGAAGCAACGACTGCATGCTCCAACCACCACACAGCTCTGCACAACATCTAACCTCACTTATGGTCAAAAACACCCAGTGATTAGAGTGTATCCAGCCGGCGCAGGCCTTTGGAGATGTGAAAATGACAGTGGTTCGACCAGCCCCACTCGCGTTTGGCTTCGACATCGTCAACAACCGCCTTCCAGATACTTCTGGAGAGCGAAATTGCGGCGCGTCGAAGACTTTGAATCGTTGCTTCTGCCCTACTCAAAGATTTGGCAAATTCGCATTTTGATCGGGGACAGGCCTTATAGATAAAGAATCGCGAAAAGAATCGATAATTTTGTCGCGGTAGTGTGTTTTCCAGCTGCGACCGCAGGCATCCGTCCTGGAACTCGACGAAAATCTGCCCTGGGAACTCGCCGGCATCCTGAGAACTCGCCGGCCTAAGGCTGATCGAAAATCCGTCCTGGAAAATCGCGGGCCTAAGGCTGGTCGAAAATCCGTCGCGAAAACTCGCGGGCCTAACACTGGGCGAAAAATCGCCCTGGCAATTCTCTCGCCTAAAGCTGCTCGAAAAACCGAGCTCCCCAGCAGAAGCGTCGGATAGGCGTATTCCAACCGAAAACTTCTGCTGCGCTCGATGAAAGAGTTCGAGATTTGCAAAGGTTCATGCATCGAGGCTACAAAGACCTCGTCTTCGCGAACGTTGACCCCGGAACCGCTCGCAATCAGACCGGGGGGACGAAACCCACGCCCGGCCCCGAACCGCCACCCGCAGGGCCACATGGGGGCGCACCTCACAGATGATTTAAAACATGCTCATGAATAAAACGCATCAAGAGGGAGTTGCAAAAAAAAAAAAAAAAAATTGAGTCTCCAGGAATCAAACTGTCAATCGTGGAACCCAAAAAAACATTAATGCTGTCTCCGCACCGCGGGCGCCCGCACATACATACCATGAGAAAAATCACATATTTTTTTCATCGGACCTCTGCAGCGCAATTATCTTCACCAAGTCATATTAAAAAATTGCATCCAGGGTGGGAACAGAAGCCTGTCTCCAACAGAGCCACCGAAACCTGCTCGATAGGCTGGCGGGGAAGCAGCAGGAGGGCCAGAAAGACGAAAAGAAGAAAAGAGAAAAGCAAAGGAAATAAAAAATCAGAGAGAGAGAGAGAGAGATAGAACACAAAAAAAGAGAGCAAGGGAAAACGAAAGAGGAGATAGAGAGAGAGAGAAGAGAGACAGGAAGATAATAAAAGCAAAGAAAGCAGGCAGCAACGAAAAGCAACACAAAAAGAGAAAGAGAGGGAGGACAGGAAGGAGGGGGAGAGAAGGGCACAAGCCCACAAGCATGGCGAACGCGCAGCGCGCGCGCCCTCAGGCGGCCAGAGGGAGCGGAAAGAGGAAGGGCAGGGGAAGAATAACGACGAGAGACGGCATCAGCAGGCAGCGAACCAAGCAAGAGACAAACCAAAAAAAAAAATGAAACGAAAGCAAGAACACAAGAAAAGAAAACGAACAAAAGCGAGAAGAAAGGCACAGGAAAAGACTCAGACGGAAACGAGGAAGAACGAAAAAGAAAAGAAAGAAAAATGAGAGAGGCCGAAAAAATGGCGGCGTCCCTTTTTTCATATATATATATATATGCATATATAATATACTGTTATATATATTATATAAGTTTCTATGTTCTACTTCCCAGGGGAAACAAACAAACAAAAAAAAATCAGGCCACCGGGCGCGAGCACCGAAAGCGGCGCACTTCGTGGAAAGCAAGCGGCAGACACCGCGAAAAAAAACTGAGGCCAAGACGGAATCTGACCAGAAGCATGACAGGAAAGCTCAAACAAATTTAAATTCTTTCACGTCAGGAGCGCTAACATTGCTCTTGGGTAGCAGATTGTACATGCGAGCGCCACCTCACGTGGATCGAATTACATAATCTGGACCGGCGCGGCAGGCAGGGATCGACCACGCGATGGAAATGCCCGGGAGGAGCGCGGGGGGCCAAGAGCCGAATCAAATTGGAAGAATTTTTTGAAACAGGCCAGGTTGGTGCCGATAAGTCTTTTTTATTATTACTATTGTCTTTCTGTTATATGTTTCATTTTCTTTTTTTACATCCCCGCGAAAAAACGAACTCGCCATTCCTCTCGAATCAGTCCAAGAGGCGGCAGTAGCGAAGGCCCACGCCTCCGGCGCACTGCGCCCCGGGTCAGAGGCCCGGGGAGAGGCAGCCAGAGGCCAAATAAACAAAGAGAGTTTGATCATCAACTTCCGGATTGCTTCAAGCACCACGCGGCCGGAAAATCCGGCAGCGAGGTAAGCTAAACGCTGTGAAAGCCATAGGACGGGAGGACAAGAGGGGCAAGAGGGGGGGGAGGAGAATGAGGGGGGGGGGGCGGAACGGCAGCAGCAGACGACGACGACGACGACAGGAGGAAGGAGAGGGAGCGAGAGGGGACGGCCAAGCCCCACCGCTGGCAACGCGCCAAGCGCGCACCCTGCGCTCCACGCAGGCGGCCGGGCGGGAGGAGAATTTTGTCCTATCTCTGCAGCGCAGTTCTTCACCTAGTCACTCATAAGTAATAGGTGCAGGGCCACCGAAACCTGCTCGACAGGCCGGCGGGGAAGCAGCAGGAGGACCAGAAAGAGAAAAGAGGAAAAAAGAAGAGCAAAGGAAAGGCGAGAGAGAGACACAGAAAAAAGGAAGAGAACAAAAGCAGAGAAAACAGGCAGCAACGAGAAGCAACACGAAGAAAGAGAGAGGGAGGGAGGAGAGGGGAGAAAGGGAGAGAAGGCCACAAGCCCACGGGCACGGCGAAACCGCAGCGCGCGGCCCTGCCCTGCGCTCCACGCAGGCGGCCACAGGAAGCGAAAAGAGGAGGGGCAGGAGGACGACGAGAGACAGCAGCAGCAGGCAACAAACCAACCAAGAGACGAAGAAACCAGGAAATAAAACGAAAACGAAAACAAGGAAAAAAAACGAACGAAAAGGGAAAAGAAAAACAAGGGAAAAAATAAGGACGAGGCAAAGAAAGAAAGGAAACGAAAGAAAAAAAGAAGGAGGATAACAAAAAAAAAAAAAAAAAAAGAAAAAAAACAAAAAAACGCGGCTGTCACAAGAAAAAACTGCTTGGGCACAACACAGAAACCAACAGGCCACCAAGTGCGGCAAACGCCACGGGAAAAAACTGAGGCCAGGACGAAACCAGCTCAGACAATAGACGTTGGAACTAATTCACGTCACGGGCGCTAACAATGCATGGAATTAATATGTTTGTGTACTTTGCTTTCTGTGTGTGTGTCGTGCATGCGCGTTCGCACTGTTGTCGTCTGCTCAGGCTACATCTCGATGAAGTAGTCATCGCATCGTGACTGGGATAGTGAACTTGCCGTGCACGCTCCTATTCCTTGATACTCATACTCATACAATACATGTTCATGCACATTGCGATTACTGTATTTCTGTTCGTTACTTTGCGATGAACCCATTCGCTCCTCGCCCGCCAATGTTTGGCCAGCAATATCAACAGCAGTCCTACAGATGCCGCCCACAAGGGCCCTGCATCTACACCACGGCCTGCGCCGATGCGTGTGTACGAAAGGCAAGTCGTGGATATGAGAGCGCACAACCAGGACGAGCATGGTAGATTCCTACCTCTTCATGCGGACAACGTTGATCGATTCGAAGTTGTGAGCGTGGCCACGAACCTTCCGGGCCTCGATGAAAAAGGACCGCGCGTACCTGTTTTTCTTCGTGCACACGAAGAATGGTACGTGAAGGTCCGTAAGGCTCAGGAGATCTCCGGCCTCATTCCAATGTCGTGCAGTGAAGAGACGTGGACTAACTATGTCGTCGGAGTACGTTCGGTGCTCGAAACCTTGCAAATCCCTCAGGCAGAGTCCGCGAGTGATTTCTTGGAAAGGAAGCGTTGCGATGAATTCTTTCGCCAGAATCGTTCCCGCCCTCGTGATCTCGACTTGCGCCGGGAGCCTCGCGCGGAGCGTTTCTTGTTCACTGACTTCCAGGGAACCGAGATGAATCAAGACACCGGTGCGACGGCGCCTCTGCTTGATTCCCGGGAATCCATGGGTTGCTCTGTCAGGCACAACGATGAGAACGGCACTGTCATTGGTGTAGAACAGCTTCCTGGTGAAGGTAATTACCAGGTGAAGATCCAATGGGCCAACAACGGTAGCACGTCCAACCATCCATGGGATTCTGTAAGCGCCATGGAGGTTCGCAGATTCCTGTCCACGAGATGTCCACTCAAATTCCCGGCCGAGCCGTCGCCCGAGGCAGGCTGATGCAGCATCGGCTTCTTCTGAGTGGGCTAGGATTGTGGAGCAACAGAACCAGCCGGGCTGATCCGTAGTAACGCGTTCCATATTTCACCCGCCACATGGCAAACAAGCATGCACGCGCGCGATTACATAGCACCTTGTTTTCCAAACTTGACATGAATTTTGCTTTGCCACACGTGCGTCGTGCACGACGTTTGCTTGAATGCGAATCGTGGGATCGACGTCTGGCTGTCGACAGCGCCCGCCGCTCTGTAAGCGTCGTCATTAAAAATGTCGCTTCGAATGTTGATTGCCGGCACGTTCAAGTGAAGGCTTGGAGACAAGATACCGTCTCTTGCGTTGTCTCAAAGCCCATTTGCATGGGTTGCGTTTCTGATCATGTCAGAAGACCACTGATGAATCAGAAATAAGCACTATGTTCGACATTCTTAACTTTCTGCACTCCATCTCTAACGTCCGTATTACACAATGAGGTTGTTAGAAGTTGCTACTTTTGTGTTCCTCTGGTTCGTTTGTCGTCGTCGTCGAATTTTTAATTGCGCATAGAAAAACGGTTTATTCATGCTCTTCGTTCTCATTGAATGTTCCGTTTGTGAAAAAACACGTCCGTGCGCCATGGAAAACTCTGGCGGCAGCGTAGAATCCTATCAAGTCCGGTTCTCGTCCTCGTCCGTGTCGTTTTTCCAACCCTCGTTTTTTCTTGAATACGTTTCAGGTCAATTGCAAGTTCATGTGCTGTTACACCATGCAACGATCTTCCTTGTCTCCCTTGGTTCTCAGATTCGACGATTTGCGACGGAAAGCTAATGACAACAATCATGAGAGTAAATGGATAATAAACCCATCGCCGTGCCCCGGTTGTTGCAACGTCTGCCAAAGACGCTGGCTCGCCAAAAAAGTTCCAAAATATTCACTGCAACAATTCGCGTTCTTTTGTTCCTTGTTCTCTGCTTCTTTCCACTCTGTTCGATTTCCCCATTCGTCCTGCTCTTGCTTCTGCCATCCTCAATTCCGTTCAACTTCCGGTTGGTACGTGAGACGGCACGGCAATTGTCAGGCGAACACGGTGATCTGAATCATACAAAAAAATTTAACATAACGATCAATATCACTGGACGACTTTTAAAATCGAGGCTGTGCTCAAGAAACTAATCGTCCTCTGTTTCTCAGAGCAATATTTACAGTGATTTACTAACGTATCAACTACTCGATTCGATGAACACCGTGAAACCATGTCGAGAAAATACTTCGAACGCTAGCGATCGCACTGCGTATAAAAAAAACACATAAATTTGTTGCTAGTCGTTATTCTGCTTCTACAGAACTGCATAAATGTAATCCTTAAATCAAAACTGACCTGACCGAATTAGAATTACACTCCCGAAATCGTATGTTCTTGGGAATAGTTTAAATAAAAACTCGGTATAATAATGATGATATGCATTCATACAAAAAGGGAACGAAACATACGGGCAACCATATGAATAAAACAAAAACCGGAATGTGATAACACACACACAACTGAAACACACCAAATGCACTGATGAAAACAAAAAAATAATATGATTACGCAAAACAAACAAATATGGGTAACATCATTAACACCACTGCGAAACGAAAACACAAAAAACACGTAACGCAACAACGTCATGCCATGAGACACTTCTGAATTCAGACACTGCTTTCTGTTACCTCGACTGCATAAGCATTTTTTTTTTTTTTCACAAAACATCTGCTCTCACCGCTAAAAAAAAACAAAGACATATCACGACATATAATCTCATCGTATATAAAAAAATACCACAACTTGGACTTCTAGGCTGGGAAACAACACGAGAAATCATGTCACAATACACACGAAACCACCGTCTAAAGAAGAAGATATTCTTCATAACAATTTTGTGAAATCTCAGATGCCTACTCTGGACAAGAAATATAAATACCTGCTGGCACACGTTGCTGCAAAAATAGAAAAACAACAATTGTGATGCACAAACGAAACATACTCGCGAACTTTAACGAACAAGCAAACGCATCAAGTTTCTGTCACGCACGACGGCAATAAAAAATCCGACCAACTTACTAAATAATAAATTCAATAATCGTTTCCAAACTATCGACAAAACTGAAACACAACTTCGAACGAATACGATCAATGCATTAAAACAACTTGCAAAACGCTTGCTGTTCGAAATGATGACATAAAGGCTCTACATCGCAATCACTTCACGTGTATATATATATATATATGACAACTACTTGCTCGCACACACGTGTCTGTGCGTGTGTGCGCGCGCCAACGATATGCAATCGTCATTAAACATTATGTATATGTATACGTATACGTATGTCTATATATATATCTCTATATATATATATATGTATATGTATATATATACATATATATACACATACATACACGCACACACGCACACACGCACACACACACACATATATATAAATATATATATACATACATACATACATATGTATGTATATATATATATATATACATACATACACCAACATACTCACACACAAACGCACACATACACATGCATTGCATTCCCAAACCTGCAACCACACGCAACACAGACATATTGACACACACACATATACAAACATATATGTATGTATGTATGTATGTATGTATATATATACATATATATATATATGTGTAGATATGCACATGTAGCAAGCGTATGCAGGACAACGCAACCACAAAACCAATACATTGCATACTTGGAAATAACAGTGGTAGTGATACCAATAGTGCTACTAATGATAATAAGAGACTTCTTCGTAATCGTAGTAATCGTAGTGGTAATAGGTATAGGAGTAATAAGATATATACAATCATGGCAACAATCGTAAACTAAAGGTCGTATTAGTTGTAGTAGTACTAGACGTGTTAATACTTATAATACTATCCGTAGTCGTAGTCGTAAATGTATCAAACAAAAGGCTACTAATAATAGTTCTCGTCGTCGTGTCATGCCACAGTCGTAGTCGTTGTAGTAGTCGTAGTAGTAGTAATAGTAGTAATAATAGTAGTAGTTGTAGT
>CAUYUJ010015970.1:47500-57500 GCA_963575745.1 Prorocentrum cordatum
GGCATGCCCAGGGTCCCCCTCGCTCTGATTTACCCTTCTCGTCCTTTACCTGGGCATGTCACGTCGGCCCACGTTCCAAGGCATGGAGGAATCGAGCAAGGTCTGGGGCAGCCAGCGTGACTTGCAGGTCTTTGGTGGTAGCAGCGAAATCCTTGCGGGCTGAAGGACGATTTTTTCCCCGCTTGGGCTGCCTACTGTCCTCTCCTTTGACTTACTTCCTTTCCACTTCTCTCGCTGCCACCACAATTCTGATCTGTCCCCAAGGTCCCACCCCGTGAAACATTTCTCCTGCGCGGTTCTATTTGGGTCGGGCAGACGCATGCGGACGGATTGGCCCGACAGGACGCAGGGCATCGGCGCAACCTCGCTGCAGTCCCAACAGCACGAAATCCCTGAGATTTTGAGGACCCAGTCGCGAGGGATTCGACAGTACAAGCTGGCTCCAAGAGGACCTCGTATGCTCCAAACTGACTCCAAGATGGCTCAACATAGACAGGGGTTGTCCCTACGAGAGCGTATACGCCGTTTCTTCACCTGCTGATGAATGTTATCATCCGCGCAAACATATCGAGATCTCTGCACTCCGCTCAGCAGGGTTTGAGCGCCGCGGTCAAAACCCGTCAAAAACCAAAGGGAAACAATGAATTCAGTCTCATCGCTTCCGACTGGCTTCTGGGGCCTCAATGTGACCCCAAGACGGTCCAAGAGAGCCCCAAGAAAAGCCCAAAAGCTTCCCAATACGGCCCAAAGAACGCCCCGAGAGGCGCTTGTGAGCGTTCCTGAGAGGAAGCCGAATTGTGGATCATCTCTCTGTTGACCGGCGCCCTACAAAATGGCCCCAAGAGACCCGCCAAGGCTCCCAACACACCTCCAGGAGGGCCCACAGACACATTAGAAACGCCCTAGGAGGACCAAGGACCCTGCATAAGGACCCCAAGAGAATTTAAAGAGGATGCAATGAAAACCTCAAGGGGACCTTGAGGAAACTCCAGGGTGAAGACATTGAATTGACTCCTTGGCCCTCAGGCTGACTCCCAGCTTGGGTTCGAAACAAGCCACCACTCTTTGATCCACTGCTTTGCTCTCGTACTTCCATGATCAGTGTAGGTCGCCTAGGCATCGTTGCTGTATGTGCTTGTGGGGGTACGCGAAGCGTCACACACACTTGAATAGGAGCAAGCGAATACGAAAATGCCTGAACATTATACTGGGTATGAGAGGAAAGAGGCGGGACGGATAGACAGGCGGAACTGTGGCACGAACAACAACACCGTCCCCTAAACTCTACCATTGTACATGATGATAAACCGGCTCGTCGCTCAGATATTGCACGTTCGAAACAAATATGCTGAGCACCATGTGATAAACACCGCATGTTCGACTTAAGGAAACTGAACCGAACGACAGAGCACGTAACATGCAACAACAATCAAATATGTAACGACGTTCAATATATTATATGCAACGCGTGATCATGCACAACGAAACTATTATCATCCGATTTCAAGGTTGTCGAAACGCAGTGAGGAAAAAACAAACACGTGCTGCATCCTCACGCCAGACTCAGAAACACACATACACTTTCGAATTAAAGTGCGTATCAAACAGCCGTCCCATACAAATTCCGCGTGCACTCAAGTGTATGCACATATCCTTGCCAAATACAGAACGCGTATGTTTGGACACATAATCCAAGATTGGCTGCGCACGGCCAATGATGTGCAGAAGAGCGGCGGCAACCATGCGCATATCGAATGCTTGAGACACCGATGCGGACACTCTGAGATGCCGAACGAGCCGATAGAAATACAAACCATCTCCATAGAACTCATGATGAGAAACGACAGTGCGATGTTGCTCCGGCAAATCTATTTCTTATACACCATTTGATATATATATATATATTGTTGAAAATTCGATTCTGCTCGGCCTCTGTCCAATTGGGGCATCGTCGCATGTGTTGCTGTCTTTGCGACGCCGCGTCACCCCGCGGAACGGCTAGAGTTCGAACCGAACACTCATTGTTTTCCGAAACATCGGCTTGCAACGACAACCAATGTTCGCTGCAGATCACAAACACGACTGATAGATCGGGAAAAGGACTACCAGCGACGTCTGGTGTCCGTGGCACACCGAAGCACCAGCTAATCACCGCGGCTCGCAGACCAACGGGCGACCAAGACTGGATAGTGCCATCACGGGGATTTCAGTCAAAGCTGGACAGCTTCTTACTGAAATTCTGAAACCTCTCAGTGCAACTACAGCTTGAAGGGCCAATGGAAAGTCCTTGCTCGAAGCAGCACCTGCTCAAGGAAGGGTGCACAACAACTTAGCTGCTTGATCGCCGGATACTCCTAAACTTCGTGTCAACGTTACCAGCACCGTTTTCAGTATCGCCTGTTTGCCTGTTGCGCGGCTCACTGCGCGAGATCGTATCTACTTCCGTAAATACCAAAGAGGACGAAAGATCGGGTGCTAGAAAAACTGAGAATCCAATATCTGCGCTCACTCAATATAGAAATCTATGACAACTCCCGTGGCTTACTATCCATCAGCCTGCTGTGCAAAATATAAAAGAAATAACGTACAAAGACAACGTTTCTTTATACTTCTTAATGTAGCTCCTTTTGATAAACTTCCAAGTGATGCTAACTCTATGTTCGAACGTCGAATGAGGATGCGTGAGAGAAGCCCAGTGCTGCTTCATTTAAGGAAGGCCTCTTGTCCAGGTGTCGAGTGGCGCAGCGAAAAGCCGCACAACATTTGCCCAACAGCTCCGAAATAACACGCGCTGGTCAATGTGCTCACACAACATGCTGGGCGATGGTTCGGTGGCTTGGGCAAAGATATGGGCCGTGTGGTACCTTCCTTGTGCAACTCGCCAACACATCTGCAACACGAGCCCGCGTTCCCGTCATGTCTTCGGCAGTGCATTTCAATACATACTTCTCCCTCTACGTCCCACTGCAGAGACCTATCCAAGTCCCAGTGTTCATCCCTAGCGCGCACACTGTCATATGCACAATCCGCCACCAGGCTGCGAAGCACTACGTGGAGTGGCCTGGAGCCCTTGCGAGTCTTCAGTGTGGAGAGTAGATGCCCTTTGATGGTCCGAGAGTTCCTGGGGCGTGTCGCGCGATTTTTTCCGAAGGTCCAAATAACGTGCTCGGGGGTTCCCGCCTCTAACATTCTCTAGTGTGGTCCCAAGGGTCCTTGCATCCCACTTGGGAGCCTGCTGGGCCGTCTTGGAGGATAAACCCAAGATAGCGAAATCGTCCTAGGCCGCTCCAATTTGTATATGATGCACGGTTTAAGGATTTTCGCCTTACAAGGTCTTACCAATATTCTAGACTGCTAGATAACACATTCAGATCGCCCCAATAAGTACCGTCCCCAACCCCAAGAGGGGCCCAAGATGCTGCCAAGAGAACCCCCCCAATGGGAACTCGAACTGACATTTGGATCCCTCCACCCCAAGATGGCTCCCGAGACACAGCAGTCCCTCAAGAGGCACAACGCTGGTCCCTAGAGGCCCCCAAGAAGCCTTCAGGAGGCCCTCGCGAGACCTTCAAGATGCCACCAACATGCCCCACAGAAACGGTGGCGAGATGGGCCAAACGCAACTCGACAATCCGCCGCCCTGTGTGGTCTCTCCACAAAAGTTCACGGCGTGCCCGACGTTAGGTAGCTTTTGGATATTTTCAAACTCCAAATACCCTTCGGCCCGACCCGCTGGCCACCGGACGGACCCGCAATGACGCGTAAAAACCCAACGTCCAAAACAAATCGTCTCCACGAGGACCCGACAATTTTTCAGGTCGTCGATCTTTTCTCTCCAGACGGCACAAGGATGGCCTCCAAGACGGCCAAGATGGTCACCAAGACGGCTACGATGGTCCCAAGAGAATCCGAGGTGGCCCCAAGATGCCTTCAAGATGGGCCGATATTGCCCCAAGATGGGCTCAAGGTTGCCCAAGACGCCTCCAAGACGCCCCAAGAGGAAGCCCCCTGAATAGGTCACAATCCTTGTTAGTCGCTTGGTTTTTGACGAATCTTGGCGTTTGCGTATATTCGGCTTCCCGACGGTCCAAGACGGCCCCAGAGGCCACCAACATTGCCACAAGAGCGCCCAAGAGGCCTCCGAGACCCAGGAGGCTCCCAAGACGGCCCAGGAGATCTCCCAGATGCCCAAGGTGGCCTTCAAGACGGCCCTAAAGCGCTCCAAGAGGTCCCCAAGTCGGTTGGCCCAGAGAGGCCCCCAAGACGGCGTCCGACGGGCCAGGAGCGCCCTCAGACGGCCAAAGAGCCTCCCAAGGAGCCTCTGAAGGCGCCTCAGAGGTCCAAGGAAGCCACCAAGAGGCCTCCCAGAGGCCCCTCAGTAAGCTCTCAGGAGGCCCCAAGAGTGCCCTGAAAGGCTCCTAATAGGTCTCCTACTCCTCCTCCTTTTTCCTTCCTCTCCTCCTCTTCTTCTTTCTCCATCACGTGTTCCCCGACTGTTTTCCACAACGCCTGGGGGAGCGCGTAGTCCGATAGCTCAGCAGAGCTCTGGCAACAACGTTCGGCTACTTCGGCTCTTCCGAAAAAGCAAGGCGCGGCGGTGATTCACCGTATGCGACTGCGATGAAATATCCCATCATGCACTGCCGCCGTACACACGCTCAGTGGGATCTCGAAGTGCTCCGACATGTAGAAAGCTGGAGTGTGACAACTCGCCGAGTAGAGAGAACGCGTGATGACATTGCCTGCCTCTCTCGCATGCGCCGATTCCAACGGTGTAGCTGGTGAGGTCTGGCTCCAACATCATGTCCAATTCATCTCTAAGTAACGATAACGTCTGCTTCCACTGACCACTTTTCTCACATGCACTAATTACAGCTGAGCAGCTAATTATGTCCAACTCCAATCTGGCTTCCACCATTTCTCTTATCAGTGACAGCGCTTGCTCCCACTGCCCGCCCTTTTCGCAGGCACTTACCCCAGCGCTGCAACTTATGACAGTCGGAGCCAAGTGAGTCCCCAACATCTCCCTCAACAAAGACAATGCCTGCTGCCACTGCCCGCCCTTTTCGCATGCACTTATTCCAGCACTGTAGCTGATGATGTTGGGATCAAGGTTTACTTTCCGCATCGCCCTCAGCAGAGACAACGACTGCTCCCATTGCGCACTTTTCTCGCACGCACTAATTCCGGCGTTGAATGTGACTAGAGCTGCCGTGTTCGTATAGATCAGTTACTCGCGTCGCGGGCTCTCGTTGAGCAGCCCCGTAAACAGATCAACGTGTGATTTTTCTGTCAGGTATAGCGCAATAAACGAGGACAATAACTTGTGGGCGTGTCCATGTCCTCCGTTCTCGCTCAACGTTCCTCTTCATCCTGCTGGTTGAGGCAATGTACAACATCCTTTCGCTCGAATTCCAATGCGCGGAGTTCAATCTATTGTTGGCTGAGTTCAAGAAACTGCTTCGAAGGCGCGTCGGTAGAAGTCATCTTAGGTTCACCAACACTTTCGATTGAGCATGCAAGTAGCGTTTCTTAGGTGAATCTTGGCGGATCATCTGCCAGCCTTTTTGTAGAGGTGAGGGGGCCGAGTGGCCATTCCTTGTCGCTGGGTGCTGGGATGACGTGGGGCTCCGTGGCCTAGATTCAAATAATTGGATTTTCATTTCTTGACCCCCACCCTGGCGCACCTTGTGCTTTTTCCTTTGAAGTGCCCCTCCTGGGGCTCGCACTCATGCATACGCGCCACCTACAGTCGAGGCGTTGACCTAAGAAACCCTAAATAAGGAACGAGGCCCCTATTTTCCATACGTTGAACTTCGATTTCGTATCGAAAGCCTAAGGCAAATCCAATGCAAGCCGCGAAACAATTAAGGAACACGGAGCCCCTCCCCAACGAAAAGGGTTCCTTCTTCAGGGCCCCGACTGTACGACACTCAAGAATCACGCTCTCGGTCTGGATGTCCTCGTGGTTTAATTGGGAGCCGCGCTGTCGCTGCAGATTTCTCCGCGATTCGTGCAGAACCGACAGGTCAATGACCCGACTGCTCGACCTGGCCGCCTGGGCACGCCCGCCCAGCCTGTCCGTTAGGGTCCGCCCGCCCGATCCGCCCCTCTGGCTCTGTCACTGCTTTCTGCTCCTAGCCCCCTCTCCTGCTAATGTCTCTCGTACTCCATCATTCTCCCTCCCCCTTGTCCCTTCCTTCCATCCTCCCTCTCTTCTCCTGCTTCAGGGGCTGCGCCAACAACACGTGGCAAGTAAGGAAGACAGACCCCCAAGGGGGGTATGATTGAAGACGAAAAAGGCGATTATCTAGGGTCTGGGATGTACGTGTTTAGAGCACGCGAGCAGGTAAGAGCGAACAATCTTGAAAGTATTGCTGTTGTTGTCGTCGTCCTCGCTCGCGACCTGCCAGCGACCCACCCGCGACCACCCCTCGACCCATCCCGCGACCCACCCAGGTTTCTTTAGCGAAAAAAGTCGGCGTCCGCGGCGGGCTCGTTGTGCAATATATATATATATGTATATATATATGTATAGGTGTGTGTATGTATGTATGTATGTATGTATGTATGCATGCATGTATGTATGTATGTATGTATGTATGTATGTATGTATGTATATATATATATATATATAAATGCCAGAACTTGGCAGGCTGCCGACGACCGCGCCGCCCCCTCACTCTAATCCGTAACTGCGGGGTGCTATGTGTCTTCGCTATGGCCGAACACTCATCCAATTCTGGCATAAGTCATGCTCACCAACAACTTATCCTAAACGAGCGACCAATACAGTTGGACGACCCCGAAAATCCTGACCGCGAGAATGCGATGGAGCGCGATCCATTGTCGCTGGCCTGAAACACTTCTAAGGGGGTGGTCTCAGAAATCAAGGAACCCCGCCCCCCCTGAAACAAATCCAAAAAGGGGGGCCCCAGAAGCCGGGGTCCCCCCTCCCCAAGGCCCCCC
This sequence comes from Prorocentrum cordatum, assembly GCA_963575745.1. NCBI lineage: Eukaryota > Dinophyceae > Prorocentrales > Prorocentraceae > Prorocentrum > Prorocentrum cordatum. The sequence goes on from CAUYUJ010015970.1 coordinate 54,470, forward strand.
TCCTCAAGAACAGGGGGTCCAGAACCCCCTACCCCCCTCCGCGCAAAGGGGGGGGGTAACGAATCCTTTGTCGGTCGCCGCCGTGGCCGTCGCCGTGGCCGTCGCCGTCGCCGTCGCCGTCGCCGTCGCCGTTGCCGTCGCCGTCGCTGTCGCCGCTGCCGCCGCCGCCGTCGTCGTCGCCGTCGTCGCCGTCGTCGCCGTCGTCGCCGTCGTCGCCGTCGTCGTAGTCGTCGTCGTCATCGTCGTCGTCGTCGTCATCGTCGCCGTCGTGGTCGCCGTCGCCGTCCCCATCGTTGTCGCCGTCGTCGTCGTCGTCTTCTTCGTCGTCGTTGTCGTGGTCGCCTTGGGGGGAAGGCGGTTCTGCAAACACTCTCAAAACTTTCGAGGGGGGGTCCGGACCCTTCCTTACTCGTTGTGGGATGGGGGGGTTGAACCCCCACGCCAGGGGGGGGTGGGGTGTCCAGAACTGGCTCCCTCGTTTTGGGGGTGGTTGGAGGGCAGTGGTTGAAACCCATCCCCCTGTCAGCGGCCTCAGCAAGCGCGCTTTCAAAAATGTTGACGTCTCACTTTTGCTTCCGCCGCCTCGCGCCCGTTTCCGCTGGTGGACCCGCCGCTGCCTCACTTCCTCCGGCTTCCGCCGCCCTCTGCCTGGCTTCCGCCGCAGGCGAGAGGCACCGACGGCGAGGCCTTTGCTGGAACGCTCCAGTTGGCATCAGTGCTAGCACAAGACATCAAGGGTGCGGCCGAGCCTTCTGGCGGCGGGCAGCCGCTCCAAGTGCGTGTCAGCAGGATGGCCGACTGCAGAAGCCACCAAGGCAAGCGGATCGAGCCTGTAGGGGTAGCCAGTGCTCTCGAGGGGCCGTTCTCGGGCCCCAGACCCCGCTGGGACGCTCCCCAAAGGAGCGAGGGGAGGCAATGACGGATAAACGTGCGCCGGTGGGGTTTTCTAAGGTCTCGGCCACTCGCCGCCCGTGCGGTTGGCTGTTTTCCCAATCCTCCTGCGTGAGCTCGGTCCTCGTGTTGAATCCGCAGCACCCTGCGTCCTTCTCCTCCTTCCTCCTTCCTTCCTCTCGCCGCTGCCTTCCGCGTGTCTACTTCAGCACACCGCCCACACGTTTTAGTGGCCACACAAGGAGCTCCACCGAGGGGTTCAGTGGCAGGGTTTCAAATGCGCCCGACCCGCCAATTTTGGCACACCGCTCACACGTTTCGCTGTCCCACAAGGAGCTCCACCCAAGGCCTCAGTGGCAGGGTATCGCATGCTCCCCCCCGCTCGTTTCGGTACACCACTCACACGTTTGGTGGCCATATGGGAAGCTCCACCGAATGTGTACTGTAAGGAAAATGATAATATTCGGTTCCAGCTTCACCTCCCGCACTTCTCTCAACAATAACATAGCCTGCTGCCACGTCGCACTTTTCTCGCATGCGCTAATTCCAGCACTGTAGCTGAAGATATCTGGCACCAACTTCGCTTCCCACATCTCCCTCAACAGTGACAACGCCTGCTGCCATTGCTCGCCTTTTTCGCATGCGCTAATAGTAGCGCTGTAACTGACGACATCGGGCTCCAGCTTTGACTTTAATAGCTCTCTGAACATGCGCAGCGCCTGCTGCCACTGCCCACCTTTTTCGCAAGCACTAAATGCAGCGTTGTAGCTGATGACATCTGGTTTTAGATTTGCCTTCCGAATCTCCCGCAGCAGTGACAACGCCAGCGTCCATTGGAAGTCTTTTTCGCACGCGCTGATTCCAGCATTATAGCTGACGACGTCTGGCTCCAGCACCGCTTGCCTTATTTCTCTCAGCAGCGATAGCGCGTGCCACCATTGCCCGCCTTTCTCGCACGCGCTGATCCCAATGTTGTAGCTGGTAACATCAGGTACCAAGTTTGCTTGCAGCATGTGCCTCAGCAAAGACATCGCCTGCTGCCACTCCCCGCACTTCTCACAAGCGCCAATCCCAGCGCTGCAGATTATGATGTTCATCTCTAAGCTCACCTGCTCCATGTCTCTCAATAACAAGAGCGCTGGCTGCCACTGTCTGCTTTTCTCGCAAGCGTTTACCCCGACACCGTAGGTGAACCTAACTGACCCGCGGATAAATTTGCAAGACTAATGCAGCTTTGCTGCGATCCGACGTGGTAGGTTGGTGCACCTCACAACATAAAATGCTTACAAAAGGGGGGGTCGCGCTCACGAACTCAACGATTTGTAATGCGGTCGCGAAGTTGCAGTGGGCAAGACTCAACAAGGTGCAGTGGCTTTCTATCAAAGTGGCTCCTGAAACGAATGGAAGGCGGCTGGTTGAACAAATGTGACTCTCGACTAAGTACCGCGCGCACGAGCAATCAGACAATTTACCTGTTAATCGCACGGAGGACAGGTGGCAAGATAAAACGAGAGTATCGCCCTAGCGCCGTGCTAGTTCCATTTCAGAATTTCCAGCGCCGACTGAGACCGGATGGCATTCAACATGCGGCTGTCGTCTCAGCACCGCACACCTTTCTCTTAAACAACTTCCAGCGCTTACGCGGATAGCAGGGGTGGTATATTGTCAACTTCGTGGTGATCGACAACATTGTTTCGAATATCTTGTTGGGAGTTGCACCTTTTCGCAGTGGTGCTCCTTCATCAGACTGTATTACATCCTAAATATAAAGCTGAGTCTTCCTGTCAATTGCGCACACAAGCCATGTGGCTTACTCTTTTTATATATCAAGTCAGCCTCTCACAAGGATATTTCTTACACTAGTTGGCCCCGGAGCTTGGAACCCCTGAGAGCTGTATGGGCGGATGGCGATTCCCTCTTACTCTCAATGGGCGTTTTTTCCGATCAGCGGGCGGCTCCAGATCTGATCGCCGACGCGCAATTCAAAACATAGCAGGCTCTCATAATTCAGGTCCGCAAGGCCACCACCATACTGGCGGGCGCTCACAGTCGGTGAAAATCTTGCGCTTGCTTATACGCCGACCCCCGCTTGCCAGGGGTGAGAGGGCGTGTAAGGTGTGTGGCTGGCTCCTTCCCACTG
>CAUYUJ010015970.1:62500-102500 GCA_963575745.1 Prorocentrum cordatum
AAAGAGACATCCTTTGCTGGCTGAAGTAGTTGTCGAGGAAGGTGTGTGCAAAGGTGGCGGTAGCAGCTATGCTTATCTAAGGCAAAATGACTACAGATCGGACATTGAGGTTCGTGTGGGGCCGCTTCGTACTGGTTCTTCGTCGTGTCTCGGCTGCAGCCCCCTCGAATCATACTTCGTGCTAGGTGTTTCCAGGTCGTTCCTTTGCTGGTGAATACCTGCCCACAATTGATGCACTCGTTGTTGCTGGTAAGAATTGCCGCTAAGTTATGAACATGGTGTGCTCGTATGATTTGGCTGTGTAACGCTTTCTTGCCTGCAAATAACATTCCACATACGTCTCGTTCGTCGAGAAGTTCGCATTTCCAAATCTTTTTCTCGTCTAAGGCTATGTTCTCTCGGTGTTCGTCGTCGTGATCTTGCTGTACTGGGGGTACCGCTACTGCTAGTTTGGCTGCTCGTATTTCCTTGGGGTCCAGGCTCCAAAGTTGTTCTCGGATATCTAGCGTGCAGAGCTTGCCTATCGTTATGTCCTCGCTCCGCCCTAAGATGTCCTGGAAATTCTCTGAGACCTCGCAGGCATACTTAATGTCCTCCAGAAACCTCTGAGCCCATGGATTCGTGTCGCTCTGGATCGCGTCGGTGGTCGTTTCCGTGTTCGTCTCGAAGTCGACTCGGCCGAAGAGCGCAACGATCAGCTGTTTGTTGTTAGCAGGGAAGCGCAGAATAGTTTCTAGCCAGCTGACTCGTCGTATCAGTGCCTCTTCTGCCGGCGGCAATATTTGCCAATGGCGGAAGACCTCCAAGGTGCTCATGCTCCGCACGGTGCCGTCGTCGCGGTACGTCGTGGCTCTGCCTCGCATGGCCTTACGTAGTAGTGCTCCCATCGCACTCTGGAGTTGTCTGTACTCTGTCGTGGTCGGGAGGAAGCACTCGATGCACGAGAGGCCTGTGTTGATCACTCGGCAAAGTAGTACTGCTCGCTTCCAACGGTATGGGATGTTGGCCTTGCTCCAGAACGCTCCGCACTCGTTATAACTCTTCTTCATGGCTGCGATGCGCTTGATGAGTTCCGCTCCGTAGTTCTGGTGAGGGCTGACTTGCGGTCCGAGATAACGGGCGTGTGGAAGTACTTTACCGGGCATCTTGGCGCCTGTGTTGTTCTTGATGTCACGGTGCGCCTTCTTCGAGCCGTGGCCCTGGAAGTTGATGATGGTCTCCTGCTTGTCCTGGTTCTGCCACATCCCGATCTCTGTGAGCCTGGTGTTCAGCATGTTGTCCACCTGGTGGGCCTGATTCACGATGTCGTGCGCGTCTGCCCGCTGAGTAATGATAAGCTTGCGTAAGTCATCTGCGTACTTCGTGAGGCCGAGGTATACTGGATACTGGAAAAGCTCCCTGTTCCCATACAGAAGATGATCATGTGGGAGTTGAGCCTTGCAGTCTCGTACCCATTGTTGTACACTAGGCGCAAAGCTGGCGACGAAGTTCTGCACCATGTAGGGGTCGCCGATTAAGCCTCCGCAGTGCGGTTTGATGCAGACTACGTGTTGTTCGTCTCGGCATGGTATGTTGAACGTCGCTCTCTGATATCTTTGTTTGCCTATCTCTTCCATGTCGTCTGGCATGATCTTGCGGTTGGCTTCATCCATCTCGTGCCACGAGCAGCTCGCGAAAGCGTTGGACATGTCCTTCATCGAGGAAGCGAAGTTCCAGCCTGCTTGTCTGGCTCGATATTCCACTATAGCCATCGTGAGAATTGCTCCTTCTCGTTTTCGTCCTCTGATAAATCCGTAGTCCTGATCCGTCTGCGTTCTAGTTCCCAACCATCCTGTGGTGTTGGGTCCTCGTTTTGAAGAGACGGTGCCCCGCGTCTCCTTCCTTCCTCCTTCCTCCTCCTCCGCCTCCCTCCTCCCCCTCTTCCCTGCGCTTCACCCGCCCAGTACAGCGTTTCGTAGCCCCATAGGAGCTCCGCCGAAGGCCCCAGTGCTGCCGCCCGCATGCGTCCCGCGCACCCAATTCGGCACACCCCTCACGCATGCGTCCCGCACACCCAATTCGGCACACCCCTCACACGTTTCGTGGCCCCATAGGGAACCCCACCGAAGGCCCAAGTGCTGCAATTCGCCCGTGGCATGCGCTCATGCGTGCACACCCAATTCGGCACACCCCTCACACGTTTCGTGGCCCCATAGGGAACCCCACCGAAGGCCCCAGTGCTGCCGCCCGCATGCGTCCCGCACACCCAAGTCGGCACACCCCTCACACGTTTCGTGGCCCCATAGGGAGCCCCACCGAAGGCCCCAGTGCTGCCGCCCGCATGCGTCCCGCACACCCAATTCGGCACACCCCTCACACGTTTCGTGGCCCCATAGGGAGCACCACCGAAGGCCCCAGTGGCTGCGTTCGCATGCTCCCCATTCGGCACACCCCTCGGCACGCGTTCCCGCACACCAATTCGGACACCCCTACACGCCCCATAGGGAGCCCCACCGAAGGCCCCAGTGCTGCCGCCCGCATGCGTCCCGCACACCCAATCGGCACACCCCTCACACGTTTCGTGGCCCCATAGGGAGCCCCACCGAAGGCCCCAGTGCTGCCGCCCGCATGCGTCACCCACACCCAAATTCGGCACACCCCTCACACGTTTCGTGGCCCCATAGGAGCCCCGCCGAAGGCCCCAGTGCTGCCGCCCGCATGCGTCCCCACACCCAATTCGGCACACCCCTCACACGTTTCGTGGCCCCATAGGGAGCCCCACCGAAGGCCCCAGTGCTGCCGCCCGCATGCGTCCCGCACGCCCAATTCGGCACACCCCTCACACGTTTCGTGGCCCCATAGGGAGCTCCACCGAAGGCCCCAGTGCTGCCGCCCGCATGCGTCCCGCACACCCAATTCGGCACACCCCTCACACGTTTCGTGGCCCCATAGGGAGCCCCACCGAAGGCCCCAGTGCTGCCGCCCGCATGCGTCACGCACACCCAATTCGGCACACCCCTCACACGTTTCGTGGCCCCATAGGGAGCCCCACCGAAGGCCCCAGTGCTGCCGCCCGCATGCGTCACGCACACCCAATTCGGCACACCCCTCACACGTTTCGTGGCCCCATATGGAGCTCCACCGAAGGCCCCAGTGGCGGCGCTCACATGCGTCACCCACACCCACCCAATTCGGCACACCCCTCACACGTTTCGTGGCCCCATAGGGAGCTCCACCGAAGGCTCCAGCGGCGGCGCTCACATGCGTCCCCGCCGCCCATCCCAGCACGCCCCTCACAACAACAGGTTTCGTGGCCCCATAGGGAGCTCCACCGAAGGCCCCAGTGGCACCGCCTGCATCCGTCACCACCCGCACCCAATTCGGCACACCCCTCACACGTTTCGTGGCCCCATAGAGAGCTGCACCGAAGGCCCCAGTGGCGGCGCTCACATGCGTCCCCGCCACACATCCCAGTACACCCCTCACGCGCTTCGTGGCCCCATAGGGAGCTCCACCGAAGGCCCCAGTAGCGGCGCTTACATGCGTCTCCGCCACCCATCCCGGCCCCCCCCCCGCAGCAGCATCATGTTTCGGGGACCCATAGGGAGCTCCACTGGAGGCCCCAGTGGCGGCCCGCACATGCGTTTCCGCCACCCATGTCGGCACGCCCCGCGCGTGTTTCATGTCCCCATAGGGAGCTTCGCCGAATGCCCCAGTGGCACCCATCTCGGCACACCCCTCACACGTTCCGTAGTCCTATGGGGAGTTCCATTGAAGATGAAACCCGCAGCTGCGGTACTGACAACTGCATATGGTTGGGTTCTTCGCCAGGCTAATTTTTTCCCAACCTCCTGTGGTGTTGGGTCCTCGTTTTGAAGAGACGGTCCCCGCTTCCTCCTCTCCTCCTCCTCCTCCTCCTCCTCCTCTCCTCCTCCCCCTCTTCCCTGCGCTCACCCGCCCCAGTCACCGAAGGCCCCATGGTGCCGCCCGCATGCGTCCCGCACACCCAATTCGGCACACCCCTCACTCGTTTCGTGGACCCATAGGGAGCTCCACCGAAGGCCCCAGTGCTGCCGCCGCATGCGTCCCGCACACCCAATTCGGCACACCCCTCACACGCTTCGTGGCCCCATAGGGAGCCCCACCGAAGGCCCCAGTGCTGCCGCCCGCATGCGTCCCGCACGCCCAATTCCGGACACCCCTCACACGTTTCGTGGCCCCATAGGGAACCCCCACCCGAAGGACCCCAAGTCGCTGCCGCGACCGCATGCGTACCCGCCCAAACCATTCGGGCACACACCCTCACACGTTGCGTGGCCCATAGGGAACCCAACGACCAGGACCCATGTGCTGCGCCAGCATGCGTCCCGCACACACAGTTTCGGCACACCCCTCACCACGTTTCGCGGCCCCATAGGGAGCCAAACGAAGGCCCCAGTGCGGCACCGCCCGCCATGCGTCCCGCACACCCAATTATGCACACCCTCCAACGTTTCGGGCCCCATAGGGAACTCCACCGAAGGCCCCAGTGCCTGCCGCCCGCATGCGTCCCGCACACACAATACGGCAGACCCTCACACGTTTCGTGGCACATAGGGAACCCCACCCGAAGGGCCCCAGTTGCTGCCGCCTGCATGCGTCACGCACACCCAATTCGGCACACCCCTCACACGCTTCGTGGCCCCATCGGGAGCTCCACCGAAGGCCCCAGCGCTGCCGCCCGCATGCGTCACGCATACCCAATTCGGCACACCCCTCACACGTTTCGTGGCCCCATAGGGAGCTCCACCGAAGGCCCCAGGGCTGCCGCCCGCATGCGTCCCGCACACCCAATTCGGCACACCCCTCACACGTTTCGTGGCCCCATAGGGAGCCCCACCGAAGGCCCCAGTGCTGCCGCCCTCATGCGTCCCGCACACCCAATTCGGCACACCCCTCACACGTTTCGTGGCCCCATAGGGAGCCCCACAGAAGGCCCCAGTGCTGCCGCCCGCATGCGTCACGCACACCCAATTCGGCACACCCCTCACACGTTTCGTGGCCCCATAGGGAGCCCCGCCGAAGGCCCCAGTGCTGCCGCCCGCATGCGTCCCGCACACCCAATTCGGCACACCCCTCACACGTTTCGTGGCCCCATAGGGAGCCCCACCGAAGGCCCCAGTGCTGCCGCCCGCATGCGTCCCGCACACCCAATTCGGCACAGCCCTCACACGTTTCGTGGCCCCATAGGGAGCCCCACCGAAGGCCCCAGTGCTGCCGCCCGCATGCGTCACGCACACCCAATTCGGCACACCCCTCACACGCTTCGTGGCCCCATAGGGAGCTCCACCGAAGGCCCCAGTGGCGGCGCTCACATGCGCATGCGTCCCGCACACCCATTTCGGCACATCCCTCACCGGTTTCGTGGTCCCATCATCCACCGAAGGCCCCAGCGGCCGCGCTCACATGCGTCCCCGCCACCCATCCCGGCACGCCCCTCACAACAACAGGTTTCGTGGCCCCATAGGGAACTCCACCGAAGGCCCCAGTGGCACCGCCCGCATGCGTCACCACCCGCACTCAATTCGGCACACCCCTCACACGTTTCGTGGCCCCATAGAGAGCTGCACCGAAGGCCCCAGTGGCGGCGCTCACATGCGTCCCCGCCACACATCACAGTACACCCCTCACGCGCTTCGTGGCCCCATAGGGAGCTCCACCGAAGGCCCCAGTAGCGGCGCTTACATGCGTCTCCGCCACCCATCCCGGCCCCCCCCCCGCAGCAGCATCATGCTTCGGGGACCCATAGGGAGCTCCACTGGAGGCCCCAGTGGCGGCCCGCACATGCGCTTCCGCCACCCATGTCGGCACGCCCCGCGCGTGTTTCATGTCCCCATAGGGAGCTTCGCCGAATGCCCCAGTGGCACCCATCTCGGCACACCCCTCGCACGTTCCGTAGTCCTATGGGGAGTTCCATTGAAGATGAAACCCGCAGCTGCGGTACTGACAACTGCATATGGTTGGGTTCTTCGTCAGGCTAAGTTCTCTTCAGGCAGCCCGAGTAGTACGCCTTGCCGATGGGGCCCATGATGTGGTAAATTCTCTTGCCCGCGGGGCCAAGCTTTTGGTTCTGCTTAACGGCGGTGGCTGCGCTCTGGTGCCATCGGACTGGAGTTGCGTTGCCAATTCTGATCGCCGCCAGTGATGCTCGAAATAGTTCCGTGAACAAGTCGGGTTGTCGATCTGCACGTGGTGCCCCGAGTCCTTGGCGTTCTTGCCGTTCTGGGTTGGGTGGGCAAAGAATGAGTCGCCACAGTTCCGACGGTGCCGAAGTAGGGGGTGCCGCTCGGCGTAGCTTCGCTTCCTTGATGCTCTTGGTGGTGTACTCGAAATCCTCGTCGACCTTCTCCTCTAAGTCGTTCTCGTAGTAGTCCTGCTGCTCGGTGGGGCTAGGGATCTGGTCGAGCGTGTGGATGTCCTGTTCCGTGCCCTCCATGCCTCCCATGCCGCCGGGTAGCTTCCAGAAGTCGAGCCACTCCTGCTTGCTCGGGTTCGCGGTCACGCTGGTCCAGTAGTCACGTTTTCTTGGGCCGTATCGCCCCCCTGCGATCAGTCTGGATAATCGGCCTACTCGTGCAAGGTCTCGTTGCTTCCACGCCTCGTGCAGCTCCTCGACCCTCGCGTCCGTCCTGACCTGGTGCTCCTGCTTGCGGAGTCTGGCGCAATGGTTCGTGATGTGTCGTAACTCCACTTCCAGTGCATGTAGTTCTTGTTCGTATTCTGCATGTTGGCGTTCCGCTGTGTCGTCGCATGGGTTGTCAGGTTGTAGGGCTTGAAGAAGTTCGTGCGGGGTGTCGTAGTTAATCTCGGAGTCGACGATGCGTAAAATATTCCCGCGGTCCCGTAGTGCTTGTCGTAAATCTCGGCGTCGTCGTAGTAGCGCCAGTCGTCGGTCTCGGAGTGCGGCGTATTCTGGATCTTCTCTGCGTTGTGCCTGTCCGTAGCATGGCTTGGCCGCGTCGATGATCATTCGGTTGATGTCTTGGAATAGCTGGTCGATGCCTTTGCCCTCTGCGTCGTAGTTTTCGACCTTCGTCTCCAGATCTTTGATGAACTCGTCTCGATTGTGTCCTTTGTGTACTGCCTGTACCAGTAGATCCTTGTCCCAGCGAGTCTGCGGCGTAGCCTGGCGTACTCGGTGTCGTAGCGGTATGCGTAGTGTAGTTTGAACTCGAACGTGGTCCCGATGAAATCGACTCGGTATGTGCTGGAGTCGTGTGCCCATCCGAAGGAGGGGGCCTTGGCTGATCATGCTGCCGATAAGGTCCTGGGGCGCCATGATGTAGTCGATACAGCTGGCGTGCTTCTCTCCGAAGTAGGTTGGCCTCCAGCTGCTGGTAGTATTCGTCAGTGTCAAGCGGTGGCGTTCCGCATATTGTCTGGCTTTCTGTCCTGCGCCTCCTGGTAATCGTTCACGCGCGCGCCCAGGTCCCAGGGCATCTGAGATCGGGTGCTCGTTCTGCGGGGTGATGCCGACTCCGTCGTTGAGGTCGCCCGCCGTGAGGAGGATGCTGCTTCTCGGTCTGGTTTTGGCCATTTCGTCCATCCACTTGAACAGTCTGGCCACCGTCGCGTAGTACTGCTTGCGCTCCACGGTCTTCTTGGGCTGCGGTGGGCAGTAGTAGCCCATGAGGAACAGGTCTGTATCGTGATGTCGCAGGTGTAGTGCAAGTCCTCTGCCGCGAAGTTCGCTTGGCGGTTCGTGAATTCCGAGTATCTGTGCCCCTCGTAGTTTGCCCTGTACAGCGATGATAATGCCCGTGCTGCGGTTGGTGAGGGCGCCTGGCTGCGCCCGTGTGTCGTTATATCTGCGTTGTTCGGGGTGTGCTTCTCGTCGGAGTCTCTGGGTACCTGTAAGGATGATCGCGTCGAAGTTGCGGGCCTCCTCGTAAATCTCTCGTTGTCGGTCGGGCGGCGCCGTCAGCGGATTGAAAAGCAACAGAGCGAAGGAGGCCGTCCATGCCGTCGCCATGCGGGCCTCCGCCCAGCTATGTGTGTCGCCACATACAGTGCAATAGCTGTGTGAGGTCCTGTGGCTGCCCTGACAATCTCTTAGGCCCAGATGGCAGCTGGAGGAGGAGGAGGAGGAGGAGGAGGAGGAGGGAGGGGCGCGGCCGAATGAAAATCAGGATTGGGCGGGCGGCTCAGGGGGCAGAGCGCTTCCCGAGCGTGTGGCCCCAACCGTTAAACGCGCGGCGGCTGCTGCGTCAACGCCCAGGGGCGGCGGGGCTCAGTGCGAAACGAAACCTGAAGGTGATGGCGTCAATGTCAAACCCGAGGCAGCCCAACCCCAACGCAAGTGCGCTAGGAGCCAAGGCGTGGTGCGCCAGCGGCGGGCGGCAAGAGTGGGCCCGGGGCGGCTGGTGCGTGCTCCGGCGGCTGGCGGCCAAGGGCGGCGCCAGCTGGCAGCGCCATGGTGGCGCGGAGGAGGGGGGGGCGAGCGAGGGGTGGGGAAAGCGAACAGGGAGGAGGACGCCCCACCTGTGTGCCCACAGGTGGGGCGGCAAGCGCCAGGGCCAACGCGCGGCGGTCAGCGCGGGGGGGGGGGGCGCCGAACAGGTGCAAGAAAGATGCGATGTACGCCTCCCGGCAGGCTGGGGGAAAGCCCGCAGCGGAAGGGGGAAGTCCGCCACCGCCGGATGCGATGGCGCGGTACCGAACGGGCGCAGTGAGGTGAAGCCAAACAGGAAGGCAAGGCCCCAAGGACGGGATGGGGGCCTGCGCAAGGGGTCGGCGGCAGGGGGAAGCGGTGGGCCCCGACGGAACGGGGGGCGGCGCACCCTCGGTCTGGGCGGACAGGGCAGTGCCAGGTGGGGGCGCCGGCCTATCGCAGCAAAGGCGACTGCGACGGGCCTGTAGGATGCGACTCTGGGTTGGGTGGGGGAAGCCCGCAGCGGTGGAGGGAAGGCCGGCGCCGATGGAGGTGAAGGCAACGCACCGAACAGGTGCAATGATGTGAAGCAAGACTGGGATGCAGGGTCCCCGAAACGGGATGGGGGCCTGCGCGTGGTGGGCGGCCGCGGGGGGAGGCAGCGGGCCCCAGCGGGACGGAAGGCGGCGACGGTCTCTGTCTGGGTGACAGGGCCCGACCAAGGGGGGGCAGTCGACCTAGCGCAGCTGAGGCAACTGCGACTGGCGTGCCGAGCAACAGAGAGGCCTGCGTCCCATCCCAAGGCGGGGGGGCAGGCAGGCAGGCGGCGGGCTGGGCATGCACATGGGGGGGTGGGCGGATGGCGGCCGAGGGGCGAAGCAAGGACTCAGAAGAGAACCGCGTGCTGAAGCAGGCGGTGGGCAGCTGGGAGATACAGGCCCAAGGGTGTGGCTATTGGCTGAGGCGGGGAGGGCGTTGTGCGGTGGCGGGTCGACGAGCGCCCTCCCTTGGGGCTGTCCTGCGCGTGCCTGTGGGGCACGCCCGCGCGGCGAGGGCAAGGTTAGGGGCAGTGGGGGTGGCGACTCGGAAGGCGCTGCCTAGAGGGCTCATTGTTGAGCTGGGTGTGGTCAGCGCGTCGCTTGCCTTCCCCTGCCGGGTCTGGGGCCTTGCCTTTACCCGTGTCTCTGCCAGCAGATTGTTCCATCCTTTCTGCGTGCGCGTCCCACGCTGCGTGCCAGTTGATGTGCAGTCCGCGTGCGTAGCACAGTCGTCGGATATCGAAATCCTCGTTGCGTAGGTCCTAGGCGGCAGACGATCTCTTCGCAAAGGTCGTCTTGTCCGTCAGGGCTGCAGCGGGGGCGCCCCGTCGGCTGGCCTCGTGTCAGAATTGCTGGCGTTGTCGACCTCCTCCGTTGCAGGCGGCAGGGGTGTGGCCAGGCCCTGGAGTGGAGCTGCTTGCAGGGTCGTTGGGTGTGGGGTCACTGGGGGGGTGGGTGGGGGGCGCGGTGGGAGGACTGGCCCAGATTTTGTTGTGGCTGCGCCGAATGGGGTCGCGTGTGCCTGTGGATGGTGTATAGTTGGCACGGGCGGGGGCCTGAAGGTCTTGTATCCCGAGTGAGGCCAGGAAACCAAGGAGGAGCTCTCGGCTGTACCTGACAGGGTCGTTGTCTATGTCAGCGGCTTGCGGGTGGCTAGTGTGCCGATAAGAGTTCCATCGATTCCACGCCTTGCCCCGGCCTTTCTGGCCTGTCTGTGCCGGTTGCTTGCGCAGGTGGTCGACTAGGTGCGCCAGGGGGGCTTGTTTACCATCCCGTTGCGTCGTGCCTGGAATCCCGCTGTGCGGGATGGTATCACCGTATATGCTCTGAAGAAAGCCTTTGCCGTCATCTTGCGACGGCGCCCTAGGGTCCCTCCGCGTTGGGCGTTTGGAGTGCGGTTGCTGACTCTGTAGGTCGTCAATCCACGTCCGCCATGCAACGTCAATGGAGTGGTGCAGTGAGCGGGCGTGCTGCACAAGAACGTGTGCAATGGTATTGTCGGGCTGACCATCTTGGGTGTTAGGGTGGATCACTCTGTCCGCCATTCGGTATTGGACGCGCCTTGGCGAGCCCTGGGCATGGGGGCGGTGCGAAATCAGGGAGATCCGCGAGGATGGTCCCGCTCACTTGGGGGGCAGGATGGTCTCCCGGGGAGTCCCCGCGAGAGGGGGGGCCTGCGCTGCGGCTGTCTGCGGCTTGGCGGGTCTCCGTGCTGGGGTGGCGGCCGCGCGTCTCAGGCAGGGCCTGGCGCCCTTGGCACTGGCGGTTGGCGGCGCATGGATGAGGTGCTGCTCGTGGTCCGGCTCGTGCTTGAGCTGGAGCTGCTTGTGCTGCTGCGTGCCCTCCTTGTGCCGCTCCGTCGGTTGGGTCTAGCGCGGAGTGGCGAACTGCGTGCGGAGAGGCTCCTGCGGTGCTGGCTGCTACGGTGCGCACGGCGTGGGGCGGGGCGAGCTGTGGGGACGGCCACGGTTCTTCGCTCGTGGGGTGGTCCTTGGAGAGCGGCCAGTCCCGCCGTTGCTGTGCCTCGGGGTTGACAGTGCGCGCCCGACGGGCACCGCGTTGGCCGTCAGTGGTTCCGCGAGGGGCAGAGCCGATTGGGCCGCGCCTGCCCGTGTGGGCGCGGTGCCTCCTGTGGACGCCGGCCGGTCTGCTTGTTCGTACAACTGGCGCGGGGGTGCAGAGGTGCAGTGGGCCCCGAGCGGGCTTGGGGTGGGCGGCTGAGGCAGGGCACGTGTCCTCTTGGGCGGGTTCTCGGGATAGACCTGGGTACCGTCGCGGGCTAGGATTTCCTGGACAGGTCAACCAGGCATCGCTCACAGTACCACGTCGCGCTCCACTTTCTGTTGGAGAACAGCGTGATCCATTCGGCGTATGGTGGGAGACCGCGTGTGTCTGGCCTGGAGTCGGGGCTGCCGGGGCGGAAGGTGAACATGCCTTTGGGGGGGCGACCGCAGTGCCATTCGTGAGGGGGTGTGGCGCTGGGGCAGCGGCCACATCCGCACTTCCAGCCGCCAGCGCTTGCCTCCCTCCCGAACTCATCGCCGTTGGTGTGTCGTTGGGGAAGAGCTGTGCACGTAACGGCAGGGTCGTGCCCGCCCTCCTGCGGGAGGAGAAGTGGTGCAGTAGTAGTAGCCGGCGTGTGGCTGCAGTCAACCCGTGCAGCAAGGCTGCGCGATCAGGATGCGAGGGCCTCGGAGGGCCATCCCGACGCTTTTCGAGCGGGGCGCGGCCAGAGGAGGCGGCCAAGGAGGGGCCGAAGGGACAAGGGGCTGCAAAGGGCACCCTCGAGAGGGTCGCCCGTCCTCACTGTGCGGGTCGACCGTGCGAAGCGCCCACGGGCGGCCGCCGCCCCAGGGCCGAGGCGACGCGCCCGAGCGGAGCGCGGCCACGCGAAGCGCCCACGGGTGGCCACCGGCAAAACACATGCGGAAGATCCAGGCAATCCCTCGTGGAGAGCCGTTTTGGGGGAGACGGGGCGCCTCGCGCGCATGGCAGGCCCGCGGCGGGGCGCTCGTCTCTCGAGGCGGCGTATTTCTTCCGCGAGGGCGAGGGTCCGTTGCGGAGCCGCCTGCGGGGATCTGTGACCGTGGCGGAAGGAGGCGTTGCAGCACTGTCGATGCGTGTTGGGTCTATTCTGGTTCCCCCCCAAAAAACGCCCCATCCTATTCTGGTTCTTCTCCTCCCCCTCCTCCTCCTCCTCCTCCACCTCCTCCTCCTCCTCCTCCTCCTCCTCGTCCTCCTCCCCCTCTGTCTCCCGTCCTTTCGCTCATTTCTCTCCCCTCTCCCTCCTTCTCCCCCCGCCCGCCCGTCTAATCATCATCCTCTCCCAGTCGTCGTCGTCCTTCTTCCTCCTCCTCTTCCTCCTCCCTCCTCTTCCCTGTCCCTCCTCCTGTTCTTATCATCCTCCTATTGCTCCTCCCCGTTGTCGTTCTCCTTCTCCCATGGCGCCGCTTCTCGTCCCCCCATTCTCCAGAGGCACGGGAGAAGATGGGGAGGAGTCGCTCGCCTCTAACGGGAACGGGGGACAGGAACACCGTGGCACAGAAAGACATCTGGCTCCAACCTCATTCTTCCCAACTCGACCAGAAACATCAACGCCTGCTGCCACTGCCTGCCCTTCCCGCACGCGTTAATTATCACATTGTGCAATATAAGGTCCGCTTCGATGTTCGCCTGAATGCCGTCTCGGAAGGAAGCCAAAGCCGCCGCCCACTGACTCGTCTTCCCCAACTTACCGATGGAGGCGCAAAGGTGGGCTGCACTTTGACCTGTATGCTGTCTCATCGACCCAGGTGCACTTATCAATATCGCCCTTTACGAGCAGCAGGTCAAGGATGCCAACGAGTGGTGTTTGACAGGATGGAGCTCAATATGTCTTAAGCCAAACAAGACCACAACTTGCGTGAGTGACAGCCGCATCTACCTCTTGCACGAGTAGACCCGACGTGCTCCAATCGAATGCTGGTCACACGCTGCGCGACCACACGCCCAAGGTCAATCGACAAAAGTGGCCAGGCAGTGTCGACCTAACGCACTTTCCCTCCGCCTCCTTCTTCCTCTTCCCCTCTCTCTGCCGTCCCTCTTCCCTTCCCTTCGTCTTCTCTCCTCCCCCTCGTCCCTCACTATAGTTCCCAACCATCCTGTGGTGTTGGGTCCACGTTTTGAAGAGACAGCGCCCGCTCACGCTCCCGCTCCTCCTCCCCCTCCTCCTTCCTCCCTCCTCCCACCATCATCATCGTCATCATCCCCCATTTCGGCACACCCCTCACACGTTTCGTGGCCCCATAGGGAGCCCCACCGAAGGCCCCAGTGCTGCCGCCCGCATGCGTCCCGCACACCAAATTCGGCACACCCCTCACACGTTTCGGGCTCCATAGGGATCCCCACCGACGGCCCCAGTGCTGCCGGCCCGCATGCTTCCCGCACACCCATTCGGCACACCCCTCGCCACGTTTCGTGTGCCCCATAGGGACCCCCACCGACGAGCCCAATGCTGGCCGCCCAGCGTGGCGTCCCGCGCACACCCAATTCGGCCACCCCCTCACCACGTTTCGTGGCCCCATCGAGCCCACCGAAGGCCCCAGTGCTGCCGCCCGCATGCGTCCTGCACACCCAATTGGGCACACCCTCACACGTCTCGTGGCCCCATAGGGAGCCCCACCGAAGGCCCCAGTGCTGCCGCCCGCATGCGTCCCGCACACCCAATTCGGCACAACTCTCACACGTCTCGTGGCCCCATAGGGAGCCCCACTGAAGGCCCCAGTGCTGCCGCCCGCATGCGTCCCGCACACCCAATTCGGCACACCCCTCACACGTTTTCGTGGCCCCATAGGGAGCCCCACCGAAGGCCCCAGTGCTGCCGCCCGCATGCGTCCAGCACACCCAATTCGGCACACCCCTCACACGTTTCGTGGCCCCATAGGGAGCCCCACCGAAGGCCCCAGTGCTGCCGCCCGCATGCGTCCCGCACACCCAATTCGGCACACCCCTCACACGTTTCGTGGCCCCATAGGGAGCCCCACCGAAGGCCCCAATGCTGCTTCCCGCATGCGTCCCGCACATCCAATTCGGCACACCCCTCACACGTTTCGTGGCCCCATAGGGAGCCCCACCGAAGGCCTCAGTGCTGCCGCCCACATGCGTCCCGCACACCCAATTCGGCACAGCCCTCACACGTTTCGTGGCCCCATAGGGAACTCCACCGAAGGCCCCCGTGGCGGCGCTCACATGCGCATGCGTCCCGCACACCCATTTGGGCACATCCCTCACAGGTTTCGTGGCCCCATCATCCACCGGAGGCCCCAGTGGCGGCGCTCACATGCGTCACCCACACCCACCCAATTCGGCACACCCCTCACACGTTTCGTGGCCCCATAGGGAGCTCCACCGAAGGCCCCAGCGGCCGCGCTCACATGCGTCCCCGCCACCCATCCCGGCACGCCCCTCACAACAACAGGTTTCGTGGCCCCATAGGGAGCTCCACCGAAGGCCCCAGTGCTGCCGCCCGCATGCGTCACCACCCGCACCCAATTCGGCACACCCCTCACACGCTTCGTGGCCCAATAGGGAGCTGCACCGAAGGCCCCAGTGGCGGCGCTCACATGCGTCCCCGCCACACATCCCAGTACACCCCTCACGCGCTTCGTGGCCCCATAGGGAGCTCCACCGAAGGCCCCAGTGCTGCCGCCCGCATGCGTCACGCACATCCAATTCGGCACGCCCCTGACACGTTTCGTGGCCCCATAGGGAGTTCCACCGAAGGCCCCAGTAGCGGCGCTTACATGCATCTCCGCCACCCATCCCGGCACCCCCCCCGCAGCAGCATCATGTTTCGGGGACCCATAGGGAGCTCCACTGGAGGCCCCAGTGGCGGCCCTCACATGCGTTTCCGCCACCCATGTCGGCACGCCCCGCGCGTGTTTCATGTCCCCATAGGGAGCTTCGCCGAATGCCCCAGTGGCACCCATCTCGAGACACCCCTCACACGTTCCGTAGTCCTATGGGGAGTTCCACTGAAGATGAAACCCGCAGCTGCGGTACTGACAACTGCATATGGTTGGGTTCTTCGCCAGGCTAATTTTCTCGTCCCCGCCCCCCCTCCCCTCTCGCTGCATCCCTCCGTCCCTGTCTTCCTTGTTCCTCGATTCCCTATTTTCTTTCCTCCCCTTCCTGCTGCCTCGGACTCCCCTCCAAACCTCCTTCCCTGCTGCCTGCTGCTGCTCCTCCTCCTGCTTCTTCTTCTTCCCCCTCCCCCTCCCACTGCACCCTTATCCTCAAACTTGCTTTCCTCTTCATCTTCCTCCTCCTCCTCCTTCTCCTCTTTCTCCTCTTCCTTCTCCTCCTTCTCCTGCTGCTCCTTCCCGTCCTCCCGCTCAACCTTTCCTCTCTTGGGGTTCCTGCTGCGGCTCCAGTTTGCTCCTGCTCCTGCTTTCCTTCTTTTATTCTCATCCTCCTTTTCGTCGTCGTTCTCCTCCTCTTCGTTTCCTTCCTTTTCATTGGCAGTCCTCCCTCTCGCCATCTGTCCCGTCCCCCTCCTTTTTCTCCTTCTTCTCCGTACGCTCCCTGCGCCCCTCCAGCATCTCTCTCCCCCTCTGCTTTTCCATCCCTCCCCCTGATGATCAACTTCTCCTCGCTGCGGCACTGAGCGCGTCTGCAAGGGTGCCCGGCCGTCTCCCCCGGCACATCTTTGCAGCTAGCGATCTGTAACCATGGAATGTGCAACAACTGTGTTGGTGGAAGGCGGGTCATTCACAAAGTCTGGCTCTCACTTTCGCGCCGCAACAAATTTCCGGCGGTTGCATGCATGGAAGGCGGGTCGCTCTCACAGCCTGGCTTTCGCATTCATGCCGCGCGCGCCGGCGACGTGGATGGAGAGCAGATCGTTTTCAAATCTGGCCCGCGCACGGGCATCGCGCGCATCTGTACTTACCGCCTCAACTGCACGTGTGGAGGGTTGGTGCTTCTGCAATCTTGACGCCGCGTGTCTTGGTTCTCAAACTTTGCAACGGTTGCGCGGGATGAGTCTTTGTTCCTTGCTCTCGCATTGGCGCCCCGCACAATTGCCTTGTACGTTCCCGAATGTGACGCGGGTGGGCGGCATCTGTCTGTTCTGCGAGCCCTGGCTCTCGCCTGAACCCCTCACGTTCTGGAATCGACAGAGTTTGGGGGTGTGAGCACACAGCGCCCCCAACTGGAAACATCGGTTTCGGATCGGATCGTGCGGGCGAGGCGACGCAGTGCGCGTGCGATGAGGTGCCGTCCACAACTAGCTACAAGTCTCGTCACAGTTAGGCAGCCAAGTCTGAGGAACTTGCTCAGTGACGATATCCCCCTCTCGCGCGGCGGGGAATTCGCCCCGCCCTCCACAACTGAACCATGCGCGCTGAAGTGCGCGGCCACAGGGGCGTTCAGCCCCAAATGCCCAACCACTGCTTGCTTTTGAACTTCGGAGAGGCCGTTCGACGATGACCTTTCGACAAGCGCCCTCCAATGGCGTCGCGGCAGATGCGGCGAGACTTGGCCTCACCTCCACTCCCGAAGCGCAGCCTTCCGCGCGCGCCAGCTCGAGGGCGGCGCGCGTGCGCTCGTGGCAGGAGGGGCAGCAATGACCCACCGATGAGGTTTGCGCCTTCTTTGTCAGCTGGACGCGTTCTCGGTTCATGCTGCCTTTGAAAGTTACAGCAACCATATAACTCCGATTTTTTTCCCCACATGCTTCGTGGGGTTCTGGTTTTCTTCCCTGCCGCGCCGCGCCCGCGTCTCCCCCACACCCGCCCTCCTCCCCTCCTCCTCCTCCTCCTCCTCCTCCTCCTCCTCCTCAGCACAGCGCAGCACAGCACAGCAGACCGCAGCACAGCATAGGACAGCACAGCACAGCTCAGCAGAGCACAGCACAGCACGTCTCGGCGACACGCGTCTACATACAGCCGCACGCATGCACACACTCGCACACACAAGACGACACCAGTCCTGGCATAGCAGGCGTGGCACTTTCTCGACACCATAGGGGGTGCGCAGGGGGTGGTCTCTCGCTGCGGTCTCTATACGCCCCAGTCGTCCTGCTATAGCAGGCGTGGCCCCAGTCGTCCTGGCATAGCAGGCGTGGCACTTTCTCGACACCATACGGGGTGCGCAGGGGGTGGTTTCTCGCTGCGGTCTCTATACGCGCCGGTCGTCCAGGCATAGCAGGCGTGGCACTTTCTCGACACCATAGGGGGTGCGCAGGGGGTGGTCTCTCGCTGGGGTCTCTATACGTCCCAGTCGTCCTGGCATAGCAGGCGTGGCACTTTCTCGACACCATAGGGGGTGCGCAGGGGGTGGTCTCTCGCTGCGGTCTCTATACGCGCCGGTCGTCCTGGCATAGCAGGCGTGGCACTTTCTCGACACCATAGGGGTGCGCAGGGTGGTCTCTCGCTGCGGTCTCTATACGCGCCGGTCGTCCAGGCATAGCAGGCGTGGCACTTTCTCGACACCATAGGGGGTGCGCAGGGGGGGTCTCTCGCTGCGGTCTCTATACGCGCCGGTCGTCCAGGCATAGCAGGCACTATGCGCATACTATTCCAGTCGTCCAGGCATAGCAGGCGTGGCACTTTCTCGACACCATAGGGGGTGCGCAGGGGGTGGTCTCTCGCTGCGGTCTCTATACGCGCCGGTCGTCCAGGCATAGCAGGCGTGGCACTTTCTCGACACCATAGGGGGTGCGCAGGGGGTGGTCTCTCGCTGCGGTCTCTATACGCGCCGGTCGTCCTGGCATAGCAGGCGTGGCACTTTCTCGACACCATAGGGGGTGCGCAGGGGGTGGTCTCTCGCTGCGGTCTCTATACGCGCCGGTCGTCCAGGCATAGCAGGCGTGGCACTTTCTCGACACCATAGGGGGTGCGCAGGGGGTGGTCTCTCGCTGCGGTCTCTATACGCGCCGGTCGTCCTGGCATAGCAGGCGTGGCACTTTCTCGACACCATAGGGGGTGCGCAGGGGGTGGTCTCTCGCTGCGGTCTCTATACGCGCCGGTCGTCCAGGATAGCAGGCGTGGCACCTTCTCAACACCATAGGGGGTGCGCAGGGGGTGGTCCCTGAGCGCGGCTGCTATACGCGCCGGTCGTCCAGGCATAGCAGGCGTGGCACTTTCTCGACACCAGAGGGGGTGCGCAAGGGGTGGTCCCCGAGCGCGGCTGCTATACGCGCCGGTCGTCCAGGCATAGCAGGCGTGGCACTTTCTCGACGCCAAGAGGGGGTGCGCAAGGGGTGGTCCCTGAGCGCGCGGCTGCTATACGCGCCGGTCGTCCAGGCATAGCAGGCGTGGCACTTTCTCGACACCAGAGGGGGTGCGCAGGGGGTGGTCCCTGAGCGCGGCCGCTATGCACGACGGTCGTCCAGGCACAGCAGGCGTGGCACTTTCTCGACACCAGAGGGGGGCGCAGGAGGTGGTCCCTGAGCTCGGCCGCTATGCGCGACGGTCGTCCAGGCACAGCAGGCGTGGCACTTTCTCGACACCAGAGGGGGGCGCAGGGGGTGGTCCCTGAGCGCGGCGCTATACGCGCCGGTCGTCCAGGCATAGCAGGCGTGGCACTTTCTCGACACCAGAGGGGGTGCGCAGGGGGTGGTCCCTGAGCGCGGCCGCTATGCACAACGGTCGTCCAGGCACAGCAGGCGTGGCCCTCATCCGACGAGCCAACTCTGCTCGGCTGCGGACCCTAGGCCAGCGCCCTGCGAGAATATTGCTGAGACATGTGGCTCGATTGGGGCTCGTGGCCTCCTGACGCGGCTGCCCGAGACCTCTCAAACGCTGGCTGGCGAAATGCCGTCAGGCCTGGCTTTTATCAAATAAATTGGAGTCAGCACCCTGGCTCTCGGCTTTGGAGGCGGCAATTTGCCTCCTCCAAAGGCATATACTAAGCAGCAAAACTTTCAGGATCTGTGGCGCAGCGTCTGGAGCATATTGTGGAAAGCATGGCTGCCAAGATAGTGCGGTTTCCCGGAGTGCGGTTCGCTGCAGCATGCCACGCGCGCTGCTTTCCCACTTGGATTTGGCCTCGTGCCCGTCTAGGCACGTCTGCCTCTGATCGCCACAGAGCGTCGTCCGCATCCAAAGACCAGAGATTTTCCATCGAAGGTCTTTAGGGTTTATAGAATGCGCTGTCGCCCAGAGATTTTCCATCGAAGGGCGCGAGACCAGAGAGCTGCCATCGCAGGAAAGGGGGCAGGAGCCGGGGCAGCAGCAGGAGTCCCTCACTCCTTCCCTCCCTCCCCTCCTTCCCTTCCCTATGGGCCCTCCCAGGAGCAGTATAGAAGAAAATGGAGAAGAAGAATAGAGGAGAAGAAATGGTGGCGGAAGGCAGGGCGAGAAAGGTCGTTGTCGTCGGTCCGCAGGAGCTCTGGCTGGTCCTCCCGGCCCCCGCTCCCGCCCCCTGCCGCGCCCGCCCCATCCGGGGCCCGAGGGAACACTGCGCCGCCGGAGGTCTGACCATGTCTGGCGGCGACGACGACGACGGCGACGCACTTCGAGGTTCGAGGAGGTTTTTCGCTTCTTTCGGTGTCTGGAGGCGCGCTCAAAGCCCCGGGGCCGTCGGGAATCACTGCCGTGCCATGCCTTTCGTCGGCGCCGTGCCGTGCCGTGCCGTGCGCGGCCGTGCAGGAGTTGCGAGGAGGAGGAGTTGAGAGGAGTGCGGAGGAGTTGTGAGGAGGAGGATTTGAGAGGAGTGCGGAGGTGTTCAGAGGAGCGCGGAAGAGTTGAGAGGAGTGCGGAGGAGTGCAGAAGGAGGAGTACAGAAGGATATGAAAGGATGAGTTGAGAGGAGTGCGGAGGAGTTGAGGGAAGTGCGGAGGAATTGAGAGGAGTGCGGAGGAGTTGACAGGATGGGGTGGGACGAGGAGGAGGACGAGGAGGAGGAGGAGGAGGAGGAGGACGACGACGACCACGAGTGCGGCGACGAATACAACGAGCACTACCAACACAACGAGTACGACGACGTCGAGTGCGACGACGACGACTGCGACGACGAGTGCGACGAGCACGACGACGAATGCGAAGACGAGTACGACGGCGAGGTACGACGACGAGTACGATGACGAGTAAGACGATAGAGCGGCAACGAGTACGACGACGAGTACGACGAGTACGACAACGAGTACGACAAGTACGACGACGATTCGCGACGAGGGTTTAGAACGCAGCATTGCGCATAGATGATAATGACAAGCAAACGCATAATATTAAAAATCAGTATGTGGGGTTCCTCGGTAGCGTAATTCCCCAACCCTCCTATGGTTGGGTACTCGTTTTTCCCGACTCTCTTATGGTTGGGTACTCGTTTTGAATAGAGCAGTGTGGTCGCCCCGTCCTCCTCCTCCTCCTCCTCCTCCCTCCTCCCCTCCCCCCCTCCTGTTTCCTGTGTTCCCCTCTCCTCTTCTCTCGTGCCGTCGGGCTGGGATCTGCGCAACTGTCGCCACTTTCGTGGGCTCCTGGGAGGCCCAGCGGAGGTACGTCTCACGAGGACCACCTCGGGACCTCGCGGTGCCCTGGGGGCTTGCGATCTGCGCAACTGTCGCCACTTTCGTGGGCTCCTGGGAGACCCAGCGGAGGTACGTCCCACGCGGACCACCTCAGGACCTCGCCGCCCCATGGGGGGCTTGCGATCTGCGCAACTGTCGCCACTTTCGTGGGCTCCTGGGAGGCCCAGCGGAGGTACGTCCCACGCGGATCACCTCGGGACCTCGCCGCCCCCTGGGGGGCTTGCGATCTGCGCAGCTGTCGCCACTTTCTTGGGCTCCTGGGGAGCCCAGCGGAAGCACGTCCCACGCGGACCACCTCGGGACCTCGCCGCCCCCTGGGGGGCTTGCGATCTGCGCAGCGGTCGCCACTTTCGTGGGCTCCTGGGACGCCCAGCGGAGGTACCCACGCGGACCACCTCGGGACCTCGCCGCCGCCTGGGGGGCTTGCGATCTGCGCAACTGTCGCCACTTTCGTGGGCTCCTGGGAGGCCCAGCGGAGGTACGTCCCACGCGGACCACCTCGGGACCTCGCCGCCCCCTGGGGGGCTTGCGATCTGCGCAACTGTCGCCACTTTCGCGGGCTCCTGGGAGGCCCAGCGGAGGTACGTCCTACGCGGATCACCTCGGGACCTCGCCGCCCCCTGGGGGGCTTGCGATCTGCGCAACTGTCGCCACTTTCGTGGGCTCCTGGGAGGCCCATCGGAGGTACGTCCCACGCGGATCACCTCGGGACCTCGCCGCCCCCTGGGGGGCATGCGATCTGCGCAACTGTCGCCACTTTCGTGGGCTCCTGGGAGGCCCAGCGGAGGCACGTCCCACGCGGACCACATCGGGACCTCTCCGCCCCCTGGGGGGCTTGCGATCTGCGCAACTGTCGCCACTTTCCTGGGCTCCTGGGAGGCCCAGCGGATGTACGTCCCACGTGGATCATTCGGAGGTACGTCGTAGGCGTTTCTTTCAACGCCCCTGTGTTTTCATTTTGTATACTTGCCGTTCTTCTTCTTGCTGCGCGCTTCTGAAATCACTGTTGGGTGCTCTCCTTGCGCACTGCGGGTCCTTCAGAATGCCAGTCAGCACTGGGTGGTCCTGAGTATAATCGCCACATGTATAGAAAGGGCTGGGCACGTCACAGGGTAATGAATAGAGCAGTGTGGTCGCCCCGTCCTCCTCCTCCTCCTCCTCCTCCTCCTCCTCCTCCTCCTCCTCCCCTCTCCTCCCCTCCTCCTTCTCTTCTCCTCTTCTCTCGTGCCGTCTGCGATCTGCGCAACTGTCGCCACTTTCGTGGGCTCCTGGGAGGCCCAGCGGGGGTACGTCCCACGCGGACCACTTCGAGACCTCGCCGCCCTCCGGGGGGCTTGCGATCTGCGCAACCGTGGCCACTTTCGTGGGCTCCTGGGAGGCCTAGCGGAGGCACGTCCCACGCGGACCACATCGGGACCTCTCCGCCCCCTGGGGGGCTTGCGATCTGCGCAACTGTCGCCACTTTCGTGGGCTCCTGGGAGGCCCCGAGGAGGTGCGCCCCACGCGGACCACCTCGGGACCTCGCTGCCCCCTGGGGGGCTTGCGATCTGCGCAACTGTCGCCACTTTCGTGGGCTCCTTGGAGGCCCAGCCGAGGTACGTCCCACGCGGACCACCTCGGGACCTCGCCGCCCCCTGGGGGGCTTGCGATCTGCGCAACTGTCGCCACTTTCTTGGGCTCCTGGGAGGCCCAGCGGAGGTGCGTCCCACGCGGACCACCTCGGGACCTCGCCGCCCCCTGGGGGGCTTGCGATCTGCGCAACTGTCGCCACTTTCGTGGGCTCCTGCGAGGCCCTTTTTGTTCACTTTTTGGGCGCGTTTCTTTCAACGCCCCTGTGTTCCATTTGTATATGTGCCGTTCCTCTTCTTGCTGCGCTCCTCTGAAATCACTGCTGGGTGCTCTTCTTGCACACTGCGGGTCCTTCAGAATGCCGGTCAGCACTGGGTGGTCCTGAGTAGAATCGCCACATGTATAGAAAGGGTTGGGCACGTCACAGGGTAATGAATAGAGCAGTGTGGTCGCCCCGTCCTCCTCCTCCTCCTCCTCCTCCTCCTTCTCCTCCTCCTCCTCCTCCTCCTCCTCCTCCTCCCCTGAGTAGAATCGTCATCTGTATAGAAAGGGTTGGGTAAATCACAGGGTATTTTTTTCAACTTGGGAGTGTCGCAACTTTCGTGGGGCAATTGCGATCTGCGCACCTGTCGCAACTTTCGTGGGCTCCTGGGAGGCCCAGCGGAGGTGCGTCCCACGCGGACCACATCGGGACCTCGCCGCCCCCTGGGGGGCTTGTGATCTGCGCAACTGTCGCCACTTGCATGGGCTCCTGGGAGGTCCAGCGGAGGTACGTCCCACGCGGACCCCCTCGGGACCTCGCCGCTTCCTGGAGGGCTTGCGATCTGCGCAACTGTCGCCACTTTCGTGGGCTCCTGGGAGGCCCAGCGGAGGTACGTCCCACGTTGACCACTTCGAGACCTCGCCGCCCCCTGGGGGACTTGCGACCTGCGCAACTGTCGTGGGCTCCTGGGGGGCCCAGCGGAAGCACATCCCACGCGGACCACCTCGGGACCTCGCCGCCCCGTGGTGGGCTTGCGATCTGCGCAACTGTTGCCACTTTCGTGGGCTCCTGGGAGGCCCGGCCGAGGTACGTCCCACGCGGACCACCTCGGGACCCCGCCGCTCCCGGGTGGGCTTGCGATCTGCGCAACTGTCGCTACTTGCATGGGCTCCTGGGAGGCCCAGCCGAGGCACGTCCCACGCGGACCACCTCGGGACCTCGCCGCCCCCTGGGGGGCTTGCGATCTGCGCAACTGTCGCCACTTTCGTGGGCTCCTGGGAGGCCCAGCGGAGGTACGTCACATGCGGACCACCTCGGGACCTCGCCGCCCCCTGGGGGGCTTGCGATCTGCGCAACTGTCGCCACTTTCGTGGGCTCCTGGGAGGTCCAGCGGAGGTACGTCCCACGCGGACCACATCGGGACCTCGCCGCCCCTGGGGGGCTTGCGATCTGCGCAACTGTCGCCACTTTCGTGGGCTCCTGGGAGGCCCAGCGGAGGTACGTCCCACGCGGACCACCTCGGGACCTCGCCGCCCCCTGGGGGGCTTGCGATCTGCGCAACTGTCGCCACTTTCGTGGGCTCCTGGGAGGCCCAGCGGAGGTACGTCCCACGCGGACCACCTCGGGACCTCGCCGCCCCCGGGGGGGCTTGCGATCTGCGCAACTGTCGCCACTTTCATGGGCTCCTGGGAGGCCCAACGGATGCACGTCCCACGCGGACCACCTCGGGACCTCGCCGCCCCCTGGGGGGCTTGCGATCTGCGCAGCTGTCGCCACTTTCGTGGGCTCCTGGGAGGCACAGTGGAGGTACGTCCCACATGGACCACCTTGGGACCTCGCCGCCCCCTGGGGGGCTTGCGATCTGCGCAACTGTCGCCACTTCCGTGGGCTCCTGCGAGGCCCTTTTGTGTTCACTTTTTGGGCGCGTTTCTTTCAACGCCCCTGTGTTCCATTTGTATATGTGCCGTTCCTCTTCTTGCTGCGCTCCTCTGAAATCACTGCTGGGTGCTCTTCTTGCGCACTGCGGGTCCTTCAGAATGCCGGTCAGCACTGGGTGGTCCTGAGTAGAATCGCCACATGTATAGAAGGGGTTGGGCACGTCACAGGGTAATGAATAGAGCAGTGTGGTCGCCCCGTCCTCCTCCTCCTCCTCCTCCTCACCTGAGTAGAATCGCCATATGTATAGAAAGGGTTGGGTAAATCACAGGGTAATTTTTTCAACTTGGGAGTGTCCGCCGGGCGCCGTCCCCGTGGGTGACCCTAGCTTCGCCGTAGTTCCTGGGGCTGGAGCTTCGGCGTTGCGGGTCATTTTGATTTCTGCCTTTTGAGTTGGGGGGTTTCGGGCTTGGAAGTTTCTGCTGGCATGCATGTCGTGGGTGGGAATTTCGGGTTCCCTGAAAGCACCCTCAGGACTATGACGCAAAGGCGAGGGATGACGAGGAGGAGGAGGAGGAGGATGAGGAGGGGGAGGAGGAGGAGGAGGAGGAGGATGATGATGAGGAGGAGGAGGAGGAGGGACAGGGGCAAGCGGATCGCGATAGAAACTCCAATATGATGTGCCCGCCCAAACTATCGCCAACCCACGACGCAGTGGACCTATGCCTCAGCAAGTTCGCTTCCCTTTCAAGCCCCCGCTCCCCTCCCGACGTGTCGTCGTGCAGATCGTTTCGAGGTGGGCCAGTGGGGATACGCGAAGCGAATCCTCCCTCCTCGAGCCAACACCCTTGATGGACCTCTGCCCCTCCCAGCAAGCTGCGACTCAAGTCTGGGGGAACGAAACTATGCTGGCACTGCGGACCTCCCCTTTCGTGAGCCCTGGCCAAGATCCCGACACGAATCCGGCCGCCGCGACGAGGGCCCCCGCAAGAAGCCCCCAGTGATGCGACAGCGAAGCAAGGGCACGTGGACCCGGCTGAGCTCCCGGCAACACCGTGCGGGATCTTCTGCCTGCTTCCAGCCCGCCCGCGTTCGCCCCCCCCCTTCCCCCCGCCTCCTGCTCCTCTGGAGGACGCTCGGGTGGCGCGCAGCACAAGCACCCCCAGGTAGCCCCGCCTGGCCTCGACAGGCCCCCCGAGCCGCCCAGGGCGGTCTTCACATCCCAACCCTGGGGCGCTCCGCGCCCCACGGGCGCCGCCGAAAGGCGGCGCCGTGGGCTGCTCGGGGGGACTGTGGATGCCAGGCAGGACCACCTCGGGGGCTGTCTGTGCGCAGCCCGAAGCCTTGCCACCAAGGGGCTCAGGAGCCCTGCGACCGCAAGTCGTCCGCGGGCCGCCCACCTCCCACCGCGCAGCCCGACGCGCCGATTTATCACCCCCGCGACGCCCGAGACGCTAGGAGGTCTGTCCACGGCAGGCCGCCGGACGGCGCGCTCCCGCACGGGCGCCGGTGCCCAGGGAGCCCGTGCTGGAAGGGAAGAGCGGACCATGCATGAGGATGAGAAGGAAGACTGGAGGGACCTGGTCTGGATGAATGAGGGTGAGGATGAATGAGGATGAGGATCAGGAAGTGGAATGAGGATGAGGATGAATGAGGATGGATGAGGATGACGACGGTGAATCAGGATGAGGATGAGGATGAATGAGGATGATGACGGTGAGCGACGATGAATCAGGAGGGACTTGGTCTGGGCCATATCAGCACTCCTGCTCAGGCCAAGAATGCACAGCGAGGGGAAAGCCAGAGCACACCTAAGGGGCAACCCTCGGGGCAAGCGCGACATCACGCTGGACCCGCTCCCGTAGGAGGCACAGGAGGGGAAATTGAGGAGGAACAGAAGAGTGGAGGGGGAGGGGGAGGAGCAATGCAGGCCGAAGACATCCTCGAAATGCGAATCAAATCACGATAATCATAATCACTCGCATTCAATACGGGCTCTGGACGCGCGACTTGGGGGAACCGTGTGCGATGGAAAGAAATCACAATGAGAATATGAGAGAGGACATCGTAGTGTCCGTGCATGTGCGTGTCACATGAGTGCATTATATATCCGCAGCAGGTATACCAGAAGTGTATGCATGCACAGCTTCACGCCTAAACTCACACTTTTACTTTTCGCTCGTTCCGAACGGCGGAATGCCCGCGGTCTTCTGGCCGGCTGCAACATCTTGCGGTCCCTCCAGGACGGCTCGATTCAAAACAGAAATCCCCGCCGACCCAATGACAGCTGTTGGTGGTGCGAACGCGCGCTTGGATCGCTTGGATCCACGTGTCGATCGCTACCCGATGTCTAATACAGCTGGCAATCTGCCTCTCGCCACGTTTTGAATATGATGGCTGTTTCCCGTTGCAAACGGTGCAAACATTTTTTTAGTAAAACCGCAGCCGACATGTAGTCTTACAAGCTATAATATTCTGTCTAAGTGGCTAGGTATGGCACCCGAACTCACGACGTAGACCACAGTCAGGGACGCTAAAGCAAGTCGTCAACTGTAGGTGGAGCTCCATATAGGACCACAAAACGCTGTACTGGGTGGGGGTGGCGCATGCGGACGGTGCCACTGGGGCCGTCGGTGGAGCTCCACATGGAGCCACGAAACGCTGTACTAGGCGCGGGGGAGGGGGGGGCGCATGCTGGCGGTAGCACGGGGGCAGTCGGTGAAGCTCCCTATGGGGCCACAGAACTCTAGACTGGGTGGGGGTGGCGCATGCGGACGGTGCCAGTGGGCCTTCGGTGGAACTCCCTCAGGGGCAACGAAACGCTGTCCTAGGTTAGGGGTCCGCATGCGGGCTGTAGCACTGGGGCCGTCGGTGGACCTCCCTGTGGG
This sequence comes from Prorocentrum cordatum, assembly GCA_963575745.1. Classification (NCBI taxonomy): domain Eukaryota; class Dinophyceae; order Prorocentrales; family Prorocentraceae; genus Prorocentrum; species Prorocentrum cordatum. The sequence goes on from CAUYUJ010015970.1 coordinate 89,253, forward strand.
GCCACGAAACTCTATGCTGGGTGGGGGGGGCGCTTGCGGGCGGTAGTACTGGGGCTGGAGCTCCCCATGGGGCCACGACACAGTGTACTTGGCTTGGATGGTGCACGCGGGTTGCAGCACTGGGACCTTCGGTGGAGCTCTCTGTGGGGCCACGAAGCATTGTACTGGGTGGGGGGAACGCATGCGAGCGGCAGCACTGGCGCTGCTGGTGGGGCTCCCAATGGGGCCACGAAACGCTGTGCTGCGTGGGGGGGAGCGCCTGCGCGCGGTAGCACTGGGGCCGTCGGTGGAGCTCCCTATGTGGCCACGAAACGCTGTACTGGGTGGGGGAGGAAGCATGCGGGCGGCAGCACTGGGGCCGTCGGTGGAGCTCCCCATGGAGCCACGAAAGGCTGCAATGAGCGGGGGAACGAATGCGCGCGGTAGGGCTGGGGCCTTCTGTGGACCTCCCTATGGGGCCACAGTACTGGGTGGGGGGGGCGCATGCAGGCGGTAGCACTGGGTCTTCGGTGGAGCTCCATATAGGGCCACGAAACGCTGTACCGGGTGGGAGGGACGCATGCGGGCGGCAGCACTTGGGCCTTCGGTGGAGCTCCCCATGAGACCACGAAACGCTCGAGGGGCGCGCCAAAGTGAGGGGGGTGACGGGAGGAGGGAGGCGTGGAACGAGGAGAGCGGGAAGCGACGCGAAGACTGTCTCTTCAAAACGAAAACCCAACGACAGGCTGGTTGGGAAAAAAACCTGCAAACTCACTGCGGATGCACTCACGAAGACCGCGCTGACCACCCCGCCGCCACTCTGTAGTGGCTCTTCGCACTGACCAAGGGGCCGACACATTGCCCGATGTGTGCTGCCACGTGCAGCACTTGGCGTGGCTGGAGCAGGTGGTGCACTTGGCGCACACGCGGAGAAAAAGGCGCATCTGGCGCACCCGGCAGGCCTGACGCGCGTGGGCCCCGCGGACCTCGCGCATCCAGTGCGCGCAGAGCACCTGGCACGCGCGGCACACCCTGCACACCTGTGGTCTGTACTGGTTCCCAATGGATGTTCATCGGCAACCTCTGCCTGAACTGAACATTGGGTGCCACTTCTGCAATAGGTGGACGGGTGGGAGAGAGGGAGAAACTTGTGGAGCTCCCGCCGGGAACTTGACCACCCCCCTACCTACTCCCATGAGGGCCCCTTCAACGAATAGAAACGAGAGGCGTCACGTGTTACGGCCTTCGCTGCTCGAAGCGTAGCCACACAGAGTGCCGCGCTAGCACGGTGGCGGATCTCGCCGCACACAGCTGGATGCATTGCCTAATGCTGGCGACACGAGCTCTCATAGGTGGAGGCGACAACACTAGGAGCGAAGGCCAAAGCAACCGCACTCTGAGCAACAAGAAGCCGTCACCGAGAAAACTCAGCAGTGCCCAAATCACACGCGCGTCCCACTCACAATCACTCGCGGTGATGCAAAGCATTCACCGCCTGTGCATTCAAAATCGTCCTCAACGTCAACGCACCCACAAATGCCTATAATCACCAGGCAGACTACCGCAGAGGACTACGATAGTGGCACCCAAAACGATGTTTACGACGACTTTGCCCACATGCAGCCTGAGCAATATCTGGGTTCTGGGTCACTCGCCGTCTTCGCTCCAGAAACCGCGACGTCCACGACCTCTCGGAGTCACACAAGAAGTCCAGCAAGGTATCTCCGACGTGACACTGAAGCAACAACGAAGACACTGACCGCACCAACAATCAATGACAATAAACAACAACAGCAACAACAACAACAGAAACAAAAAAAAAAAACAAAAAAAAAAAAACGACGACGACGACAACAACAACGACGACAACAACAACAATAACAACAACGACAACGGCGAACCGATCAGAGAGCGCCTCGGTGCAGACAACGGTGAGCACGATGCTGCCAACGCTACGGACCAAGGCCACCATGAAATAACAATGGAACCGACTGCAGTGCGAGCAGCACTGCTCTTGGCAACAATTTCAGCACCCATCAGAGCACAGGCCATGTTGCCGAACGCGACACTGACTCCAGCGACGCCCGCCTCCAGGAACGCTCACCGAGCGGGATCAGAACAATTGTGTCGGCATCCAGGCCGACCACCCACGGTGCCTGCCACGGAAAGTACAGCATCGAACACACCAGTCACGTAAGCGCGCGACGGCTGCACGCCACAACCGGTGCACCACATGACTCTGTCTAGCGCATCTCTGGCCATGAGCACTCCCGAAACCAGACCGCTACAACAAACCAATAACGAGCTACGGCGTCAGCCAGCAATTACCCACAGCAAGGGCTGCTGCCCTGCACAGCAAGAAGCACGACATTATCTGCAATGGGACTGGTCGTGGACTCCAAAATAGTGCGACAAGACAAGTAGAGCGGTGCAAATTTAAGCAAGACGGAAGCCAAAATTATCCTCAGGAAACGGGACAAACCTGGCAAGCAGGGTCAGGGAGAGGCAAAGACCAAAACCACGAACGATTGAGGACAGGGCCGAAAAAATCGGCACTGGAGCAGAGGCAAGAACCAACGCTGGGCACATTCATGAGCGGCCGAACCACGGAAATCGCTCCTGGCAGGACACCGAGGCCAAGAAGTTTAACAAGCACCTGGGCCAGGGACCCCCGTGGGCAGAGTCGAAACACAAAAATCGGCGAGAACGCAAAACAAACGTCAACACGACTGATACCAAGGACGCTAAAACCGCGAGAAAAAAAATCTGCACAATAACACCAAAGATGAACGAATCCGAAAAAAACACGGACAACATGGGCAAACGCAGAACAAACAAGGCCAGCGACACTGACAGAACCGAGTCCAGTAAGTCGACGATCACATCAAACACCACCAGTGCAAACGGCGGATCTCCAAATCAATGCAGAGAGCGACCACCAATGCAACCGATATTCAGAAACAACCAGGCGGAATATCAGCGCGGACCCTAGGTAAGGAGTACAGGCCATAAACACCCAAGAAGATTGGCGAACATGGCGGCCAAAAAGACTGGGACCTGAGCCTACCTGTAGGCATTAATGAAACAAAAACCGAAGCCAAATCCTGTGACATCGCGAAACAAAGCCGAATCAGAAAAGATCGGCAAATGCAATAAAAAAATGAAACGTAGAATATAGAATACACGTGGTTTGTAACGTTGTCTGCTCATCTGCGTCTCTTCCCTTGGCTACACACCATATAGTCACCCGTGTCCGTATATGGCTCAAAATCCGAATGCAAACAAATATGTTAAAAAAAAAGCATGTTGGAAACTAGATCATCCAAAGTACGTGCAGATTTGCATGTGTACGTCTTATGTGCATTAAAACGAATGAACAACATACTACACGAGTTCACATGCACATGTCCATACTAATGAAATGCCACCTCAATTGAACGTATTTTCTTTCGCAAGACAAACAAACCAAACTTCAAAAAAAAACGACTCAACAAAAAAACAACCGACTAACGCGTGCGCGAAACGTTGCACGGTAAGCCAGCGCCCAAATCTGCAGAACCGCAACTTCGAACGATGAGCTAAAAGGAGGTTCTCGATCGGCGATGCTCAACGTCGATGTGATATCGCACATTATGAGTGAGCCTCCGTGCATCCTACGAAAGGTGGAATACATGATGTTGCGCAATCTTCGTTCAGCGTCGGTTGAGACCAAATTAATCAAGCCGACGGAAGTCCTCACTGGCCGCATAGATCAAGCTTCCGCCTTCTTGGAACGAGCTCGTCCAAGATGGTCCCAAGAGGGCCTCCCAAAAGAGCCCAAAGAGGTCCCCTAGCGGCCCCCAAGACGCCCCAAAAAGCCATCCGGAAGCCCCCAAGAAACACCCCAAGAGAACCCGAGACACATCCAAGAGGCCTCTGGCCTTCGGTTTTCCCTCCTTCCCTTCCATCAGCCGATTCCCTCTCAGATTCCTTGTTCCTCCTCTTCCAGGTAGAAAGATAACAGCTGCCACCTTCGCGTGCTCCTATACTCCCCTGATCACTTCATCTCGTATTAACATCGTTTCTGGATGGCTTGACACGGACGCGCGGGCGTCGAACTATTCTATTGTTTCACATGCTAGAACACAACGTACAACAACTTGATGAACAACTGAAGCTTGAAAAATCTCCATTCCGCAAAATAACTGTTCCAGGGTGAAGAAAAATCCGCCGACCCTGTCGGCGCGTGTGAGGGGCTTTTCCGTTCGAGCCGTCATCTCCGTCATTCTTTGTACTCGTCGTCTCTGTCCTTCCCTTTCCCTGGGAGACCTCTTCCCCTGGGCTCCAGCCAAGCCGACCTTGAGCAACCTCGTAATTGAGTCGAAGGGAAGCCCCTGTCCCCCCCGGGTCAGATACGACGCCCCCCCCTGGGACTCCTCTTCCCCTGGGCTCCAGCCAAGCCGACCTTGAGCAACCTCGTAATTGAGTCGAAGGGAAGCCCCTTCCCTTTGACCCCCCCCCCGGGTCAGATACGACGCCCCCCCCTGGGACTCCTCTTCCCCTGGGCTCCAGCCAAGCCGACCTTGAGCAACCTCGTAATTGAGTCGAAGGGAAGCCCCTTCCCTTTGATCCCTCCCCCGCCGGGAGGGGGGGGGGGGTGTCGACCCCCCCCCCGGGTCAGATACGACGCCCCCCCCTGGGACTCCTCTTCCCCTGGGCTCCAGCCAAGCCGACCTTGAGCAACCTCGTAATTGAGTCGAAGGGAAGCCCCTTCCCTTTGATCCCTCCCCCGCCGGGAGGGGGGGGGGGGTGTCGACCCCCCCCCCGGGTCAGATACGACGCCCCCCCCTGGGACTCCTCTTCCCCTGGGCTCCAGCCAAGCCGACCTTGAGCAACCTCGTAATTGAGTCGAAGGGAAGCCCCTTCCCTTTGATCCCTCCCCCGCCGGGAGGGGGGGGGGGGTGTCGACCCCCCCCCGGGTCAGATACGACGCCCCCCCCTGGGACTCCTCTTCCCCTGGGCTCCAGCCAAGCCGACCTTGAGCAACCTCGTAATTGAGTCGAAGGGAAGCCCCTTCCCTTTGATCCCTCCCCCGCCGGGAGGGGGGGGGGGTGTCGACCCCCCCCCCGGGTCAGATACGACGCCCCCCCCCTCTTCCCCTGGGCTCCAGCCAAGCCGACCTTGAGCAACCTCGTAAAGTGAAGACCTTTCTTCCCTTTGATCCCTCCCCCGCCGGGACGGGGGGAATCGGGGGTTTCCCCTCCCCCTCGCCCCTTCCCCACCTGGGCTCCAGCCAAGCCGACCTTGAGCAACCTCGTAATTGAGTCGAAGGGAAGCCCCTTCCCTTTGATCCCTCCCCCGCCGGGAGGGGGGGGGGGGTCCGGGTCAGATACGACGCCCCCCCCGGGACTCCTCTTCCCCTGGGCTCCAGCCAAGCCGACCTTGAGCAACCTCGGAGTCGAAGGGAAGCGCCGGGGGGGGGGGGGTCGACCCCCCCCCGGGTCAGATACGACGCCCCCCCCTGGGACTCCTCTTCCCCTGGGCTCCAGCCAAGCCGACCTTGAGCAACCTCGTAATCTCTTGCTGCGCATTGCGAACAGGGTCGGCGGCACCCGCCGTCAGGCCTTCGCAATCTTGGTTTGAAATTGTCAACACCGAGCTACTTATAGCTAGTTTGCATGATTATGGACATAGGCGGACCAGGCATGATTACATATACAAATATTGATACATGCATGTGTATGTAAAACATACAAATAAATATCCACATACACGTATATACACATGTGTGAAAACGACTGTAATCGTTCGTTCCCGAAAAAAATACCATCAAAATCATATATATATACACTACTGTATACAAATCCCGTCCGCATGACAGTGTTAGATAAATAGTGGAGAGTTTTGCAATTGTAAGGAATGGTCTATACATACGCCTAGAGAGGGAGGGCTGCGTGTTGTCTGTGTGAGAACAAGCGCTCGGCACTCCAGGACCACGGCCGACGGAAACAAATCGCAACACAAGATGCTTACATATTTCCACTCGGGACAGCCAGCTTTTGATCAACAAGTGGCGTAGGTATACTTGTTTAACGAGAAAAATTGGTTTCGAGGATGCGTTTTACGATCGAATTGCCCCGAATGGTTTTCAAACTTTAACCGTCAGCAGACATCCCAGAGATCCCCGGACTCGGTCAATATTCCAAGATCGGTGAACCCATGTGATACAAAGGCTTCGTAGCACCTCCTGGGCAAAATGCTGACAGTAAAGGATAAGTTGTCAAGTGTGTTGAGCCCGCTCAATTTGTATCAAAGATACCTGCACTTGCTTGATCATCCTGCGCTAAAGGCAAGACACGGTCGTAGAAGCACAACCTATATATAATGTATTATGTGTTGCACACAACCGGACGAATTCGCACAGAGTTAGTTCTTCAGTCGACACAGACCGGACACTTGCATTGAAGGGATACGCGGTTTTTCACTCTTCGCCACTGAAAACCAAAAAGTGTTTTCAAATGAGCAAAAATCAGAAAATCTGGACGATATAGAATACTCGATGAGGCCGTAGAAAAAAACTGCATCACAACTTCCGTTTTTGGACTTTGAACTAGTCTCCAAAACTTTTGCGAGCATAGAACAAGCGCGCGCCCTGCCCAAAAAAACGCAATCAACCATACGTTTGAGAAGTCGCTCGGCGTATGATTCATCGCGCGCCCCAAAGACTGCGACTCCCGCTCACAATTGTGCGCGGCAGCGCATTCTCGAGATTCGCAATGTCTCTGCGCGCACACAGTAACTACATTTCAATGGCAAGCATCGATACCAAAAATGCCAACGCTGCGGAGAAAACGAATTCGAACTACCTAAAGGAGCAAAGACTGAGCAAGAAACGCGCGTGAAAACAGAAACAGGGCATGTTATGAGCGATGAGACATGCGCCTTACACAATAAGACTAGCTCGGCGTCAGCGCGAGAGCGACTGCGAAGCAACGACTGCATGCTCCAACCACCACACAGCTCTGCACAACATCTAACCTCACTTATGGTCAAAAACACCCAGTGATTAGAGTGTATCCAGCCGGCGCAGGCCTTTGGAGATGTGAAAATGACAGTGGTTCGACCAGCCCCACTCGCGTTTGGCTTCGACATCGTCAACAACCGCCTTCCAGATACTTCTGGAGAGCGAAATTGCGGCGCGTCGAAGACTTTGAATCGTTGCTTCTGCCCTACTCAAAGATTTGGCAAATTCGCATTTTGATCGGGGACAGGCCTTATAGATAAAGAATCGCGAAAAGAATCGATAATTTTGTCGCGGTAGTGTGTTTTCCAGCTGCGACCGCAGGCATCCGTCCTGGAACTCGACGAAAATCTGCCCTGGGAACTCGCCGGCATCCTGAGAACTCGCCGGCCTAAGGCTGATCGAAAATCCGTCCTGGAAAATCGCGGGCCTAAGGCTGGTCGAAAATCCGTCGCGAAAACTCGCGGGCCTAACACTGGGCGAAAAATCGCCCTGGCAATTCTCTCGCCTAAAGCTGCTCGAAAAACCGAGCTCCCCAGCAGAAGCGTCGGATAGGCGTATTCCAGCCGAAAACTTCTGCTGCGCTCGATGAAAGAGTTCGAGATTTGCAAAGGTTCATGCATCGAGGCTACAAAGACCTCGTCTTCGCGAACGTTGACCCCGGAACCGCTCGCAATCAGACCGGGGGGACGAAACCCACGCCCGGCCCCGAACCGCCACCCGCAGGGCCACATGGGGGCGCACCTCACAGATGATTTAAAACATGCTCATGAATAAAACGCATCAAGAGGGAGTTGCAAAAAAAAAAAAAAAAAACAAAAAAAAATATTTTTGAGTCTCCAGGAATCAAACTGTCAATCGTGGAACCCCAAAAAACATTAATGCTGTCTCCGCACCGCGGGCGCCCGCACATACATACCATGAGAAAAATCACATATTTTTTTCATCGGACCTCTGCAGCGCAATTATCTTCACCAAGTCATATTAAAAAATTGCATCCAGGGTGGGAACAGAAGCCTGTCTCCAACAGAGCCACCGAAACCTGCTCGATAGGCTGGCGGGGAAGCAGCAGGAGGGCCAGAAAGACGAAAAGAAGAAAAGAGAAAAGCAAAGGAAATAAAAAATCAGAGAGAGAGAGAGATAGAACACAAAAAAAGAGAGCAAGGGAAAACGAAAGAGGAGATAGAGAGAGAGAGAAGAGAGACAGGAAGAGAATAAAAGCAAAGAAAGCAGGCAGCAACGAAAAGCAACACAAAAAGAGAAAGAGAGGGAGGACAGGAAGGAGGGGGAGAGAAGGGCACAAGCCCACAAGCATGGCGAACGCGCAGCGCGCGCGCCCTCAGGCGGCCAGAGGGAGCGGAAAGAGGAAGGGCAGGGGAAGAATAACGACGAGAGACGGCATCAGCAGGCAGCGAACCAAGCAAGAGACAAACCAAAAAAAAAAATGAAACGAAAGCAAGAACACAAGAAAAGAAAACGAACAAAAGCGAGAAGAAAGGCACAGGAAAATACTCAGACGGAAACGAGGAAGAACGAAAAAGAAAAGAAAGAAAAATGAGAGAGGCCGAAAAAATGGCGGCGTCCCTTTTTTCATATATATATATATATGCATATATAATATACTGTTATATATATATATATTATATAAGTTTCTATGTTCTACTTCCCAGGGGAAACAAACAAACAAAACAAATCAGGCCACCGGGCGCGAGCACCGAAAGCGGCGCACTTCGTGGAAAGCAAGCGGCAGACACCGCGAAAAAAAACTGAGGCCAAGACGGAATCTGACCAGAAGCATGACAGGAAAGCTCAAACAAATTTAAATTCTTTCACGTCAGGAGCGCTAACATTGCTCTTGGGTAGCAGATTGTACATGCGAGCGCCACCTCACGTGGATCGAATTACATAATCTGGACCGGCGCGGCAGGCAGGGATCGACCACGCGATGGAAATGCCCGGGAGGAGCGCGGGGGGCCAAGAGCCGAATCAAATTGGAAGAATTTTTTGAAACAGGCCAGGTTGGTGCCGATAAGTCTTTTTTATTATTACTATTGTCTTTCTGTTATATGTTTCATTTTCTTTTTTTACATCCCCGCGAAAAAACGAACTCGCCATTCCTCTCGAATCAGTCCAAGAGGCGGCAGTAGCGAAGGCCCACGCCTCCGGCGCACTGCGCCCCGGGTCAGAGGCCCGGGGAGAGGCAGCCAGAGGCCAAATAAACAAAGAGAGTTTGATCATCAACTTCCGGATTGCTTCAAGCACCACGCGGCCGGAAAATCCGGCAGCGAGGTAAGCTAAACGCTGTGAAAGCCATAGGACGGGAGGACAAGAGGGGCAAGAGGGGGGGGAGGAGAATGAGGGGGGGGGGGCGGAACGGCAGCAGCAGACGACGACGACGACGACAGGAGGAAGGAGAGGGAGCGAGAGGGGACGGCCAAGCCCCACCGCTGGCAACGCGCCAAGCGCGCACCCTGCGCTCCACGCAGGCGGCCGGGCGGGAGGAGAATTTTGTCCTATCTCTGCAGCGCAGTTCTTCACCTAGTCACTCATAAGTAATAGGTGCAGGGCCACCGAAACCTGCTCGACAGGCCGGCGGGGAAGCAGCAGGAGGACCAGAAAGAGAAAAGAGGAAAAAAGAAGAGCAAAGGAAAGGCGAGAGAGAGACACAGAAAAAAGGAAGAGAACAAAAGCAGAGAAAACAGGCAGCAACGAGAAGCAACACGAAGAAAGAGAGAGGGAGGGAGGAGAGGGGAGAAAGGGAGAGAAGGCCACAAGCCCACGGGCACGGCGAAACCGCAGCGCGCGGCCCTGCCCTGCGCTCCACGCAGGCGGCCACAGGAAGCGAAAAGAGGAGGGGCAGGAGGACGACGAGAGACAGCAGCAGCAGGCAACAAACCAACCAAGAGACGAAGAAACCAGGAAATAAAACGAAAACGAAAACAAGGAAAAAAAACGAACGAAAAGGGAAAAGAAAAACAAGGGAAAAAATAAGGACGAGGCAAAGAAAGAAAGGAAACGAAAGAAAAAAAGAAGGAGGATAACAAAAAAAAAAAAAAAAAAAGAAAAAAAACAAAAAAACGCGGCTGTCACAAGAAAAAACTGCTTGGGCACAACACAGAAACCAACAGGCCACCAAGTGCGGCAAACGCCACGGGAAAAAACTGAGGCCAGGACGAAACCAGCTCAGACAATAGACGTTGGAACTAATTCACGTCACGGGCGCTAACAATGCATGGAATTAATATGTTTGTGTACTTTGCTTTCTGTGTGTGTGTCGTGCATGCGCGTTCGCACTGTTGTCGTCTGCTCAGGCTACATCTCGATGAAGTAGTCATCGCATCGTGACTGGGATAGTGAACTTGCCGTGCACGCTCCTATTCCTTGATGCTCATACTCATACAATACATGTTCATGCACATTGCGATTACTGTATTTCTGTTCGTTACTTTGCGATGAACCCATTCGCTCCTCGCCCGCCAATGTTTGGCCAGCAATATCAACAGCAGTCCTACAGATGCCGCCCACAAGGGCCCTGCATCTACACCACGGCCTGCGCCGATGCGTGTGTACGAAAGGCAAGTCGTGGATATGAGAGCGCACAACCAGGACGAGCATGGTAGATTCCTACCTCTTCATGCGGACAACGTTGATCGATTCGAAGTTGTGAGCGTGGCCACGAACCTTCCGGGCCTCGATGAAAAAGGACCGCGCGTACCTGTTTTTCTTCGTGCACACGAAGAATGGGACGTGAAGGTCCGTAAGGCTCAGGAGATCTCCGGCCTCATTCCAATGTCGTGCAGTGAGGAGACGTGGACTAACTATGTCGTCGGAGTACGTTCGGTGCTCGAAACCTTGCAAATCCCTCAGGCAGAGTCCGCGAGTGATTTCTTGGAAAGGAAGCGTTGCGATGAATTCTTTCGCCAGAATCGTTCCCGCCCTCGTGATCTCGACTTGCGCCGGGAGCCTCGCGCGGAGCGTTTCTTGTTCACTGACTTCCAGGGAACCGAGATGAATCAAGACACCGGTGCGACGGCGCCTCTGCTTGATTCCCGGGAATCCATGGGTTGCTCTGTCAGGCACAACGATGAGAACGGCACTGTCATTGGTGTAGAACAGCTTCCTGGTGAAGGTAATTACCAGGTGAAGATCCAATGGGCCAACAACGGTAGCACGTCCAACCATCCATGGGATTCTGTAAGCGCCATGGAGGTTCGCAGATTCCTGTCCACGAGATGTCCACTCAAATTCCCGGCCGAGCCGTCGCCCGAGGCAGGCTGATGCAGCATCGGCTTCTTCTGAGTGGGCTAGGATTGTGGAGCAACAGAACCAGCCGGGCTGATCCGTAGTAACGCGTTCCATATTTCACCCGCCACATGGCAAACAAGCATGCACGCGCGCGATTACATAGCACCTTGTTTTCCAAACTTGGCATGAATTTTGCTTTGCCACACGTGCGTCGTGCACGACGTTTGCTTGAATGCGAATCGTGGGATCGACGTCTGGCTGTCGACAGCGCCCGCCGCTCTGTAAGCGTCGTCATTAAAAATGTCGCTTCGAATGTTGATTGCCGGCACGTTCAAGTGAAGGCTTGGAGACAAGATACCGTCTCTTGCGTTGTCTCAAAGCCCATTTGCATGGGTTGCGTTTCTGATCATGTCAGAAGACCACTGATGAATCAGAAATAAGCACTATGTTCGACATTCTTAACTTTCTGCACTCCATCTCTAACGTCCGTATTACACAATGAGGTTGTTAGAAGTTGCTACTTTTGTGTTCCTCTGGTTCGTTTGTCGTCGTCGTCGAATTTTTAATTGCGCATAAAAAAACGGTTTATTCATGCTCTTCGTTCTCATTGAATGTTCCGTTTGTGAAAAAACACGTCCGTGCGCCATGGAAAACTCTGGCGGCAGCGTAGAATCCTATCAAGTCCGGTTCTCGTCCTCGTCCGTGTCGTTTTTCCAACCCTCGTTTTTTCTTGAATACGTTTCAGGTCAATTGCAAGTTCATGTGCTGTTACACCATGCAACGATCTTCCTTGTCTCCCTTGGTTCTCAGATTCGACGATTTGCGACGGAAAGCTAATAACAACAATCATGAGAGTAAATGGATAATAAACCCATCGCCGTGCCCCGGTTGTTGCAACGTCTGCCAAAGACGCTGGCTCGCCAAAAAAGTTCCAAAATATTCACTGCAACAATTCGCGTTCTTTTGTTCCTTGTTCTCTGCTTCTTTCCACTCTGTTCGATTTCCCCATTCGTCCTGCTCTTGCTTCTGCCATCCTCAATTCTCCGTTCAACTTCCGGTTGGTACGTGAGACGGCACGGCAATTGTCAGGCGAACACGGTGATCTGAATCATACAAAAAAATTTAACATAACGATCAATATCACTGGACGACTTTTAAAATCGAGGCTGTGCTCAAGAAACTAATCGTCCTCTGTTTCTCAGAGCAATATTTATAGTGATTCACTAACGTATCAACTACTCGATTCGATGAACACCGTGAAACCATGTCGAGAAAATACTTCGAACGCTAGCGATCGCACTGCGTATAAAAAAAAACACATAAATTTGTTGCTAGTCGTTATTCTGCTTCTACAGAACTGCATAAATGTAATCCTTAAATCAAAACTGACCTGACCGAATTAGAATTAAACTCCCGAAATCGTATGTTCTTCGGAATAGTTTAAATAAAAACTCGGTATAATAATGATGATATGCGTTCATACAAAAAGGGAACGAAACATACGGGCAACCATATGAATAAAACAAAAACCGGAATGTGATAACACACACACAACTGAAACACACCAAATGCACTGATGAAAACAAAAAAATAACTGTCTTGGGATACCGAATATGATTACGCAAAACAAACAAATATGGGTAACATCATTAACACCACTGCGAAACGAAAACACAAAAAAACACGTAACGCAACAACGTCATGCCATGAGACACTTCTGAATTCAGACACTGCTTTCTGTTACCTCGCCTGCATAAGCATTTTTTTTTTTTTTTTTTTTTTTTTTTTCACAAAACATCTGCTCTCACCGCTAACAAAAAAACAAAGACATATCACGACATATAATCTCATCGTATATAAAAAAATACCACAACTTGGACTTCTAGGCTGGGAAACAACACGAGAAATCATGTCACAATACACACGAAACCACCGTCTAAAGAAGAAGATATTCTTCATAACAATTTTGTGAAATCTCAGATGCCTACTCCGGACAAGAAATATAAATAACTGCTGGCACACGT
>CAUYUJ010015970.1:107500-240000 GCA_963575745.1 Prorocentrum cordatum
GCTCCTTGCTGACCGCACTTTGAATATTCTAACATAAATTTCCCCGTCACTACGCCATAATAATAGTACAACTTCGTCCATCTTCCCCTCCATCCTCTGACCATGACACTCGTCATGCTACGTTATCTGTTAACAGTGCCCTTAGTCAGGTTCCCAATGCTTGTCAGGGATAAGAAGCCGTCGATTGCTTTCATCAGTGGTGCCTGTAGCATGTCCTCAGTGGTACCACCACCAAATTTCCCTCCAGTCCCCTGCGCACTATATGCGATCGAGCTTGACGTAAACCGCACGCAATTCATGCTCCCTTGTTCTTCCCGCCCCCACCTCCAGCCGACTGGAAGGTAACCCTCTCTGCGGTAACAGATTTTCCGAAGATTCGTGGCCTCCTTGTCTTAGTAGCCTCCCTCTTTCACTTACGTGCCCAAGTCCAGACCACCACCCGCGTCCTACGGAGGATTGCAGAATTTCCTTGGTGGGTCCGACGCGGGGTGATTTTCTTTGCCGGGCTTCTGGAAGGGAGCTTACTGAAGCCGAGGCTGGCGTTCTTCCCCTCTCCTCCCTCCACTCCGTCTTGTTGGCTTTCCCTTAATCCCCAACCAATTGGTTCGACACACAGGAAGTGCCCGGCAAACCTCCTTGCAAATTATTTGGTTCCATTCCCTCCGCCTCCGTTCTTTTGTTGGAGGTAACGTGTCCACGGCCCGATTCTATGGTGCTTTGCTTGGGCTCATCCTTTCCCCAACGTGCTTCACCGAATCTTCCTCCCAATGCGAAGCCGCTGGGACGGCATGCCCAGGGTCCCCCTCGCTCTGATTTACCCTTCTCGTCCTTTACCTGGGCATGTCACGTCGGCCCACGTTCCAAGGCATGGAGGAATCGAGCAAGGTCTGGGGCAGCCAGCGTGACTTGCAGGTCTTTGGTGGTAGCAGCGAAATCCTTGCGGGCTGAAGGACGATTTTTTCCCCGCTTGGGCTGCCTACTGTCCTCTCCTTTGACTTACTTCCTTTCCACTTCTCTCGCTGCCACCACAATTCTGATCTGTCCCCAAGGTCCCACCCCGTGAAACATTTCTCCTGCGCGGTTCTATTTGGGTCGGGCAGACGCATGCGGACGGATTGGCCCGACAGGACGCAGGGCATCGGCGCAACCTCGCTGCAGTCCCAACAGCACGAAATCCCTGAGATTTTGAGGACCCAGTCGCGAGGGATTCGACAGTACAAGCTGGCTCCAAGAGGCCCCATCATCCACCGGAGGCCCCAGTGGCGGCGCTCACATGCGTCACCCACACCCACCCAATTCGGCACACCCCTCACACGTTTCGTGGCCCCATAGGGGGCTCCACCGAAGGCCCCAGCGGCCGCGCACACATGCGTCCCCGCCACCCATCCCGGCACGCCCCTCACAACAACAGGTTTCGTGGCCCCATAGGGAGCTCCACCGAAGGCCCCAGTGGCACCGCCCGCATGCGTCACCACCCGCACCCAATTCGGCACACCCCTCACACGTTTCGTGGCCCATAGGGAGCTGCACCGAAGGCCCCAGTGGCGGCGCTCACATGCGTCCCCGCCACACATCCCAGTACACCCCTCACGCGCTTCGTGGCCCCATAGGGAGCTCCACCGAAGGCCCCAGTGCTGCCGCCCGCATGCGTCACGCACATCCAATTCGGCACGCCCCTGACACGTTTCGTGGCCCCATAGGGAGTTCCACCGAAGGCCCCAGTAGCGGCGCTTACATGCATCTCCGCCACCCATCCCGGCACCCCCCCCGCAGCAGCATCATGTTTCGGGGACCCATAGGGAGCTCCACTGGAGGCCCCAGTGGCGGCCCTCACATGCGTTTCCGCCACCCATGTCGGCACGCCCCGCGCGTGTTTCATGTCCCCATAGGGAGCTTCGCCGAATGCCCCAGTGGCACCCATCTCGAGACACCCCTCACACGTTCCGTAGTCCTATGGGGAGTTCCACTGAAGATGAAACCCGCAGCTGCGGTACTGACAACTGCATATGGTTGGGTTCTTCGCCAGGCTAATTTTCTCGTCCCCGCCCCCCCTCCCCTCTCGCTGCATCCCTCCGTCCCTGTCTTCCTTGTTCCTCGATTCCCTATTTTCTTTCCTCCCCTTCCTGCTGCCTCGGACTCCCCTCCAAACCTCCTTCCCTGCTGCCTGCTGCTGCTCCTCCTCCTGCTTCTTCTTCTTCCCCCTCCCCCTCCCACTGCACCCTTATCCTCAAACTTGCTTTCCTCTTCATCTTCCTCCTCCTCCTCCTTCTCCTCTTTCTCCTCTTCCTTCTCCTCCTTCTCCTGCTGCTCCTTCCCGTCCTCCCGCTCAACCTTTCCTCTCTTGGGGTTCCTGCTGCGGCTCCAGTTTGCTCCTGCTCCTGCTTTCCTTCTTTTATTCTCATCCTCCTTTTCGTCGTCGTTCTCCTCCTCTTCGTTTCCTTCCTTTTCATTGGCAGTCCTCCCTCTCGCCATCTGTCCCGTCCCCCTCCTTTTTCTCCTTCTTCTCCGTACGCTCCCTGCGCCCCTCCAGCATCTCTCTCCCCCTCTGCTTTTCCATCCCTCCCCCTGATGATCAACTTCTCCTCGCTGCGGCACTGAGCGCGTCTGCAAGGGTGCCCGGCCGTCTCCCCCGGCACATCTTTGCAGCTAGCGATCTGTAACCATGGAATGTGCAACAACTGTGTTGGTGGAAGGCGGGTCATTCACAAAGTCTGGCTCTCACTTTCGCGCCGCAACAAATTTCCGGCGGTTGCATGCATGGAAGGCGGGTCGCTCTCACAGCCTGGCTTTCGCATTCATGCCGCGCGCGCCGGCGACGTGGATGGAGAGCAGATCGTTTTCAAATCTGGCCCGCGCACGGGCATCGCGCGCATCTGTACTTACCGCCTCAACTGCACGTGTGGAGGGTTGGTGCTTCTGCAATCTTGACGCCGCGTGTCTTGGTTCTCAAACTTTGCAACGGTTGCGCGGGATGAGTCTTTGTTCCTTGCTCTCGCATTGGCGCCCCGCACAATTGCCTTGTACGTTCCCGAATGTGACGCGGGTGGGCGGCATCTGTCTGTTCTGCGAGCCCTGGCTCTCGCCTGAACCCCTCACGTTCTGGAATCGACAGAGTTTGGGGGTGTGAGCACACAGCGCCCCCAACTGGAAACATCGGTTTCGGATCGGATCGTGCGGGCGAGGCGACGCAGTGCGCGTGCGATGAGGTGCCGTCCACAACTAGCTACAAGTCTCGTCACAGTTAGGCAGCCAAGTCTGAGGAACTTGCTCAGTGACGATATCCCCCTCTCGCGCGGCGGGGAATTCGCCCCGCCCTCCACAACTGAACCATGCGCGCTGAAGTGCGCGGCCACAGGGGCGTTCAGCCCCAAATGCCCAACCACTGCTTGCTTTTGAACTTCGGAGAGGCCGTTCGACGATGACCTTTCGACAAGCGCCCTCCAATGGCGTCGCGGCAGATGCGGCGAGACTTGGCCTCACCTCCACTCCCGAAGCGCAGCCTTCCGCGCGCGCCAGCTCGAGGGCGGCGCGCGTGCGCTCGTGGCAGGAGGGGCAGCAATGACCCACCGATGAGGTTTGCGCCTTCTTTGTCAGCTGGACGCGTTCTCGGTTCATGCTGCCTTTGAAAGTTACAGCAACCATATAACTCCGATTTTTTTCCCCACATGCTTCGTGGGGTTCTGGTTTTCTTCCCTGCCGCGCCGCGCCCGCGTCTCCCCCACACCCGCCCTCCTCCTCCTCCTCCTCCTCCTCCTCCTCCTCCTCCTCCTCAGCACAGCGCAGCACAGCACAGCAGACCGCAGCACAGCATAGGACAGCACAGCACAGCTCAGCAGAGCACAGCACAGCACGTCTCGGCGACACGCGTCTACATACAGCCGCACGCATGCACACACTCGCACACACAAGACGACACCAGTCCTGGCATAGCAGGCGTGGCACTTTCTCGACACCATAGGGGGTGCGCAGGGGGTGGTCTCTCGCTGCGGTCTCTATACGCCCCAGTCGTCCTGCTATAGCAGGCGTGGCCCCAGTCGTCCTGGCATAGCAGGCGTGGCACTTTCTCGACACCATAGGGGGTGCGCAGGGGGTGGTTTCTCGCTGCGGTCTCTATACGCGCCGGTCGTCCAGGCATAGCAGCGTGGCACTTTCTCGACACCATAGGGGGTGCGCAGGGGGTGGTCTCTCGCTGCGGTCTCTATACGCGCCGGTCGACCAGGCATAGCAGGCGTGGCACTTTCTCGACACCATAGGGGGTGCGCATAGCGCGGCGCCGCCAGTCGTCCAGGCCTAGCAGGCGTGGCACTTTCTCGACGCCATAGGGGGTGCGCAGGGGTGGGCTCTCGGCACTTACGCCGGTCGTCGACACCATAGGGGGTGCGCAGGGGGTGGTCTCTCGCTGCGGTCTCTATACGCGCCGGTCGTCCAGGCATAGCAGGCGTGGCACTTTCTCGACACCATAGGGGGTGCGCAGGGGGTGGTCTCTCGCTGCGGTCTCTATACGCGCCGGTCGTCCAGGCATAGCAGGCGTGGCACTTTCTCGACACCGTAGGGGGTGCGCAGGGGGTGGTCTCTCGCTGCGGTCTCTATACGCGCCGGTCGTCCAGGCATAGCAGGCGTGGCACTTTCTCGACACCATAGGGGGTGCGCAGGGGGTGGTCTCTCGCTGCGGTCTCTATACGCGCCGGTCGTCCAGGCATAGCAGGCGTGGCACTTTCTCGAGGGGGTGCGCACTCTATACAGGCATAGCAGGCGTGGCACTTTCTCGCATAGGGGGTGGCAGGGGTGGTTCTCTCCTGATACGCGCGCCGGTATCGCGCCAGGTCGTCATAGCAGGCATAGCATGCGTGGCACGGTCGTTAGGGGCGTGGCACTTTCTCGACAGAGGGGGTGCGCAAGGGGTGGTCCCCGAGCGCGGCTGCTATACGCGCCGGTCGTCCAGGCATAGCAGGCGTGGCACTTTCTCGACGCCAAGAGGGGGTGCGCAAGGGGTGGTCCCTGAGCGCGCGGCTGCTATACGCGCCGGTCGTCCAGGCATAGCAGGCGTGGCACTTTCTCGACACCAGAGGGGGTGCGCAGGGGGTGGTCCCTGAGCGCGGCCGCTATGCACGACGGTCGTCCAGGCACAGCAGGCGTGGCACTTTCTCGACACCAGAGGGGGGCGCAGGAGGTGGTCCCTGAGCTCGGCCGCTATGCGCGACGGTCGTCCAGGCACAGCAGGCGTGGCACTTTCTCGACACCAGAGGGGGGCGCAGGGGGTGGTCCCTGAGCGCGGCGCTATACGCGCCGGTCGTCCAGGCATAGCAGGCGTGGCACTTTCTCGACACCAGAGGGGGTGCGCAGGGGGTGGTCCCTGAGCGCGGCCGCTATGCACAACGGTCGTCCAGGCACAGCAGGCGTGGCCCTCATCCGACGAGCCAACTCTGCTCGGCTGCGGACCCTAGGCCAGCGCCCTGCGAGAATATTGCTGAGACATGTGGCTCGATTGGGGCTCGTGGCCTCCTGACGCGGCTGCCCGAGACCTCTCAAACGCTGGCTGGCGAAATGCCGTCAGGCCTGGCTTTTATCAAATAAATTGGAGTCAGCACCCTGGCTCTCGGCTTTGGAGGCGGCAATTTGCCTCCTCCAAAGGCATATACTAAGCAGCAAAACTTTCAGGATCTGTGGCGCAGCGTCTGGAGCATATTGTGGAAAGCATGGCTGCCAAGATAGTGCGGTTTCCCGGAGTGCGGTTCGCTGCAGCATGCCACGCGCGCTGCTTTCCCACTTGGATTTGGCCTCGTGCCCGTCTAGGCACGTCTGCCTCTGATCGCCACAGAGCGTCGTCCGCATCCAAAGACCAGAGATTTTCCATCGAAGGTCTTTAGGGTTTATAGAATGCGCTGTCGCCCAGAGATTTTCCATCGAAGGGCGCGAGACCAGAGAGCTGCCATCGCAGGAAAGGGGGCAGGAGCCGGGGCAGCAGCAGGAGTCCCTCACTCCTTCCCTCCCTCCCCTCCTTCCCTTCCCTATGGGCCCTCCCAGGAGCAGTATAGAAGAAAATGGAGAAGAAGAATAGAGGAGAAGAAATGGTGGCGGAAGGCAGGGCGAGAAAGGTCGTTGTCGTCGGTCCGCAGGAGCTCTGGCCGGTCCTCCCGGCCCCCGCTCCCGCCCCCTGCCGCGCCCGCCCCATCCGGGGCCCGAGGGAACACTGCGCCGCCGGAGGTCTGACCATGTCTGGCGGCGACGACGACGACGGCGACGCACTTCGAGGTTCGAGGAGGTTTTTCGCTTCTTTCGGTGTCTGGAGGCACGCTCAAAGCCCCGGGGCCGTCGGGAATCACTGCCGTGCCATGCCTTTCGTCGGCGCCGTGCCGTGCCGTGCCGTGCGCGGCCGTGCAGGAGTTGCGAGGAGGAGGAGTTGAGAGGAGTGCGGAGGAGTTGTGAGGAGGAGGATTTGAGAGGAGTGCGGAGGTGTTCAGAGGAGCGCGGAGGAGTTGAGAGGAGTGCGGAGGAGTGCAGAAGGAGGAGTACAGAAGGATATGAGAGGATGAGTTGAGAGGAGTGCGGAGGAGTTGAGGGAAGTGCGGAGGAATTGAGAGGAGTGCGGAGGAGTTGACAGGATGGGGTGGGACGAGGAGGAGGAGGACGAGGAGGAGGAGGAGGAGGAGGACGACGACGACCACGAGTGCGGCGACGAATACAACGAGCACTACCAACACAACGAGTACGACGACGTCGAGTGCGACGACGACGACTGCGACGACGAGTGCGACGAGCACGACGACGAATGCGAAGACGAGTACGACGGCGAGGTACGACGACGAGTACGATGACGAGTAAGACGATAGAGCGGCAACGAGTACGACGACGAGTACGACGAGTACGACAACGAGTACGACAAGTACGACGACGATTCGCGACGAGGGTTTAGAACGCAGCATTGCGCATAGATGATAATGACAAGCAAACGCATAATATAAAAAATCAGTATGTGGGGTTCCTCGGTAGCGTAATTCCCCAACCCTCCTATGGTTGGGTACTCGTTTTTCCCGACTCTCTTATGGTTGGGTACTCGTTTTGAATAGAGCAGTGTGGTCGCCCCGTCCTCCTCCTCCTCCTCCTCCTCCCTCCTCCCCTCCCCCCCTCCTGTTTCCTGTGTTCCCCTCTCCTCTTCTCTCGTGCCGTCGGGCTGGGATCTGCGCAACTGTCGCCACTTTCGTGGGCTCCTGGGAGGCCCAGCGGAGGTACGTCTCACGAGGACCACCTCGGGACCTCGCGGTGCCCTGGGGGCTTGCGATCTGCGCAACTGTCGCCACTTTCGTGGGCTCCTGGGAGACCCAGCGGAGGTACGTCCCACGCGGACCACCTCAGGACCTCGCCGCCCCATGGGGGGCTTGCGATCTGCGCAACTGTCGCCACTTTCGTGGGCTCCTGGGAGGCCCAGCGGAGGTACGTCCCACGCGGATCACCTCGGGACCTCGCCGCCCCCTGGGGGGCTTGCGATCTGCGCAGCTGTCGCCACTTTCTTGGGCTCCTGGGGAGCCCAGCGGAAGCACGTCCCACGCGGACCACCTCGGGACCTCGCCGCCCCCTGGGGGGCTTGCGATCTGCGCAGCGGTCGCCACTTTCGTGGGCTCCTGGGACGCCCAGCGGAGGTACCCACGCGGACCACCTCGGGACCTCGCCGCCGCCTGGGGGGCTTGCGATCTGCGCAACTGTCGCCACTTTCGTGGGCTCCTGGGAGGCCCAGCGGAGGTACGTCCCACGCGGACCACCTCGAGACCTCGCCGCCCCCTGGGGGCTTGCGATCTGCGCAACTGTCGCCACTTTCGCGGGCTCCTGGGAGGCCCAGCGGAGGTACGTCCTACGCGGATCACCTCTGGACCTCGCCGCCCCCTGGGGGGCTTGCGATCTGCGCAACTGTCGCCACTTTCGTGGGCTCCTGGGAGGCCCATCGGAGGTACGTCCCACGCGGATCACCTCGGGACCTCGCCGCCCCCTGGGGGGCATGCGATCTGCGCAACTGTCGCCACTTTCGTGGGCTCCTGGGAGGCCCAGCGGAGGCACGTCCCACGCGGACCACATCGGGACCTCTCCGCCCCCTGGGGGGCTTGCGATCTGCGCAACTGTCGCCACTTTCCTGGGCTCCTGGGAGGCCCAGCGGATGTACGTCCCACGTGGATCATTCGGAGGTACGTCGTAGGCGTTTCTTTCAACGCCCCTGTGTTTTCATTTTGTATACTTGCCGTTCTTCTTCTTGCTGCGCGCTTCTGAAATCACTGTTGGGTGCTCTCCTTGCGCACTGCGGGTCCTTCAGAATGCCAGTCAGCACTGGGTGGTCCTGAGTATAATCGCCACATGTATAGAAAGGGCTGGGCACGTCACAGGGTAATGAATAGAGCAGTGTGGTCGCCCCGTCCTCCTCCTCCTCCTCCTCCTCCTCCTCCTCCTCCTCCTCCTCCCCTCTCCTCCCCTCCTCCTTCTCTTCTCCTCTTCTCTCGTGCCGTCTGCGATCTGCGCAACTGTCGCCACTTTCGTGGGCTCCTGGGAGGCCCAGCGGGGGTACGTCCCACGCGGACCACTTCGAGACCTCGCCGCCCTCCGGGGGGCTTGCGATCTGCGCAACCGTGGCCACTTTCGTGGGCTCCTGGGAGGCCTAGCGGAGGCACGTCCCACGCGGACCACATCGGGACCTCTCCGCCCCCTGGGGGGCTTGCGATCTGCGCAACTGTCGCCACTTTCGTGGGCTCCTGGGAGGCCCCGAGGAGGTGCGCCCCACGCGGACCACCTCGGGACCTCGCTGCCCCCTGGGGGGCTTGCGATCTGCGCAACTGTCGCCACTTTCGTGGGCTCCTTGGAGGCCCAGCCGAGGTACGTCCCACGCGGACCACCTCGGGACCTCGCCGCCCCCTGGGGGGCTTGCGATCTGCGCAACTGTCGCCACTTTCTTGGGCTCCTGGGAGGCCCAGCGGAGGTGCGTCCCACGCGGACCACCTCGGGACCTCGCCGCCCCCTGGGGGGCTTGCGATCTGCGCAACTGTCGCCACTTTCGTGGGCTCCTGCGAGGCCCTTTTTGTTCACTTTTTGGGCGCGTTTCTTTCAACGCCCCTGTGTTCCATTTGTATATGTGCCGTTCCTCTTCTTGCTGCGCTCCTCTGAAATCACTGCTGGGTGCTCTTCTTGCACACTGCGGGTCCTTCAGAATGCCGGTCAGCACTGGGTGGTCCTGAGTAGAATCGCCACATGTATAGAAAGGGTTGGGCACGTCACAGGGTAATGAATAGAGCAGTGTGGTCGCCCCGTCCTCCTCCTCCTCCTCCTCCTCCTCCTTCTCCTCCTCCTCCTCCTCCTCCTCCTCCTCCTCCCCTGAGTAGAATCGTCATCTGTATAGAAAGGGTTGGGTAAATCACAGGGTATTTTTTTCAACTTGGGAGTGTCGCAACTTTCGTGGGGCAATTGCGATCTGCGCACCTGTCGCAACTTTCGTGGGCTCCTGGGAGGCCCAGCGGAGGTGCGTCCCACGCGGACCACATCGGGACCTCGCCGCCCCCTGGGGGGCTTGTGATCTGCGCAACTGTCGCCACTTGCATGGGCTCCTGGGAGGTCCAGCGGAGGTACGTCCCACGCGGACCCCCTCGGGACCTCGCCGCTTCCTGGAGGGCTTGCGATCTGCGCAACTGTCGCCACTTTCGTGGGCTCCTGGGAGGCCCAGCGGAGGTACGTCCCACGTTGACCACTTCGAGACCTCGCCGCCCCCTGGGGGACTTGCGACCTGCGCAACTGTCGTGGGCTCCTGGGGGGCCCAGCGGAAGCACATCCCACGCGGACCACCTCGGGACCTCGCCGCCCCGTGGTGGGCTTGCGATCTGCGCAACTGTTG
Organism: Prorocentrum cordatum; assembly: GCA_963575745.1. Taxonomy (NCBI): domain Eukaryota; class Dinophyceae; order Prorocentrales; family Prorocentraceae; genus Prorocentrum; species Prorocentrum cordatum. The sequence goes on from CAUYUJ010015970.1 coordinate 117,363, forward strand.
CCACTTTCGTGGGCTCCTGGGAGGCCCGGCCGAGGTACGTCCCACGCGGACCACCTCGGGACCCCGCCGCTCCCGGGTGGGCTTGCGATCTGCGCAACTGTCGCTACTTGCATGGGCTCCTGGGAGGCCCAGCCGAGGCACGTCCCACGCGGACCACCTCGGGACCTCGCCGCCCCCTGGGGGGCTTGCGATCTGCGCAACTGTCGCCACTTTCGTGGGCTCCTGGGAGGCCCAGCGGAGGTACGTCACATGCGGACCACCTCGGGACCTCGCCGCCCCCTGGGGGGCTTGCGATCTGCGCAACTGTCGCCACTTTCGTGGGCTCCTGGGAGGTCCAGCGGAGGTACGTCCCACGCGGACCACATCGGGACCTCGCCGCCCCCTGGGGGGCTTGCGATCTGCGCAACTGTCGCCACTTTCGTGGGCTCCTGGGAGGCCCAGCGGAGGTACGTCCCACGCGGACCACCTCGGGACCTCGCCGCCCCCTGGGGGGCTTGCGATCTGCGCAACTGTCGCCACTTTCGTGGGCTCCTGGGAGGCCCAGCGGAGGTACGTCCCACGCGGACCACCTCGGGACCTCGCCGCCCCCGGGGGGGCTTGCGATCTGCGCAACTGTCGCCACTTTCATGGGCTCCTGGGAGGCCCAACGGATGCACGTCCCACGCGGACCACCTCGGGACCTCGCCGCCCCCTGGGGGGCTTGCGATCTGCGCAGCTGTCGCCACTTTCGTGGGCTCCTGGGAGGCACAGTGGAGGTACGTCCCACATGGACCACCTTGGGACCTCGCCGCCCCCTGGGGGGCTTGCGATCTGCGCAACTGTCGCCACTTCCGTGGGCTCCTGCGAGGCCCTTTTGTGTTCACTTTTTGGGCGCGTTTCTTTCAACGCCCCTGTGTTCCATTTGTATATGTGCCGTTCCTCTTCTTGCTGCGCTCCTCTGAAATCACTGCTGGGTGCTCTTCTTGCGCACTGCGGGTCCTTCAGAATGCCGGTCAGCACTGGGTGGTCCTGAGTAGAATCGCCACATGTATAGAAGGGGTTGGGCACGTCACAGGGTAATGAATAGAGCAGTGTGGTCGCCCCGTCCTCCTCCTCCTCCTCCTCCTCACCTGAGTAGAATCGCCATATGTATAGAAAGGGTTGGGTAAATCACAGGGTAATTTTTTCAACTTGGGAGTGTCCGCCGGGCGCCGTCCCCGTGGGTGACCCTAGCTTCGCCGTAGTTCCTGGGGCTGGAGCTTCGGCGTTGCGGGTCATTTTGATTTCTGCCTTTTGAGTTGGGGGGTTTCGGGCTTGGAAGTTTCTGCTGGCATGCATGTCGTGGGTGGGAATTTCGGGTTCCCTGAAAGCACCCTCAGGACTATGACGCAAAGGCGAGGGATGACGAGGAGGAGGAGGAGGAGGATGAGGAGGGGGAGGAGGAGGAGGAGGAGGAGGATGATGATGAGGAGGAGGAGGAGGAGGGACAGGGGCAAGCGGATCGCGATAGAAACTCCAATATGATGTGCCCGCCCAAACTATCGCCAACCCACGACGCAGTGGACCTATGCCTCAGCAAGTTCGCTTCCCTTTCAAGCCCCCGCTCCCCTCCCGACGTGTCGTCGTGCAGATCGTTTCGAGGTGGGCCAGTGGGGATACGCGAAGCGAATCCTCCCTCCTCGAGCCAACACCCTTGATGGACCTCTGCCCCTCCCAGCAAGCTGCGACTCAAGTCTGGGGGAACGAAACTATGCTGGCACTGCGGACCTCCCCTTTCGTGAGCCCTGGCCAAGATCCCGACACGAATCCGGCCGCCGCGACGAGGGCCCCCGCAAGAAGCCCCCAGTGATGCGACAGCGAAGCAAGGGCACGTGGACCCGGCTGAGCTCCCGGCAACACCGTGCGGGATCTTCTGCCTGCTTCCAGCCCGCCCGCGTTCGCCCCCCCCCTTCCCCCCGCCTCCTGCTCCTCTGGAGGACGCTCGGGTGGCGCGCAGCACAAGCACCCCCAGGTAGCCCCGCCTGGCCTCGACAGGCCCCCCGAGCCGCCCAGGGCGGTCTTCACATCCCAACCCTGGGGCGCTCCGCGCCCCACGGGCGCCGCCGAAAGGCGGCGCCGTGGGCTGCTCGGGGGGACTGTGGATGCCAGGCAGGACCACCTCGGGGGCTGTCTGTGCGCAGCCCGAAGCCTTGCCACCAAGGGGCTCAGGAGCCCTGCGACCGCAAGTCGTCCGCGGGCCGCCCACCTCCCACCGCGCAGCCCGACGCGCCGATTTATCACCCCCGCGACGCCCGAGACGCTAGGAGGTCTGTCCACGGCAGGCCGCCGGACGGCGCGCTCCCGCACGGGCGCCGGTGCCCAGGGAGCCCGTGCTGGAAGGGAAGAGCGGACCATGCATGAGGATGAGAAGGAAGACTGGAGGGACCTGGTCTGGATGAATGAGGGTGAGGATGAATGAGGATGAGGATCAGGAAGTGGAATGAGGATGAGGATGAATGAGGATGGATGAGGATGACGACGGTGAATCAGGATGAGGATGAGGATGAATGAGGATGATGACGGTGAGCGACGATGAATCAGGAGGGACTTGGTCTGGGCCATATCAGCACTCCTGCTCAGGCCAAGAATGCACAGCGAGGGGAAAGCCAGAGCACACCTAAGGGGCAACCCTCGGGGCAAGCGCGACATCACGCTGGACCCGCTCCCGTAGGAGGCACAGGAGGGGAAATTGAGGAGGAACAGAAGAGTGGAGGGGGAGGGGGAGGAGCAATGCAGGCCGAAGACATCCTCGAAATGCGAATCAAATCACGATAATCATAATCACTCGCATTCAATACGGGCTCTGGACGCGCGACTTGGGGGAACCGTGTGCGATGGAAAGAAATCACAATGAGAATATGAGAGAGGACATCGTAGTGTCCGTGCATGTGCGTGTCACATGAGTGCATTATATATCCGCAGCAGGTATACCAGAAGTGTATGCATGCACAGCTTCACGCCTAAACTCACACTTTTACTTTTCGCTCGTTCCGAACGGCGGAATGCCCGCGGTCTTCTGGCCGGCTGCAACATCTTGCGGTCCCTCCAGGACGGCTCGATTCAAAACAGAAATCCCCGCCGACCCAATGACAGCTGTTGGTGGTGCGAACGCGCGCTTGGATCGCTTGGATCCACGTGTCGATCGCTACCCGATGTCTAATACAGCTGGCAATCTGCCTCTCGCCACGTTTTGAATATGATGGCTGTTTCCCGTTGCAAACGGTGCAAACATTTTTTTAGTAAAACCGCAGCCGACATGTAGTCTTACAAGCTATAATATTCTGTCTAAGTGGCTAGGTATGGCACCCGAACTCACGACTTAGACCACAGTCAGGGACGCTAAAGCAAGTCGTCAACTGTAGGTGGTGCTCCACTTTGCGTAATCACTGGACGCAAGCGTTGCGGATTTGCGGCCATATCTGAGGTGCCTTCTAACCTCAACGATGCATGTGCACTCGCATGCGACCATACCCACGCATACTTCTACACTAGCGCACATGTCAACATACACCCGCACGTGCACATGCGCACATGCACAAACGCCCACACACACACTCACACACACACTCACACACACACACACACCCTGACTTCGCATGCTCAGGCACGCTCTTCGCAATGCGTCCCACGTTTGACGCTCGTACTCACAAACTTATGATCCTATATGCACTGGCTCGCGCTGGTTGTAACCATGACCACACCCGCACGCATCAGTATACCCATATGCATGCATATGCACATGTCAGTATGCACCACGTGTGGAACACTATGCGCATAGTGGTATAAGACTGCTGTGCGGCGCAGGGGTATTATAGACGACGGCGGACCCTGAGCTTGCGACTTTGCCAGGGATAGCTGATCGATCCATCCTCTTGCCGAGAGCCTCGATTAACAACGTGTTTTCAACACGTACGAACAAGTTTCATGTTGGAACTTAGCTGGGTGAACATATCATATGTACCACACGTCTGGAAATCTAGACAGCATGGATAGAGAAGTGCGCGAATGAGCCAACGGGCCAGTCCCACAGCATACAGCAAGCCATCTTGACCCAGATGGCCGAACCACGTCAAGCTCCGTGTCTTTGCCGATGCTCCCTTTTGCTTACCGCTGGTGGACATTCCGCTGCTGCCCATGCGTAGACCAAGGTGAGATAAAAAAGGGACCAGCTCACACGAGCACTGGGCAGCGGCACACCAGGCAGCTCAGGCATATCGCCTGGGCGGTGGGGGAGGACGACGAGGACGGGTCCAACACGCGGATCAACGGCGATGCCTTTCTAGATCGGACGAGGCAGGAGGAGCTGCGGAGAACGCGAGCCACGCATGCTCGGCGCGCTGGGGCGTGCACTGCCTGCTGGCTGCCGCCTGGGATTCCGGGAGTCTTCTGCGGAGTGCACCCTGCCCGCGAAAAGGCTCCTTGAGAGCGACGCCCCTGCCACGGCAGCAGGCCGCTCCAGGAGGTCTCGAAGACGGTCTCGAGATCCACGCAGATGGCTCCACCGCTGGCATCAGAGCGCGAAAGAGCCCCCAAAGGATCCGCGGTGCAATCACCAAGCTCCAAGAGATCCTGCGAAGTCCCCAGAAGCTCTCCCCAAGTGGCGTCCGACGATGCCTCCTGCGAGGCTCTAGGATGCCAGCACACATGGAGCAACCAGACACTGTCAATGTTTTGCGCGTTCGAGGTTTTTCGCTTAATATGTCTCGAGGAAGGCTTCATCAGGGCCCAAGAAGCTTCCAAGATAGCCCCAAGACTGTCCCCAAGACGGCCAAACAGCTTGGCGAAGCGGCGCCAGACCGCCCATAAAGGGCTGCAAGACGATCCCGAAACCTGCCTGGACGGCCCTACGGTGGTCCAGCTGAGCCTCTTCGGGGGAGCTTGGGAGAACAACAGTCGCGCCCACAACGGCCTCGAGACACCCAACACGTCCCCAATAGGCCCCCAACAGGCCTCAACTATAAAAAAGCCTTCAACGACCCCCAAGGTACAAAGTAATCCACATGTGATGTTGCGGCTGCGCCATGCTACCACAACAACGCAGAGCCGCTTCCTGAACGACCCCAAGCTGGTTCAACCGAGCCTGTTCGGAGACGTTGGTAAACTACCTTGCATGCATTTCGATGAAGCGCTGGTACTGTGGCGAGCTTGCCGCACGCAGCGGGACGATGCCTCAATTCTTAATCACCTGAACCCTAAGGCACCCAAACATTCAAATCGCAAGCAAACGTGTGCGACGACGAGACAAGGTCTTGTGGAGGTCTACCTCGACTGCATTAACATGATAGCCAGCAAACAACGAAGTCGAATCGGATGGCACGGCGTCAAATCAGAACACGGGCTTTGAACCTGCAGATCTGCCCACTCCTGCTTGCTGGGGGTAAAAAGGCGTGTGAGACATTTGGCTGTACCTCTCTCCCTTTCCCCCTCCCCTGGTATCCAAAATTATATTCTGGGGGGGGGGGGACGAGCTCGTCAGCGCACTCCGGGGGCCTCTGGAACCCCCAACAAGCCCCAAGACAGTCCAACAGGGCCCAGACAGTGCGCCAAGACAGTCGAAGAGAGCGTCATGATGGTCCAGGGTAGCCCCACGATGATGCAAGGTGGCTTCAAGACGGCCCACGAGGCCCCAAAGACATCCCAAAAGCGCCTCCTGAGGATCGCCGAGAGGGCCCCAAGAGGCAAACATAATCCAATTCCATTGGGAAGCGTACATTTTCAGCACATTCGCATTTTACGTCTTGACAGCGAACACGACGGCCCAAGTGGCCTTTCAAATCGTCCCAAGACGGCTTATGATGCCTCCAATCAGGCCCCAAGACGGCCCAAGAGGGTCCAAACACAACCCCAGGGGCCCCTCAAGACGGCCCAAGACAGCCCCTGGAGGGCTCCGAGAAGGCTCCAAGAAAGCCCAAGAGTGGGAATACGAACTGACACTTCGAGCCTTTCCCACCAAGATGGCCTCTCGAGCCCCCCCGAGGCCGCCAAGGGTCCTCCAGGAGGCCCCAAGAAACCTCCAAGACGCCCCAAGAAGCCCCCGAGGCCCCCGCGGGGCCCCAAACAGCCTCCCACATTCCCCAAGAGTTCTCCAAGAGGCTCCAGAGAGGCATCCCAAGAGCCCCTCATTTTCATCCAAGAGGCTCCTGACCCAAGATGCAACTTCCACGATCGTCTCAAACACTGACTCCTTGTGTGGGTCGACGGAATGGTGTGAGCTACATGAATAAGACGGCGCTCGCTCTCGCGAGTAAGACACATGCACCACGACGTGAATGCCCCCCCCCACGAAAGAGAAAGGAACGCTGTGGGGCCCTCCACTCTCACAAACAACGAACGAATCATCTGGATCAGTGATCCGCTCGTCGTAATATGGTTCGAAAAAGCACACCATCATAATTGCATGGTAACCATCATCCGCCTTAGGACCCGGAGCAATCGTATTCTGGGCGGAGGCTTCGTAGGCTGCTCGGACGCTGCAGGACGCTAGAGGGACGGAGCAAGGAAACAAGAAAAACAAGACAAACATGAAAAACCATGTGTTTTCACGCGGAAAAAAAAGGAACAACTTGAAAAAGAGCGACAGTCACAGGTTTCGCTGCTTTTTCCTGTTTTTCCATGTGACAGCACAAGGCCTTTCATATTTTTATTGTTTTTCCTGTTTTCCCGTCTTCCGTTCTGCTGCGAGGAAGGGCCGTGGGCCGCTCAGAGACCCCAGGGCGCTCAGGGGATGGATGAGGAAAACAAGAAAAACAAGAACAACTGGAAAAACCTTCTGTTTTCACACGGGAAAAACAAGAAGAACTTGAAACAGAACGACAGTCACAGGTTTCGCTGCTTCTTCCTGTTTTTGTTTGTGAAAACAAGCGATTTTTAATGTTTTTCCTGTTTTCCCCTCCTTCCCTTCTCTTCCTTCTCCTCCCCCTCCTGTTCCTCGGCCTTCTCCTCCTCCTCCTCCTCCTCCTCCGTGTCCTCTTCCTATTTATCCTCCCCCTCCACCTCCTCCTACCCCCGCCAATCCCCTCTTCGGCTGCCATGGAGCTACCCGCGAGCATATCATAACTCATTAGCACGCGGCTCAAAGCGTGTGATCAAACACCAGCAGCCCGCATGGCAATTGTTCCTGCTTGTGTGCAAGGTGCAAGATCACGCCATTGCTACTCACTTGAGCATGCGCCCCCGGGAGTTCGCAGTGGAGCGAGCAGATCGGTATGCCGACGAATCCTTCTCAGTGGCATTCCACATCTCACAGAACTCGCCAACCCAGAAACGATGGCTTGCGGGCCGCAGAGAATTCAACGAAAAAGTTGGCGGAGCGAATCCAGCTGTTAAAAATCTCAGGAAGCTCCGACGGGAGGCCCTTCGCGCGTGTCGTCTCCGCCCTTTTCGTCCACTTGCGCATGTTGCACTTGTGGTTCTTTAAGTAAAACTTACCGATCAGGAAAATGTCACACTGCGGAAGAACGCTGCGTGGTTCTTTTGCACGCGCTGTTCAAAATGGCATGCGTCATCGTGGAACAGCAAATCAGCGCGGACGTTGGGCAGCCTCATGATTGCCTTGACGACGCGCAGCTTGTCCGCCATATTCTCGCTGTGGGAATGCTCAATGGCCCCCAACAGTAGCCGAGATTGCGGACCAATGACAAATTGCCACCCAGCAGTGCGTCCGCGCATCGCTGGGCGAACCTTGTCCTTGTTGGCGCACGAAGCAGTCCTCTCGTCCTCCCTGTATGCCAATTGCCTCTTCCGACCGCGCACTGCGGCTGGCTCTGGGACGTCCGCGCCGCCCTGGAGATTGCGGTGGGCATCGGAATGCCCGTCGAAGGCCAGCGTGCGCACCTCGCAGGAATGGGGGGGTACGTTAAAATTCTCTTCGCGTTCCATTGCGATGCTGCAGGGTACTCCACGTCGAAGGGAATCGCGTCCGTCGGGGACCGACGGGCCACTGATAATCCGTCCAGTGCGTGAAGCAAGTGGCCACGAAGCGAAATGCGACTCAAGAGCTCGCCCTCCTGCGAGCACCGTTGCTCATGAACGAAACGGTGCCGCGAGGCTGCTTCCTGCCCGGGGGCGTTCTTGGATCGCAGGAGCCGCAGGCGCGTTATCATACGAGAAGTCAAGCTTGTCGGTAACAAAATATACTCCGCGAGCCTTCACCTCTTCGAAACTCAAAACGTTGCGCTTTCGCTCTTGCTGCCAACCAAAATTCGGTCGGAAGGGTGCGCCGCCATTGCGGCTGTAATGCTTCTTTCGGCTCGTCCAAGCCAACGTGACAGTATCGCTGCCTAAGATTGTGCACTTGGCTTTCTTGTCTGGCGCCTTTAAGGGGCAGCCGCAGAACGCGCGCTGCTTCAATTTCGCAGCGTAATTCTTGCCAGCTGCCCCGCCCAGTCTGTCGAAGAGGCCCGTCGAGAACGACGCGTCGTGTTTCGACCCCGCGGTGTCCAAATGCTCGGCGGAACGCGGGCCTTGTCCAAGGCAGCGCGGCGGAAGGTCGCCACCGGCGTTTTTATCCGCGGTGACTGTAGAAAAGCTTGAAGTCATAATTGCATCCCTCTTGTGGCGCTTTCCAAGTGATTTATGTTGAGTCCCTTTGTTGTGTTTCCCAGAAGATTTCGACAATGAGACTTTCTAACCTAATCCGTTTGTAATGCTTCCCAACAGATTTACCTGGCGAGCCATTCCACGTGAATCCCTTTGCGGTGCTTTCCGAAACATTTCTTTTGTAACGCTTTCCAATGAAATCCATGTGTTGTACATTCCAAAGGATTTCTTGTGCGAGGCCGCCCATTGAACCCCTTTGTGTGGTGCTTTCGGAGGAATGCTTGCTGTGAAGCTCTCCAATGGGAAGCCCCAGCATTGCTTTCCAAAGAACTCCTGGTGTGAAACTTTCTAACCTAATCCCTTCGTAGCCTGTCCCAAAACATTCCGGTTGTGAAGCTTTCCAATCGAGTCCCTCCGTCGTGCTCTCCGAACGTTTTGTTTTTGGGTGACGCTTGCCAATCGGAACCCTCAGTGGTTAATTCCAAAGGGGTTCCTGTGGTGAGGCTTTGAACTTGAATCCTACTTTGCGGTGCTTTCCGTCGAATTTCTGGTGCGATTCTTGCCAATAAGAAGCCCCGATAACGCTTTCCCAAGAATTCTTTGTGTGAGGCTTCGCAGTCGAATCCCTTCGTAGCGTGTCCCAAGAGATTCCGTTTGTGAGACTTTCCAATCGAATCCCTTCGAAGTGCTTTCCGACATTTTTTTTTGTGTTTTTTTTTTGTTTGGACGCTTGCCAGTCGGAGCCCTCAGTAGTTATTTCCAAGGGATTCCCGTTGTGAGGCTTTCAATTGAATCCTACTTTGTGGTGCTTTCCATCCGATTCCTGGTGTCATCCTTTCCAATAAGAAGCCCCAGCAACGCTTTCCCAAGGATTCTTTTTGTGAGGCTTCGCAATCTAATCCTGTCGTAGCGCGTCCCAAGAGATTACGATGGTGAATTTTTCGATCGAATCACTTCGTCGTGCTTTTTGCGACGCTTGCCAATCTGAGCCCCCAGCAGTTATTTCCAAGAGATTCCCGTTGTGAGGCTTTCCATTTGAATCCTACTTTGTGGTGCTTTCCATCAGATTCCTGGTGTCATGATTTCCAATAAGAAGCCCAACGACGCTTTCCCAAGGATGCTTTTTGTGAGGCTTCGCAGTCTAATCCCTTCGTAGCGTGTCCCACGAGATTCCGATGGTGAAACTTTCCAATCGAATCCCTTCGTCGAGCTTTCTGGAATATTCCTGTTTATGACGCTTGTCAATGGGAGCCCGCAGTAGTTATTTCCAAGACATTCCTGCTGTGAGGTCTTCCAATCATTTTTTTTGTTGTGGTGCTTCCGAACAGACTCCTCGTGTGGTGCTTTCCAATAGGAAGCCCCAGTAACGCTTTCCCGCGTATTGTTTTTGTGAGGCTTTCCAATCGAATCCCGTCGTAGCGTTTTCAAATCGTATTTTTCTCGTTGTGTGTTTATGATTCTTCCTTATTGCCCGGTCGCAACCCCCCAGATGTACGATCTTGGGGTGGGGCCGTCCATCAAGGATCCTGAACAAAATAAAACAAATAACAAACGCCCCCCGCTAGACCTGTACCGCCTATCTCACCTGGCCCGGCATAGAAACGGAAAGAACGCTTCAGAAACATAAGCCGAAATTACTCACACCACCGTTCGTACTGGGAGCCTTGGCGTTAAGAGCTTGTTACGTCACCCCTTGCTCTTGGGAGCCTTGGTGTTCAGAGATTGTTGCGTTGCCGCCCGTTCCTTAGCCTTGGCTGGGCCTTGGTGTCAGGAACTTGTTACGTCACCGCTCTCTGCTGGGAGCCTTGGTCTTATCAGCTTGTTTACGTCACCGTTCGCTCTTGGGAGCCTTGGTGTGAAGAGCTTTTTGCGTTACCGATCGCTCTCTATTTGGCGTCTCTGGGCCTTCTTGGGAGTCCTATTAGGGCCCTTGTCGGGCCCTTGTGGAGGCCGCTTGGGAACCTCTTGGGGGCCTCTTGGGGCTTCTTGGGGGGCTCTGGGGGCCTCCTGGGAGCTTCTTGGGGCGAAAGGCTAAACTTTTCGGTTCGTGGTCCCCCTCTTGGGGCCGTCTTGGGGCCCTCTTGGGCCATCTTGGGCGCCTCTTGGGCTGTCTTGGCGCCCTCTTGGGACGTTTTGGGGGCCTCTTGGGCCGTCTTGGGGCGGTCTTGGGGGCCGAAAGCCGAAAAGCCTTGTATGCTAAAAATGTACCGTTTCCCGTAGGAAATCAATGATTTTCGCCTTCCGGTGGCCTCTTGGGACGCCTCTTGGAGGCCTCTTGGGGCTTCTTGGGGGGCTCTGGGGGCCTCCTGGGGGCGTCTTGGGGCGAAAGGCTAGACTTTTCGGTTCGTGGTCCCCCTCTTGGGGCCGTCTTGGCGCCCTCTTGGGCCGTCTTGGGCGCCTCTTGGGCCGTCTTGGGGCCCTCTTGGGCCGTTTGGGGGGCCTCTCTGGAGCCTCTTGGGCCGTCTTGGGGCGCTCTTGGGGGCCTCTTGGGCCGTCGTCAACGCCGCGAAAACCGACAAAGCGCATATGCTAAAAATATACGTTTTCCAATGGAAAATCGATGACTTCGGCCTCTTGGGGCCCTCTTGGGACGCCCCTTGGGGGCCTCTTGGGGGCCTCTTGGGCCGTCTTGGGCGGTCTTGGGCTCTCTTAGTCTTAGAGCGCTCTTGGGCCGTCTTGGGGGGGAACCCGAAAAACATGCAAAACCCTAGGGAAAACCCGAAAACGGCAATTAACACGCAGTTGTGCACGCTACCCCCCTCCCCTGGAACCCCTCCCTTTAGGGCTTCGCCCACACCAGAACGTCATCACTCGTACCTCGCTCTTTCCGTTATACACACATATATATATAGAGAGAGAGAGAGAGAGAGAGAGAGAGAGAGAGAGAAAGAGAGAGAGAGAGAGAGGGATAGAGAGAGAGAGAGAGAGAGAGAACGAGAGAGAGAGAGAGAGAACAAACACAGCGAACACTAACGTACACATAGACGCACGCACACGCACACACATGTATGTATGCATGCATGCATGCATGCATGTATGTATGTATGTATGTATGTATATATATATATATTATGTATGTATACATAGAAAGAGGGAGAGAGAGAGAGAGAGAAAACGAGAAAGAGAGAGAGGCAGTGAGAGGGAGTGAGAGCGAGAGAGAGAGAGAGAGAAATGGAGAAAGAGAGAGAGACAAATAAACAAGATAACTATAAAGAGACAGGGACAGAGAGAGAGAGGAAGAGAGAGAGAGAGAGAGAGACACACATATATGTATATTGAGGAAACAGTCAATCAACCATGGAAAGAAACAGACATACATGTAGGAACGAATACATACATACATACATACATACATACATACATATATATATATATATATGTAGAGAGAGAGAGAGAGAGAGAGAGAGAGAGAGAGAGATAGAGAGAGACAGAGCGAGAGAGAGAAACAGAGAGAGAGAGAGAGAGAGATAGGACAAGAGAGAGAGAGACACATATAGATAAGTAGGAATAGAGAGAGAAGGAGAAGAGAGAGATAGAGAGAGGGAGAGAAAGAGAGAGATAGAGAGACAAAGAAAACAATAACTTCGCTGCGCTGGCCCCAACCAGGAACGCCGGCAGCACCACGGCGAGTCCGATGGTCTGGCGGGGCGCGAGGAGGCGGGACTTGGGGGCAAAGAAACATGGATGAAACTGCTGCTGATCCCGCTGATGCTTACGAGGATGAGGACGAAGAGTACGTGGACGTGGCGGAAGAGAAAAGATACTAAACATGTAGCGGCTTGGGACGATAATCTGTTTGTCAGGCGACCTAGCAAGTCTGTCGCGTTCGGGTCTCGATGACCCTATATCACGTATGGCGGGCACGCCAGGAGCCTGGGGAAGCCGAGATGGCGGCATCAAAACCATATCAAGTACGGTTCGAGTCTGGTGCCTCGACCACTCCTGTGGTTCGCTGACGTCCCAACAATTGATGGAGCAATTTCCAGCGCGTCGCACGTGCCGCGATTCGGTGCAGTTCCTGCTTGCCTTGGCAAGCCGCAAAGACTTTTACCTCATAGACCACCCTTCGGGTGATACAAGGGACTTTTTGGGTGAGGGTTGATGTCCAATATATAGATGCCACTGTATATATATCTATATATGTACGGTTTGTCTGTCGATGTGCATAAACATGCATATGAACATATATCACTACCCTTCCAACTATCTCAATGTGTCTATGTATCTGCCCCTTTATGTGTAACCATGTGTGTGTGTGCCGATCTATGGTGTACCAACCGGCCTTGCTATCAATCAGTCCCACTGTCTAGCAACCGATGATATCGCCAGTAGTGTAAAAATGTCATAGTCACGAAAGTACAAACATGCATGTCCACCAATTTACTTGTACATTTATGCACACACACATCTGCAAATCATATGCATAAACGTAGACATATACATATACATATACATACGCATATCCATGTACATTTAAACGTATGTATGTGTATATATCTACACACGCATGACACTAGAACCGAGCGCGCTACGAGCGCCCTCAAGTTCTAATCACAACTGTGCCACGGATGCCACCTCTACCACCACCACCACCACTCTCGCTACCGCTACCTTCACCATGACCTCCATGGCCACGACGACGATTACCGACGCCTCCATCGCCGTGGTCGGCGCGGCGAATCTCGCGGGTAAATCTTTCAGTGTGGGTGGGTGGGTGTGGGGGGGGGTGCGATCGCGACTGCCGCTGCTGCCGGCGGCGCGCGTGCACATGCATGTAGCTCCGCATTTACGTCTAGGGTGTCAATGAGTGCAATCCGCCTTGGTGCCAGCGTTGAATGTCGGAGGCATCTTGGATGTTCGTCGCGGTTTCGTGGACGGCCGCCCTCCCCTTCGCCCTCCTCCTCCCCCCTTCCTCCTCCTCCTCCTCCTCGTCCTCTTCCTCCTCGTCCTCCTCGTCCTCCTCCTCCTCGTTCTCGTCGTCCTCCTCCTCCTCCCTCTCCACCACCTCCTCCTCCTCCTCCTCCTCCTTCTCCCCTCCAGGCTCTTCCTGCTCCGTAGCCTAACCTTCTTGGCTTGCGCCTGGAGCCTGGCTTCCGCAGTTGTTTGGTCCAGGTTGGTGCGGGCGGTGCAGGCGACCAGCTGGGCAAGTGTGGTACCGTCAGCAATCGGCCGACGGCGGCGTGGAACATGGCACTGCCAGGGCGGCCGTGGGAAATGACCTAGTTAGGGGGAGGGCGAAGCATTTCGGGCCTTTCGGATAAGTGTCGATCTGGCGCCTAGCTGCACCAACCGTTCCCAGAAAAGCGCGCGTGCCTGGCCCGGTAGCCCGCGCATGAGGCTGAGCGGTGCGCAACTTCCTGGGGTTGATCCTGACACGGATTGGGAGTAACACTGGCGAGGTATGGGTTGTGCGTCAGGAGGCTAGCGCAGGGTAGTCAGAGAGCGAGCGTGGGGGAGTGAGAGAGCATGAGAGAACTGCTTTCTCGATTCGGTTTCGCGCCCGTTTCCGATTCGCCGTGCATGTCGACGTGTCTATTGCCACAGGCTCCGCATCCCAGCTGATGCGTGGGTCTGCTCGCTTGTCTTGACGTCTCTTAAGCTGTGACCCGCGCGGCTGGCATCCCAACTGATGTCCGCGTCGCGCTCCTTGCCGGGCGCCGAGCCCGTTCTTTGCGCAGGCGGCCCACTCCCGTGCATCCGAACTGGTGCTCGGGGGCTGAGTCGGGCTCGGAGTGTCACGTCCCCGCGCTGCTGATGTGCTCGGCCCGCTCTAAACGGTGCTTGATGTTCTTTTCCCTTCTTTCCGCCTTTTGCGGGGCTCGCACCGCGCTGCGCCTGCTCTTGCTGTATCCGCCCGCTCGCCCAACTGCGGCTGGGCTGCGAACTCGCTCGCAGTTTCCATAGCCGCCACGGCCCAAAATGGACGCACTAATCGCGGATATTTTACACGCTGATGCGCGGGCCATCTGGTTATCAGGAATCCGTGGCCTTCGGGTCAATGTTGGCTTCCTGCGAAAATCAAGTGCTCAGGATGAACTCCTCCATCGTTGGGAACACGGGTGGCCGCTTGAAATTGATTCTTCTTTGAGGACCCGATGTTGCCATAACCGCCCACCCCTCTCGTCACGGGCCCGGTAGGCAGACACAAAGTTTAAGGAGAAGGGAGGCGTGCCAGCCGACCGTTCTGAAGAAGAGCGCATCAAGTCCTGACTAAGCGATGTTTAGTCGAAGAGCGCAGTGAATCGGTCACTCCCTGACCTCCCAGTCTCGTACTAGACGATCGGACTAGCAATCTCCCGCATGAGACCGAACGGTTGGCTTTCTGTGATTGATCTTTCCGACGTATTTTACAACTGGCGCGTTCTCCCACAAAACGCGTTGTGGTTGAGCTTTCATTCCCCATCCCGGGATCAATGCGGCCGCTATTTGTTCCTTCCCTTCGGCGTGAAGACCGCCCCTGCGATAAACGACGAGAGCTTGAAATAAGTTCGTCGTTCGCTGACGATGCGCGACGGCGTCGTGCTTGCGGGCTTCGTAGACGACAGTCTGGGGGACGGAACGACCGAAATGGAAGCGTGGGACAAATTCCGCGCGGCCGTTCGGTCTCTCTTGGGAACCAAAATACCCGTGTCGACCAAACCGGAAGGTCTGAAACCTCCGGCTCAGAAGCAGACTTGACATGGTTGGGTTGTCGATGCAGTTCTTAATGCTCCGTCCGTCTCCCAGCAGATGTGTGACAACTGCCAGAGTCAACTTGTAGCCGCGCTGGCTGCCGACAGCGCGGGCCAGCTGCGGGCCTGGGAACTGGCCTCTGCGGCTGGTCTCGCTTCTCCAATTGCTAAGGTGTTCTTGCAGGGCCGCCGCTGGCCGCGTCATTTGCGGACATGTATGAACGCCTCGAATGTGTTTTCGCTCTGGGCGACAAGCGCCTCCGCGAACCCCGCCGCGCTTGACCGTGGCAGCGCGGGAACAGATCGAATGGTGGATCCGCGCCTTGGCTCTCGTTCCAGAGCGCCCGCAGGGCGCATGTCCCCGTCGGGCCCGAAGTCGCGTGAATTCGCCAATTGGCGTGTTCACGCGGCGGCGGGTTGCATCAAGGTCGTTGATACGGATGCGTCAAAGCTCCACGACTGGTCATTCAACCAATGTAGCGATGGAAAAATTGTTTCGGGCATTTGGTCTCCCGGCTTCGGTTCAGTGGCCCAGGGCGCAGGGGCCACCAATTGCAAAGAAGTGCGGGTCGTTGTAGAACTACTTCGTGGAGATTCGGACTGGCTCCGCGGCTGAGATGAGTCGTCCGCACGGACAACGAACCTGCCCTGCGTTGCATCGAGTTCCAACACGGACACGTTTTTGTTCGGCGGCCCGCAAGGAAAAGTCCAGAGGGCGTGTCAATCAACGGCAATGGGGCGCAGTGCCAGATAATTCGTGAGGGCCAGGCCACGCAAGGAGGAAGCCGCCAAGAGGGCGCCAACCGCACGTGCAACATGCAGAACAGGACGACAGCAACACGGACACGTACGCAGCCTCCGTGATCTAGCGGACGAGCTAAGAGCTCGCCGAGCGCGCCGCTGGGTGCTGTACCTCGGCCCCGTGCGTCTTTCGAGCTCGGCCAACGTCATTGAAGGGGCCCCAGGACACACAAACAAATACACACAATACTCCCCATATTTTCCAATATTTTTGAATTTTTCTCTTCCCCACCACTTCCAATATTTTCCCATATTTTCTGGGGGATCGACGATTGATTGTGTCTGTGTGTTTTTCCCCTCCTGAGTTATCAGTGACGCAGGTTCACGTGACTCTTCGTTCGCAGCCCTACGGGGATGCCGCACACAGGGCGTGGCATTCTGCGCCCCTCTGCAAAAGAAGTGGGGCCCCTTCGGTTGCGACCTCTTTTCGGATCGCGGCGGCCATCCGTCCCTCGCCACGCTGTGGCACCAACCAGAGCGCTCCGCTTTCGGAGCAAGTGTCTGAGGCAATCGTGTATGGGCCTTCCCGCCGAAGGCTCTCGCTGGCCAAACCTTGACTTCCCTGCGCGGCAAAGCCCCTGCGCACGAGTCTGTCGGCAAGCCTTTCTCCTCGTAGCGGAGGACCCCGGCGCGCCGTGGCATCTCGGGAGCGGCCAAGTGGAGTTCCCTATGTGGCCACGAAGCGCTGTGCTGGGTGGGGGAGACGCATGAGGACGCCGCCTCAGGGGCCTTAGGTGGAACTCCCTATGGGGCCACGAAGCGGTGTTCTGGGTGGGGGAGACGCATGTGGGCACCGCCGCTGGGGCCTGAGGTGGAACACCCTATGGGGCCACGAAGCGCTGTGCTGGGTGGGGGAAACGCATGTGGACACCGCCACTGGGACCTTAGGTATAACTCCCTATGGAGCCACGAAGCGCTGTGCTGGGTGGGGGAAACGCATGTGGACACCGCCGCTGGGACCTTACGTGGAGCTCCCTATGTGGCCACGAAGCGCTGTCCTGGGTGGGGGAAACGCATGTGCACGCCGCCAGTGGGACCTTAGGTGGAGCCCTCTATGGAGCCACGAGGCGCTGTGCTGGGTGGGGGACACGCATGTGGCTCCATATTGGGTCACGAAACGCCGTACTGGGTGGGGGGAACGCATGTGGACACCGCCACTGGGACATTAAGTGGAGCTCCCTATGTGGCCACGTAGCGCTGTGCTGGGTGGGGGGCACGCATGTGGATATCGCCACTGGGTCTTTAAGTGGAGCTCTCTATGGTGCCGCGAAGCTCTGTGCTGAGTGGGGGGGACGCATGTGAACACCGCCACTGGGACTTTAGGTGGAGCTCCCTGTTGAGTCACGAAGCGCTGTGCTGGGTGGGGGACACGCATGTGGATACCGCCACACGGGCCTCAAGTGGAGCTCCATATGGGGCCACGAAACGCCGTGCTGGGTGGGGGAGACGCATGTGGACACCGCCATTGGGACCTTAGATGAGCTTCCTATGTGGCCACGAAACGCTGAGGACATGCGCGGGGCAGAGGCAGGGATGGGAGGCGGGAGGAGGGGGAGGAGGAAGGAAGGAGGGACGGAAGGAGGGAAGGAACGCGGGAACCGTCTCTTCAAAACGAGGACCCAACACCACAGGAGTGTTGGGAAAAACAAAAGGCAATTCGCAATTCTTGCCTCGGGGCGCCTCGGGGGACTCCTCTTGGAGCGCTCTTCGGGTCTCTGGGGGGCCTCTTCGGCCTAGGCCTACCTTGGGCGCTTTCGGGCGCCGTTGGGCCAGCCGGTGCGTGATTCTGGGGCCTCCCGTGCCGTCCGGAGCCGTCCGGAGGGCGGTGCCCCTTTGGAGTGGAGAGGTCGTGCTCTCCTCATTTCACTTCTGGGTGCTCGGGCGCGCTGCGGGCCCGTCGACCTGCTCGTCTGCAGTGAGCGGTCCTGGGTATGATCGCCACATGTTTAGACATGGTCGGGTACGCCACCGGGTCATTTGGCGCATGGCTTCGCAGGGCGATCGGGGCAACCGTCGGGGCCACCGTCGGGGCAACCGCCGCGACAACCATGGAGCCAACCGTCGGGACAACCGTCGGGACAACCATCAGGACAACCGTCGGGGCAATTATCGGGTCAACCATCGGGACAACTGGCGATGCAACCATCGGGAGAATCCGTATCCATTGGCCGGGCTGAGCTCGGGCGACTCATGTTGGCCTGGACGGCTCGTTTTGGCCTGGCCTGGCCTCTACTAGAACAAGAGCTCGCGCGTCTTACCCTCGCCTCGCCCGAGCGAGCGTCACGCGCGACATGAATCAAAACCAAATTTGATTTCACACTTGGGCGACTCCGTTTCACCTCGCTCTCACCCCCAAAGATCCGATGAAATCATCCAGCGGTTGGAGTGCCTACTCGTCCGCTCAGCATGCTACTTGAGTCCGCCACTCGTCATGAAACGACAGTAGCGCAGTGCCTCACAGGACGCCGGCTTCGTCGACATCGCGAGCTGCAAATAAGAAATCAGCGGCCCGTTGCCACTTTGTCGTCGGGTTGGCTCGCGTATCCCGCGTGTCTCACCACAGCGGGTTCTCGATCTGCTTCGTTCGGCGCTGATACACCAGGTCTGTTCGGCTTGTCGGAGTCGTCGCAGTTGAGTGCGGGAGTGCTCCTCACTCTCAGCGTTTGTGGACAATCTCCGTGGTCGAGTGCTTGTCGTACCAATCGGGCTGCTCGTCGTCGTCGTCGTCGTCGTCGTCGTCGTCGATGGCAAGTTGGTAGACCAGCTCGGTGACCGCGCCTCTGATGTTGAGTTCGGTGGTGGTGGTGACGGCATTGTGCCAGCACGTGAGCCACTGGCTGAGCCGTTTGCCTGCTCCGGCTGCCGCACACCCAGCGGCTAGGAAAGCGGCAGCAGCCCGAAGGCCTGGCCATCTTGCAATTCGAGCCCAGCGACCGCGCCGCTGGTGCCATCACGCCCTAGCCTAGAGTAGCTCTCCCAGGCCAGCTGTCGTGCAACTGGTCCTGGTACGAGCTGCCGAGGCCCAGCGGCTCCGCCGCCACGGCCTCTGTTCTCGAACGTGGCGTTCTAACTGTCCTTGAGCTGATAGTTACCTCTTGTCCTTGGTATTGAGATCCGAGGTGCCCTTGAATTGGTTGAAATTGTGTTGGTAGTCGTGCCAGCGATCTGCCTGTGTCGGGTGCCCTCGAAGACCCCTCCGCCCGTCCCCACCATGACGGTGTCCACGAAGTCTAGCCGTGTTGGCTTGATGGTCATCATTCGTCACGTTGGCGCTCGGGCTGCTTTCGCTGAAGAGCTGGAGCAATGGAGCGGCGGAGAACGTCACGATCACGCGGGGCAGGAGCGGGGCAGGCATAACGTTTGACGCGGTGGTAAGCCATCGGGAGGGTTCACAGACCAAAATCTGCTGCGCTACCAACTAGAAGTGCGATGGGTCGGGATGATGACATGTTTCGACAGCCGATTCAGCAAAACAATCACGCTCGGGTCGCGACATTCCTCATCACGTACCACGGGCACGCGAGGATTATGGGTAAGCCGAAATGGCTGCAGGAAAGCAACATCAGGTACGAGGAACGGGCAAGAGGAGCACGGGGAGGAAAAGCAATGATATAATGATGGTGGTGAGGCGAAGGAGAAGGAAGAGGAGGAAGAAGAAGAGCCGCCAGAAGTTGGAGGGGAGAAGCAGGATGATGAAGTGGCAGAGGAGAGGCATGAACACGAGCACGAGGGGGGAAGGATGCGGAGGATGCCATGATGATCCTGCATGGGTGGGCTGGGTGTGGGTTGTGGTGAAAGATGATGAAGGTGAGAAATTGAAGGAAGATCATGGGGGATAACGGCAATGAAGATGACGAGGAGGAGGGAGAGGTGGAAGGAGAGGCGGGTGAAGAGGATTGGATATGGTAGTGCGAATGATGTCGAGGAGGTGGGCAGCACAGATGGGTTGGGGTCAACGTGGCAACAATGAGTGAGCTTTGTTCACTCTCCTGGTGAGCTCCTCCGTCGCCATCATTCGAAATCAGTGTAGGGCAGAGGGGGAAAGGGTGCGAATTTCCTTTCTGCCCGCGGAATCAACCTCGCTGGCGTCCCTACCGAGACGAGGCGAACAAGAAACACACGAAAACTGCCGCGATATGTTGGCGCCCAAACGGCGTCGTGATCGAACAAGACAAACCATTAGGCGAGCACGGATACTCCCAGACAGTGCTGAAGGCGGTCGCCACCTCCTCCTTGTGAGGAGGGAGAGGAGCAGAAGGAGGAGGAGGAGGAGGAGGAGGCGGAGGAGGAGGAGGAGGAGCGGGAAGAGGAGCAGGAGGAGGAGGAGGAGGAGGAGGAGGAGGGGGAGGAAGGGGGGAAACGAGGAGGAGGAGGAGGAGGATAATGATGAGGAGGAGGAAGACGAAGACAAGGAGCATGAGGAAGAAGACTGCATACGGCCGCCGTATGCTCCTTGCACTGGCACTGTCTTTTCCCAACAAGCCGAGGGAAACGCGGAAGACTCCGCGGGTGGCGCGAGGGAGCTGGGCTTCTAAGAAGGCGGGGAGACTACTCAGAAGGCAAGGAAACTTCTTAGAGACCCGCCTGGCTTCTAGAAACTGGGCCTTCTAAGAAGGCACCCTGCCTTCTAAGACCCCCCCCAATTGTAGGCGCGCGACCTTGCACGGGTAACTTGCGCGCAAATGTCCGCGCAACCGAATCCGTTTTTCCGTGTCGCTTACATGTGGCTTCCCCCTTGGGGTACTAATTCACTCGTGCCTACTGGTTGCGCTTCGCTGCTGCCTGCACCCGGGGCCTCGTGGTGAGTTTCTCGAGTGGCCTGCGGCCAATCCGATGCGTGAACGCGCACAATTGAGGAATTGCGCTCCGTTTCGCGGCCTGCCGACGGCACCACTCCGGATAACCCGGTCGAGATGATTCTGCCTGCGCTCGACGACATGGCGCGCCCTCGCCAATCGTCCTTTCCGCCGTGTTCTGGTCAAACTCCGCAACAGCGGCTGCGGATTCAGCAGACGGCATAATTTAGCGGAAATTGTCCTCCGCGCGGCCGTTCGTGGGTAGATGAATGTAACCTCTTTCCAAGCCCATTGTCGTAGTCGTGAACGAATGAATATCGTCATGCTGTCTGCCCTTGGCTGACCACCCTGTCGTCGAAGGGGGCCAAGCAACGACATCTAACGTCACTCTGGTAATGTGGTCATGCGGCCGACCTGGATGCCTGTACTCGTGCCTGTACTGTTCATTCGATCAGGCCGAATGACAGACCACAAGATAACTGGGCATGCTTGACAGGGGCACTAGATCCACAATCCTAGCATACCATTCTGAACATGAAGGTGATGTTGCGCCTTCTTGGAGTGTGGACTCTTGCATCGTCTGTCGAATCGGTCAAGCCAGCCCGACGGACCGTAATCTACTTTGGCAAGCCTGAACTCTTACCCCACAATTCTCTGTCACAGAGTGCCCGGATTTATGATGATGCAGACATGCAGCAAACGCACTTGGATGTGGGAACTCGTGCCTATACCGCTGAATCGGGAAAGCTGAAACAAAAGACTGCACGCTAATCGGGCATGATTGGCAGGGGCCCTTCGCCCGCAATCCAAGCATATACTTCCGAACGTGAGGGTGATGCTGCGCTTGCCAGGAATGAAGCTCTGGCCTCTGATGCCGAATCGGTCAAGCCGACCGGACGGACTGTAGGCTACATAGGCGTGCGCCGCAGGGGCCCTGAAACAACAGTCCTCTGGCCTAGATTACCGAAGGTGATGATGATGAAGGCGTGCAGCCGACATGGATGCCAGAACTCGTACCTACACGGTTGAATCGGTCAAACCGCACCAACGCACCGCACATTTTTTGGGGCATGCTTGGCAGGGGCCCTCACCCCGTAATCCTGACATAGAAATCAGAGTATGGGGATGATGATGCGCCTGCTGGGAATGTGGAATGCCTGGGATCTTACCCATAACGTTGAATCGGCCAAGCCTACCTGACGGACCGTACGCTAATTGGACATATTTGGAAGGGTCCAAAACCCGCAGTCGTGGCATCGAATCCGCCTCATGAATATGGTGCTGCGCCTACATGATTCGTCTGGACTCTTGCCGACCATGTCGAGCGGGCAAGCCGACCCGACGGACTGCAAGCGAATTCAGCATGATCGGCTGGGGCCCTTAAGCCAGTCCCTTGGCAGATAATGGAAGCTGGTGATGATTCGGATATATATATATATATATATATATATATGCATATATGTATGTATATATATATATATATATATATAGCCGACCCGAATTTCGGATCTCGTGCCCATTCGTTGAATCCGCCATGCCGAACTAACAGGCCGCAGGCTAATTGGGCATGCTTGGCAATGGCCCTCACCTGCAGTACTTGCAGAGAACTCCGCCTTTGAGGATGAACCTGCGCCTGCCAGAAGTGTGAACGAAAGCTACAGCAGTGAATCGATCAAGCCGATTCGAGCGGTGGCAACACACTTAATAGCTGGTGCATGGTGGACTTATTCGTGCGCGGAAACAATACTACGAATCACCCCCAAACGCCGTAAAATAACCTCACCCGACCTTCCGCGACAGAAGTCTTCGGCTATCATGCAAGCGCAGGCCGGATTAAACCTTAGTTGCCACAGCCCCCACGCCCTGATCCTCTTGGTCGGGGTGCTCGACGGACCCCAGGATTACTCCGACGGAAGAACCCCACATAAGAATCCTCTGGGCGAATCTGGAAAAAACCATCACCGTCGTCCTCGTGGTTGGTGAGGCGTCCTGGCTGTCTCTTCTGCGTATATTTCCTGTCGCCTTGGCGCGGGCCCCCCTTCCACTCCTTACGTTGTCCCCATCCTCGCCCCCCTGTTTGTTCCGCGCCCCGCCACCTCCTCCCCTTCCTGTTGCATGAGCGCGCATGTCGATGTTCCTCGGCGCCGTCGCCGCCACGGCCAGCACAGGCGCGTTCTCTACTGGTCACGTCGCGCAGCCGTTGGGACAACCCCGCGGGCCAGGCTGTCGGGACAACCCCGCGAGCCGTTGGCGCGCAAGACCAAGCCGTTGGGACAACCCCGCGGGCTTCGAGCGAGGCGCAGCCGCGCTCAGGCGGAAGGCAGCACGAAGCCCAGCTCTGCCGCGAGCTGCTTCGCCTCCGCCCTGGACAAAACCGCCTGAGACTTCCTCCATATTCAGGCTTGAGGAGCCCAAAAGTGACGACAGTTACAGGGTTCCGATGACCCGCTCGGATTACCAACATGATCTGCGGGCCCCATAGGGAGGGAGCTCCCGCCTGAGACTTCCTCACAATTCACTCAGAGACGAGGCTCCCGCCTGAGACTTCCTCCAAATTCAGGCTTGACGAGCCCAAAAGTGACGACAGTTACAAGGTTCCGATGACCCGCTCGGATTACCAACATGATCTGCGGGCCCCATGGGGAGGGGGCTCCCGCCTGAGCCTTCCTCAGAATTCACTCACAGACGAGGCTCCCGCCTGAGACTTCCTCCAAATTCAGGCTTGAGGAGCCCAAAAGTGACGACAGTTACAGGATTCCGATGACCCGCTCGGATTACCAACATGATCTGCGGGCCCCATAGGGAGGGAGCTCCCGCCTGAGACTTCCTCCCAATTCACTCACAGACGAGGCTCCCGCCTGAGACTTCCTCCATTTTCAGGCCTGGGGAGCTCAAAAGTGACGACAGTTACAGGATTCCGATGACCCGCTCGGATTACCAACATGATCTGCGGGCCCCATAGGGAGGGGGCTCCCGCCTGAGACTTCCTCACAATTCACTCACAGACGAGGCTCCCGCCTGAGACTTCCTCCAAATTCAGGCTTGAGGAGCCCAAAAGTGACGACAGTTACAGGTTCCGATGACCCGCTCGGATTACCAACATGATCTGCGGGCCCCATAGGGAGGGAGCTCCCGCCTGAGACTTCCTCCCAATTCACTCACAGACGAGGCTCCCGCCTGAGACTTCCTCCATTTTCAGGCCTGGGGAGCCCAAAAGTGACGACAGTTACAGGATTCCGATGACCCGCTCGGATTACCAACATGATCTGCGGGCCCCATAGGGAGGGGGCTCCCGCCTGAGACTTCCTCACAATTTACTCAACGATGATGAGGATGAGGATGATGAGTGGTGGTGAAGATGAGTGGTGAAGAGGATGATGATTGATTGTGAGTGGTGGTGGCGATGATGATGTTTGAATGAGGATGATGCCGATGCCGATGATGATGATGATGATGTTCATGAGCGTGTGAGAGAGTGCGAGTGATGATGATGATGAGTATGTGAGTGACTAAGCATGTGAGAGCGCATCATCGATGATGCTGATGAGGTTGATGATGAGAGTGTGTGTGTTCCTGTTCCTGCGCGGGGTGTCCAGAGAAAACAAGAACCCCACTTTGGATGTGGGGAACAAAGGGTCCTTCAAGGCTGCCCCGTGCGTCTCCGACCACGTCGAGATCCAGGGAAGCTTGGGGGTCATCGGTAAATGGGAGGGAATATGAGGATGTGGGGAGGAGGAGGAGGAGGAGGAGGAGGAGGAGGAGGAGGAGGAGGAGGAGGAGGAAGAGGAGGAGGAGGAGGAGGAGGAGGAGGAGGAGGAGGAGGAGGAGGAGGAGGAGGAGGAGGAGGAGGAGGAGGAGGAGGAGGAGGAGGAGGGAGGAGGAGGATGAGGAGGAGGAGGAGGAGGACTAGGAGGAGGAGGAAGAGGAATAAGAAGAGGAGGCCGCAAGGGTGCTCGCCAGGCGTCTAAGACGCAGTTGGCCCAGGACAGAGCAGCGTGAGGCTGCTTCTCTGAAGGGTGTCCTGAGGTCAGCGGACATGGGATATGGTTCCCGCCAGAGGCCCCCCCTTCAAGGCGTGTGAAATTAACTGATTTGTCCGTCTCAGTGGTCGCGTAGGAGGGAGGGGGAGGATGATGAGGCGGAGGGGGAGGAATGCACGTCCCTTCAGAAGAAAGTTCGAATGAGCTCAAGAGGCGCAGTGGGAATGGATGCTGCGCTGTCCTCCAGACCCGTGGGAGGATGAGGAAGGGAAGTCAGCGGCAGCAAAGGCGGCAGCAAGTACTCCCGCGGAGGAGGGGGAGGAGGATGAGGAGGATGAGGGGGAGGAGGAGGAGGAGGAGGAGGAGGAGGAGGAGGAGGAGGAGGAGGAGGAGGAGGAGGAGGAGGAGGAGGAGGAGGAGGAGGAGGAGGAGGCGAACGAGGAGGAGGAGGAGGCGAACGAGGA
The DNA here is from genome assembly GCA_963575745.1 of Prorocentrum cordatum. Taxonomy (NCBI): domain Eukaryota; class Dinophyceae; order Prorocentrales; family Prorocentraceae; genus Prorocentrum; species Prorocentrum cordatum. The sequence continues at coordinate 142,631 of CAUYUJ010015970.1, forward strand.
GGAGGAGGAGGAGGAGGAGGAGGAGGAGGCGGAGGAGAGGGAGGAGGAGAGGGAGGAGAAGGATGATGATGATGATGATGATGATGATGATGATGATGATGAGGAGGAGGAGGAGGAGGAGGAGGAGGAAGGAAGGAAGCGGCCGCAGACGGGCAACTCGGGGCGCGGAAATCCGGGGCGGCCGCCGCCGACATCGCGCCCGCTGGCCCAAGGCTCGACCCAAGCCGGCTGGCCGCGGGGGGCGGCAGACCGGGAACCAAAGGGCCCGCCCGCGCGGCCACGCGTGGCCGAAAATTTCCACCCTCGTCTGCGGCCCCGCTCGCGTCGCACAGCGCCCCTGTGGCAGCAGCAGCGGGTGGATGGGCGGGCCTGCGACAGAACCGAGGGCTTGAGAGCGGAGAGGGAGACCCTGGTCAAGGGCAAGAGCGGGAGGAGTTCGACAAGAGAGCGGTGAAGTCCAGGGATGAAGCGGATCAGCTCGCGGCCGATCTGGGCTTCGTGCTGCCCCCGACCTGAGTGCGGCCGCGACTAGCTCGAGCCCTGCGGGGTTGTCCCAACGGCTCGATCCCGCGCCCCAGCGGCCTGCGGGGTTGTCCCAACGGCCTGTCCCGAAGGGTTGTCCCGACGGCCACGCGAATTAGGCGTCGGCGAACGCGCCCCTGCCGGGCGCGGCGGCGTTGGCGACGAGGAAAGTCGACTTGCCCCGGCCAGGAGGCACTGGTGGTGCGTGAGAAGAATAGGCGGGAGAAGGATCAGCGGGGGACATAGAGGAGGATAGCGAAGAGGAGAAGGAGAAGGGGGAGGGGGAAGAGGAGGAGGAGGAGGAGGAGGAAGAGGAGGAGAGGAGGAGGAGGAGGAGGAGGAGGAGGAGGAGGAGGAGGAGGAGGAGGAGGAGGAGGAGGATGAAGTGGAGGAGGCGGGGGGTGAGGAGGAGGAGGGGGAGGAGGAAAAGGATACGACGAGGATGCCGAGGATACGGGGGGTCGAAGAAGACGCGGAGGAGGTACAACTGAGGGCGGGAGGCAGGCATCCGCGAAACTTAAGAGGAAGCAGCGAGGGAAACGTTAGTGGGGTCTTACCGTCGGGGTAATTAACGCTCAACTCCTGCTTGGCCATCTCGACAGAGGACGGTCACCCGTGGGCTTTCTTGAAAAGACCAGGGCGAGGGAATAACTTTGACGTTCTTCTCGCGCTTAAACTGCTGTGGGTAGCGACCCTGGATAAGACAATTCCATGCCGGTTGCCCTGCTACCGTCTTGGAAGGAGTACAAGCCTGACCCAACTTCACAACGCGGCCGCCAAACCTGCAAGAACACACTTGCGGCAGATACGCAACAAAAAACCATCTGTGCAGTCGACCACCGCGCACTGATGACCGTTGCTAGCAATGAAATTGGGGCTGGGGCGGGGAGGGGCTACGCAGCGTCCAGGGGGCGGCATCTGTTCGCCTCTCCTTCCACTCAGGCACGCCAGACGCTGCCGCAATTCTCCAGTCCAAGACCAATGATGCGGCTCAGCAAGGGGGCCCTTCCCCGTAGAAGTAGGCCGCACATGAGGAACGCCCTCCAGGAGGGGAAGCAATTCAGCAGCCAATGTTATCGTGGCCTTTGAGACACGAGTCGGGCGCGCAATCAGATCGAGCACCCTCGGCTCCGCCTGGGGATGGAGCTTGGCGCCTGCCTTCGCAGACGCATCGGCGCAATGGTCGCCCGCGCGACGCCAGGCCTCCTGCTCCGAAATCCCTGAATCGGACTGGTCTTTATGAGCGGCCACTCTGGCTATGTCATTACTCCTGGTGCCCGCGCCAGAGGAAGCCTGCGGGGCGGAGCCCGCGTGGGTCCTCTGCCCCCCCCGGGCGGTCCACGAGGTTCCTGGGGCCCACGCAAGCGACCGAGGCGCAATCGTGACGCAAAATTACTGGGCCGTCGAGATTTACGCCCGCGGCCGCATCGGCGCCGAATTCTCCAGCCTGTGGGGCCTGGGGAAGATGGGCCCAGATGGGCCCGAATGCTCTCGCTAGCATGTGCCCCTGCTCTTATAAGGCCACAGCAAAGCCATCCCGCGCGAGATTACTCGCGAATTACCGAGCAGAAGCAGCTGCCATCCGGGAAATGGCTACCTTCACATCGGAGCGGCTCGGCCCAAGGAAATGCAGACCCGAAGCCTCGAAACCCGCCCGGGGAACATGAACTCGACCTGGGCTCCGCTCGTGCCGCTCCGTGCTAGGGGCGGGGGGGCAACGTCGCCGGGGCGAGGACAAGCTCTAACCAAGAAGTTGACCAAATCCACGGCCTCCGCCCTCCACGCCTCGAGAGCCCATCCAGCAATCGCTGGGTCCACCAGCTCTTTCCTAGCGTCCTCGACGGCCGTGCACTGCCGCGGGCTGTGGAAAACCGCCCACCTTGGACTGGCAAGGTGAGCAGAGGTAGCGCGGCTGGTGGCCGCGCCTGCGCGCGCGGGCATTAATCTACAGAGCGTTGCAGACAAGGGCAAGAACGCGGCCGTTTTCCCGGCGGCTCAGTTTTTTCCGAGCGGAGCCCGGCCGTGATGACGTCGAAGAAAAGGCGCCCAGGATCAGGGGTCGATGGAGGGTTCCGATCGGGGGCCAGATCGGGCTCGGGAGCAGGGCCAGCTGAGCTATCGGCGCCTCCTTGGGGCTCCAGCTCCTCAAGAAAGACGCCGCGCACGAGGTCGCCGTTCACCAACTTCCGGCACGCCTGCGTGCAATCTCTCGGCCCGCATCATCGGTGACTGCAGCTGGGCTTCTCATGGCCCGCGCGAAGCAGGGCATTCCCCCGCGGAATTGATTCCTGACGCCGAGCAAACACGCTCTCCCAAGAAAGGCAAATCCTGGCCCAGTCGAGCGCGCCCTGGGAGCACCTGGTGTGTAAGAGCCGGATTTCCTTGCAATGTCGAACAATGGGGGCCACCGCTCCGCGGGGCACTGGATCGCCTTCTAGGAGGGGAAGCACCGTGAGCGATCGTCTAGCCGCGACAGGTTTGATGGCGCTAGACGCAGTCCTCCTAAGCCCGTGTAGCTCGCTTTCTGAAAGGTCATGCACTTCGCAGCCGTGAATATAGCCAGGCATAGGGCCCGACGCAGACGCGTGGATGGCTTTGCGCCCGAAGTGAGCGCGCATGCGTTTCAATCTCTTGACCTTCCCCGTCATCTGTTGCTTGCGAGCCCGACGCTTCTTCGTCTTCCCCTTTCCCATCCTGCCGGAGAGGCCGCCGTGTCGTCGCGGCCAAGACAGATCGCCGGGGATTCGAGCTTAACGAGGTTCCCCAGAGCAGCCTCCAACTGCTGGCCGAGGGACTGGCAGCCGCAGACTAGATAGACCTTTTCCAAGGCCACGCAGCTGCCTAGCATCTGCTACGCCGCAGCAAGAGGGAGGCCATGGAAACAATGGAATCGAACACATTAGAGCGAGCTTCAATATCCGATCAGCAAGTGTCGTCGATGTAAGCATCGAAAGTGGAGACATCCGAAGACTCTATATCGGTCGAATGAAAGCTTATAGAAGGAGAATCCGTATCGAAGGCGTCAAGGGCATGAGCGCGGATGAAGGTGGTAGCCAAACTACGGCCAGGTATGATCCAAAGAGTGGCATGCAGGGGGCCCGCAACACTCCCATGAAGGCAAACGTATCTGGCCGAGCGGTGCGCAGCTAAACGCACGTGGGGGACTACCAGGGAAAACCAATGCTTTTGTTCACGAATCCCCAGGGCCTCCAAATCGATCAGCTCGTAATACTTATACATGCCCCAGAGAACAGCAGCCGAGCACGTGCCGCGCCTGACTCCTACTTCACACCTGAAAGCCTGGCGCCATGCGCAGTCCATGCCCCCCCCGTGCTTATCTTGCCCGCGGTCCAGAAATCCCCGGGGCAAATAGCCCCCCGGTCCTCGGAAAGCGGTCGCGCCCCCAGGGGCGGTGGGTCCTTCCATGGGGGCGAATGCCGCCCTTCTCCTGGGCAAGAAGGGCGACCCGGACTGCGCTTTGCTGAGCGGTAGAATCCCCGCACGCCCCATGGGCGAAAGGAGGCTGACCAGCGCCGCCAGGCTTGCATCGCTGAGCAGCTGGAAGTGCTTCGGGTGGAAGCCATCGTAGGAGACAGCGCTCCTCGATGGGTACTTACGACTCAGCCACCTGAGCTCTTCGACCGAAATGAGGGGAAGAGGATCATGCATCTTGCGCCTCAACTCGAGGGGGGGGGCCTGGCTGTCCATGGCCCCGAGTAGGTTCTCACTCCAATGTCCAGGAGGCCCAGAGGGCCCGAGACCAGCTGCCCGTCGGCCGAGAGCGCGGTGCAGGGGCGCCATGCCATGGGGCCCTTAACCGATTTGTGCGCATTCCTGGCTCCCTGGCGCAATTTTCGCTGTGCCAGGAGTGCCCGTTCTTCCTGGCGCACGCCTGGTAATGCTTGGCGCGAGCTTCGAGCGCTGGCCTTGGGCGAGAGTGGGGGTCGTCCATCCTGGCAAGACAGGCGGCCGTCTGACCGAGCTCAGCCGAATACCGAGCAGGTCGCCCTGGCGAAACAATTCGATTCGAGCGAAAATCCAGCAAGAGGTGCTGCGGCCCCTCCGGAAACTGTATAACATCCCACTCCTGGAGCAGGTCCCTGATATCCGACATCAGCTGCACGCCATCCTGGCGCGACCACTGCCTAGGGGCCCACTCGAGGGAGTGACAGAGACGCAGCCCTGAGTCTGGCATCAAAAACATCTCGGCGCGGCCGAAATCCTCCGGCCTAGGGGCGCGCCCCGCCAGGGCATCGCGAGGGGGGGGCGGTGGTTCCCTGAACCCCGAGGCCAGCAGACGGCAAAGGGCAACGAAAAACCACAGATCAATGGCAAAATGCGGAGGGGGCTCACGATCTACCGAACGATGCACATCTTTGGCGCCGCTCGCCAGCCCATTAGAAAGGAGGAAGAAGTCATGCTCCGAGTTCTTACTGCCGATGCAAGTAGGGGGCCCCATTGAGTATACGTTCCCCGTGGCATTTTTCAAGAAGGCCGAGGCCCTGAACTTTGGGCGGTCCCAGGTTCAAGCCGCGCCCGACAACGAAGGCGAGGCCTTCCAATGAAAGGTGGGGACCTATTTGCTTGAAAAGGTCGAGCTGTCGATCCGCGGCCCCGCCCGCGTCGAAACCGTGCGCGGGGAACGCCGCGAAGGGGGCGCCCCCAGGAAGATGCGCAATGGTCCTCAGAGCCCTGCCCTCGACCGTGACCGACGGGGGGAGAAGACCGAGAAAGTGCCTGCACAGTGTGGCTGCACTGCCAGAAGTACCCCCCTTCAGGCGTCCTCAAAGCGGGATCTCTAACCGACTTCCAACCGTGGTCGAAGCAGAACTTCGATGCCTTTGCAACGCCTTCAGGGTCTTCGGGGTGGTGCTCTCGTACAAGTAGAACGCGACTACTCTGGACAGAAGGCGACCGATCTCGGGGCGACCCCCAACTGTTGAGAGTCGCCGTCGCGATAATGAGTTCCAGGCTGCCATCCAGGGGGCGGGGGCCTGGGCCTGGGACTCCCGGGCCCGGGGGATCCCGAAACAGGACAAATAATTCCCCGACGTCAGGGAGTAACGCGGCGCCAGCCCAGCAAACAGTAGCCTCCCGAACTCGAGAGGGCGCGGGGGTGAGGGTCAGATCCTTCCCAGGGCCGTGGGAGTAACTCACGGCAGCTTCGACAAGTCAATCCCCCCCCGCCGCTGGGCGGGGGGGGGGGGGGGCGCGCGCTGGGCTCCGACTTGGTGAGGGCCGATCGGAGGCGCTTTCGCAACTCGGGGCTCGCCCCCGAGGGGGGGGATAAGACCGGTGACAACCGCTTGGGTCGGATTGCAACCACTGGAAACGGCCTGGTCGCAACCTGAACGATTCCTATGTAAACCTGTTGAGGAAAACACCGGATTGCAACAGATCCAAAAGCTCCTGCAAAGGCGTCTGAAAAGGCTTTCTAAGGCCTCTGAAAGGGTTCCCTAAGGCCTCTGAAAGACATCTCTGAGGCCTCTGAAAGGCTTCTCGAAGGCCTCTGAAAAAGGCTTCTCTGAGGCCTCTGGAAGGCTTCTCTGAAGTCCCTGAAAGGCTTAGGCCTCTGCGAGGCTTGTGGGGGGCCTCTGAGAGGCTTGTGGGAAGCTTCTGAGAGGCTTCTGAGAGGCTTCTGCGAGGCTTCTGCGAGGCTTCTGCGAGACTTCTGAAAGGTTTCTGAAAGACTTCTGAGAGGCTTCTGGGAAACTTCCGCGAGGCTTCTGAGAGGCTTCCACGAGGCTTCGGAGATGCTTCTGAAGAGCTTCGGAAGTGCTTATGAGAGGCTTCTGCGAGGCTTCTGAAAAGGCTTCCGAGAGGCCTGCACCGCAGGCCCCGCAGGTCCCGCAGGTCCCGCGTGTCGCACGGGCGCCCCAGGTCTCGCAGGCCGCGCAGGGCGCACGCGTCCCCCAGCCATGGCTCCCACGACCACCACAGGCCCAGACCGCCTGGCGTCGTGACAACATCTGTTTCTGTTTCGGGCTCGGGGGGCCATCGCCGGGACCAGGGGCCGTCCAAAAGTGACTCAGTATGCGATGCTGGTCTACTGTAGGTTCATGCGGCGTTGGCGCGCCGGCGACGTTGGCGAAGGCGTTCAGGGCGGCATTTTGCGACGCGGAAGCACCGACGGACACGTTGGGCCCACTGCGCCCGACGAAATTAAACATTGAACGATCGGGGCCGCGATCGTTCAAGGTGGAACGATCCACGCGGTGCCAAGAGCCTTGCGGGTGCCGACGCCGCACGAACCTACCGTAGGGAAATTCGCCCAAACCTCTGAGGGTCGACGTCGTGGAAAGTCATGATGTTTGGGGTTTGGGCCGCCGCGTCTACCCGCCTTGCCATCCTGTCCTCTTCCGTTTCCCCCCCTCCTCCTCCTCCCCCTCTTCCTCCTCCTCCTCCTTCTCCTCCTCCCCCTCCTGCTCCTGCTCCTTCTCCTCCTGCTCCTGTCCTTCCTCCCTCCCCTCCTCCTTCTCCGTTCCTCCTCCCCCCATCCTCCTCCGCTTCCTCTTTCTCCTCCTCCTCCTCCTCCTCCTGCTCCTCGTGCTCCTCCTGCTTCTCCCCTTCCCGAGATGCAATTTGTTTCGCGCCTTGCGTTTCCGCTCAGTTTCGGCTTCAACCGCATACGAATCACATGGGACTCGTATACGGATCATAGCCACGTTCGAACTCCAATACATGTGTTCTGCTGAGATCATGATCGGCCGTCTGTGATCGGACCGATCGCAATCGCTTTTTCAAATTCCCGTTGGGCGCCTTAAGGGGGATCATTGAACCCAGAAGCGCTTTTATGATCTCTTCCTTAATCAAAACCTTGTTCGAACTACCCAAAAGCATCGCAGCTGCTTCGGACCGATCGCAACTGGTTGCGATCGGTCCGAAGTGGTTTACGATCGGTCCGAGGTGGTTGCGATCGGTCGTGCTCGCGGGGGCGGGGGGGGGGGGGCGCCGTGCGTGGGGCCAGATGCCGACGAGACGCTTGCGCCAGCGACAGGTGCTGCGAGGGGCGCGGCTGGGGCTCCACTGCCAGTCTGGGAGGGGGCGCCGCGTCCAGGGAGAGCACCTGCGGCGGCGCTTTCTGCTCCCTCACCAGTGATCGGAGGCCTCCCTGCGCCAGGGGCCGTTCCAATGACGGTCTTCCGCCTCTTAGTGGCACGGCGAGTGAGATGCTCCCGATGTTCGCGGCGAGTCTGGGCGGTGGTGGAGTTCGCTCCGCTGAACAGCTTCTTGGCTATGTCACGCACCCCCTGCTGAAATATTGCTTTCTCTGCCTCGATCTGGTCGGTGTCTGCCTTGGATAACTCGCACTCCTCGGGCAAGCCTTGGAAGATGTCGTCATCCACGTCGAGCTGGAAGTCCTCGTTTCTCGACCAGCGCCTGGAGGCTGAGCTTTGGCGCAGCTGGCGGACCAGGGGCCGCCGCGTGCACTTCGTCGCGAATATGTAGCACCAGCCCCTTGTACTTGGATTCGTGACTGTCCAAGTCCATGGCCGACTCTTGGATGCTCTTCTCAAGCTCCACGGCGCCAGTGCGCCAAGACTCCAAGCGATCGAACTCACGATGCACTGGCTTCTCCAACCGCTTGAACTTCGACTGGGCATGCGGAACTTTCGTGTGGATGCTGGAGCGGGTATCGATCTTCGGCCGCTCACGGGCCTCTGCAACAGCCTTCTGCTTCTCGTAAGACTTCGCCAAGTCATGCTGGCCCTGTTTGACAGCCAGGACCCGCAGGGTTTCGAGCACTGCCGCAGGGAGGCCCTCAGTGCAGAGCTTGTCCTTGGTAGCAAGAGCTGGCCAGCCGCGTCCACCGCGCCATCCAGCCCCTTCTCCGAGCACGGGACCAGGCGGGAGAGGACCAAGCAATGCCACCTGCTTGTCGATGTCGTCGGCCACACCAACACCAGGAACAGGCAGAGCAGCACTGCCCTCCACCACGGTGCATGTCCCCGCAGACTATAGCGCACGGCAGCGTTGGCACCACCACCAGGCACAACGAGTCTTGGCGCATCCGCAGCCCCCACAGAGCCAGCGCGTGCCTCGCGTGGGCGCTGGCCTGCCGTGCCACGGGCGGCGGCCTCTGTTGAGGCTGAGGAATGGTGACTGTGCATGCGCCACCTGCACGTGGTAGGCAGAACGATGTGCAGGCGCCACCTGCAAACGGTAGGCAATAGGCTCGGTCGTGCAGCGCCGTTCTGAAGTTCGCTCGGCCAATCTCATAATGATCTGAGCCAGAATGGCTTGAGCCAAAATGGCTATGCATGGCGATGGTGATGAGGAGGAGGAGGATGGTGCTGGTGATGCTGTTGGTGGTGATGATGATGATGATGCGGAGGAGGAGGTGGAGGAGGAGGAAAAGGAGGGGCAGGAGGAGGAGGAGGAGGAGGAGGATGAGGAAAAGGAGTGGATCGGACAACCTGTGAGAAGGGAGAAGCCTACTGAAATGAGCGCGGCTTGTGCTCAGCATGAACTCTCGAACAACGTTGCGGCTCTCCTCGTGCGCGCCAGTGGAGATACGGCACGAAACCCGTACAGCCTGCGAGCGGGCCTCCTGGGATACGCCGGGGCCCAGAAGGAGGCCAGCCTGGAGATCCTGGGACCGTCGGCGGCGCGCCGAGGGGGGAAGTGAGATGCGGCAGGCCTTCTCAGAAGGCGGCGGGGCTTGGGAGAAAGCCCAGAAAGCTTCTCGGACGGCCTTTCGAGCCTCCTGAGAAGGCCCGCCCCCTCTGCCTTCCCCCCTCGGCGAGCCGCCGAAGCTGTCGCTGCAGAGCAGATACGACATGCAGCGCCAGAAAAGCATATGACTTAGATGAGTTTGGGCGCTACCGCTCTTGGGTAGCTACTCTGCGGGACGCGGGAACATGGCGGCGAAGAGGAGGAGGTGGAGGAGGAGGAGAAGGAGGAGGAGGAGGAGGAGGAGGAAAGAGAGAAAAGGGGGGAGTACGGAAGACTGGTGTGGTGTGGTCTGCGAGAGAGAGAGAGAGAGAGAGAGAGAGAGAGAGAGAGACAGAGAGAGAGAGAGAGAGCAAGAGAGGTGTTATCAGGTCTTGCCCCCGCATCCGCATCATGTGCGGATTGTGGGCGCAGGGGTGCTCGCCACGAGGAGAGCGAGGGAGTGGCAGCAGGTGGGCATGCGGGAGAAGGAGGAGGAGGGGAATGATGTTGTTGATGCTGATGATGATGATGCTGATGATGCTGATGATGCTGATGATGATGATGATGATGATGATGATGATGATGATGATGATGATGATGATGATGATGATGATGTTGACGATGATGGTGATGATGCTGATGATGAGGAGGATGAGGAGGAAAAGGAGAAGGAGGTGTAGCAGGCGGGGGATCGGGAGGACGAGGTGAGGGACGTGCCCCTCGAATGCTGGAGCTGTCAGGGCTGCCAAGAGCTGGCGAGGCTGGGGTACTGGGACAGCGTGGCAGAGGCACCGCTGTCACCGCGAGCTCGCGCTGGCAACCTGAGCCCGAGGGTCGACTGCGACCTGGGGGATCTGCCGCCCGCGTCGTCGCCGTCCGGATCGCCCAGCTCGATCAGCCTGGTGTTCGGCTGGAAGTCATCAGCGTACCTGCATGGAATCGAAACATTCGGAAGTCCGTACGGACTTCTCGGATCGGCGCCTGAAGTCCCTCCCTGTCGCGCGGAGCTCGCCAGGAGCGGCGCTGGAAGCGCCGCCTGGGGAGCCCAATGCCGATCCGAGAAATCCGCGCGCAGCTCCGGAAGTTGATGTTTATGCCGCTTTCACTTCTCCGAGTACCTGACGACCTCTACTTTGTGTGAGTGGAACCTGGCCAACGTGGGCCTGTGGCCGACCGACACGTAGGTCTTCAGGCCGCGCCGGCGGAGCTCGGCGTACATCCTACACTCCATGTCCTCCCCGACGGCCGAGGTCGCCTCGTCCAGGAGGACGAGCTTCATGTGCGGGCGCATCAACACCCGCGAGAAGGCGAGCCGCTGCTTCTCGCCGCCAGAGAGGACGTCCAAGTTTGCGCTGCGGTCCAGGCCGTGCTTGTCAAGCAAGTGTTGCAAGTCCAGCGCGCGCAAGACGCGGGTGACCTCCGACCTGCTGAAGGCCCCGCCGTCCTCGAAGGCCTCTGGCGGCACGCCAGACACCGGGTACGCCACGTTGTCCCACAAGGAGCCGGGGCAGATGTAGCCCGACTGGCTCAGGAAGAAGCATTGCTCGTGCGGGCAACAACTCACGAGCCCCGTGCCGCGGCGCCAGAGGCCAGCGATGGCGCGCAGGAGGCAGCTCTTCCCGGTGCCGCTTGGCCCCGTGACCAGCAGCGAGCTCCCGTGCTCCAGGGTCAGCGAGACGTCCTTCAGGACGATGGACTTCTCGGGACCGGGGCATCTCAGCGTGACGTTGTCCATCTCAAGTGGCACCCCGTCGAGAGGCGTCTCATGGCGGGCGATCTTGCACTTGCCAAGAGAAGCCAAAGGGGACGTCCTGCTCGGGTCCTCCGTGCTCGACTCCGAGGAATCATCGTCGGAGTCGTGGGCGTCCTCGTCTGCGTCGCGGTGAATCAGGTCCAGCTCCTCTTGCAGTCGGAGCACGCGCGCGGAGTGCGCCGCGATGGTGGACAGCCGCGCCAGCTCGCCCACTAGGCTGACCAGCGCGCCCATCAAATTCACGGTCAGGATCTGTATTTGGATTGCGTCTTCGTACGACATTGTGCCAGCGAACACCCCGTGGGACAGTACCCAATACGGCATGAAATAGGTGATGTTGCCATTGCCAGTGTCGATACCCCTCCATACAGAGTTCATGAACAGCTCGCGATATGATGTCGTCACCACGTCGTCAAAATGGCCAGAGGACTTCATGCGCTCATATTCGGCGCCCTGGTAGAAAGCGATGGCCTCTGCGCTTTCCCGAACGCGGATGACCGAGTAACGCAGATCTGCCTCCTGTTCCAACTTCTTGCTGCGGAGACGCATTAAGCGCCCGCCAAAGATGTTGAACATAAATACGTTGTATAAGATGGCGTAGACAATCGCAGCCCAATAAAGGTTCGCTTCTGCACGGAAGATCTCCATCGAAGCCATTATGATGGTAGAAATCACACCAATCAAATAACTCATAAAACCCACAGCGCTCTGTGTGAACTCGTCCACATCTTGACATATTCGCTGGTCGGGGTTGTCGACCACGCCAGCTGCGTCCTCGAGCTTCAGCGTGTAGAATACGTTTCCGGTGACGTAGGAGCGCAACAATCGACGCGTCAGAAATTTGCGCCACTCCAGGGCCCACATGCCCTTCAGCAGTTCCTCGATCGCACGGGCCAGGACGCTGCAGACGATGTATACTGCCAGCAGCTTTGTGACCTTGTTGAACTCGGCCTCACCCTCTGGGCCATGTGAAAGCGCAGCAAACATCCGCGAAACGAGCTCCGAATTCCATAAGAGGAACCTGGGTGTGCCGATCATCCACAGTGAGCAGGACAAAGAGAGGAACCACGCGCGGACCTTGCCGTGGCACGCATGGTCGCCGCAGTAGAACGGCCTGGACATCAAGTATATGCCCCGGAAGGCCTGCTTCGCCCCGAGCTTGCCTCGGTTCTCGTCTTCGTAAGCCACGACCTCGAGACCGGACACCGTGCAAAAACACAACGTCGTGACCAATCACGACAGGAACTTCCGGCCTCATCTTTCTGCTTCGTGTCTCGGGCTGGATCGATCTGAGAATGTCCCACGGGCTCGACAGCCGTACAAAACGATTGCCGTGAAGTCTACACGACGGCCGGATCTGAGGGGAGGTAAGGGAGCATGAGCATGAGAACGAGAAGAGAAGGATGACGATCGAAGATCGAAACTTTTGATAATGTGTGGCTTCTTCATGGGTCTCCTAAAACCTCTCGGGCAGGGACCAGCATCAGGATGGCTTGAGCAATGACAGTGGAATGCGCGGGTTTCTACCCGTGGCACCTCCCGTAGCAGGGAGGAGACGCGAAGGAGGAGGATGACCAGGGCAAACTGGGAAGGCGCCGGCGATGCTGCAGTACACTCTCCCGTCCGAGCCCACTCCTCTTGCCGCCGCTCGGGCGCTAACTCCCCGTGCATCTTTTTCGGTCTCGTGCGTGCCTTCTTTTGCCGGGTGATCCAGGATGCTCCCCGACTCGGGGGCGCGCAAACATGGGTTAGCGATCCGTGGATTTGGCGCGCGGTCGCCAAGTCCATGGATCGGGGGAGGTGCCCTCCCCCAAAATGCGGCCGGTGCCGCCTCGCTCGGCGGCGGAAGTCCGTGCTTTCCCATGGCGGCAGGACCCGTCGCTGATCCTCGCCCCCTTGAAAGCCATGCGTGCGATCGCCCGGCCGATGGTCCCCGCCGAGGTGACCTGCACAGGTCCGAGCGCTGCCAGGCCACACGCCCTTCCCTGCGTGGACTGCAGAGAGCGGCCCCCCTGGAAGACCAGCAGACCCCGCGGGCCTGCCGTTCGGGTGGTGGTCCCGCTTCGGAGAGGCGCTGCCCTGTACCCTTCCGGCGAGCCGAGCATGCAGAACTGCGTGATCGTCGTCGTCCTCCTTCTCCTTTTCCCTCCTCCTCCTCCTTGCTCCTCCTCCTCCTCCTTCCTCCTCCTCCTCCTCCTCCTTCCTCCTCCTCCTCCTCCTCCTCCCTCCTCCTCCTCCTCCTCCTCCCTCCTCCTCCTCCTCCTCCTCCTCCTCCCCTCCTCCCCCTCCTTCCTCCTCCTCCCCCCCCTCCTCCTCCTCCTCCTCCTCCTCCTCCTCCTCCCTCCTCCCTCCTCCTCCTCCTCCTCCTCCTCCTCCTCCCTCCTCCTCCTCCTCCTCCTCCTCCCTCCTCCTCCTCCTCCTTCCTCCTCCATCTCCTCCTCCTCCTTCTCCTCCTCCTCCTGCCATCGCTCGGACGTCCACTCCCCGTGCATCTTTTTCGATTTCGTGTGCGCCTTTTTTTCGCAAGTGCTCCGTGATACTCCTCTATGGTGCTCGCCGAGAAATATGTACGGGTCCGAGCGATGCCAAATCTAGCGAGGAGTCGGGAGTGCAAAACTGTATGATCGCACAGCGCAGCCAAGTGTCCAACGACATCATCGTTTGAAAAAGCGCCGACCCCCAGCCGTGCGCAAGCTGCACACAAATTGCACTTCTGGTCATGAACTTCGAGGTTCCAATAGAGGGACCCTTTTTGAAAGTGAACCGCCCTCCATCTGAGCAGCTCCTCCATTTGTTGAAATTGCTGGCCTGTCATTCTGACGAAGTCTTGAATGACAACCGCATTTTTACAAGGAGCTGCCCTCTATCCTTGTAACGGTTGCATTTCGTTGCGACGAATGTGTGCGGCGCTAAAGCGAGATCCCCTACTTTGAAAAAGAGACGTCCACCATCCTTGTAACAATCATAAGCTTTCAACACGAATGTGCGCGGCGCTAAGGCGAGGACCCCATTTTGAAAACGAGCTGTGCTCCATCCTTGTTGCCGCTTCAAAATTTGAAGATGAGTGTGAAAGGCGCTAAGGCAATAACTCCATTTGAAAGCCGCCCCTTCCATAGTTGTAACTGTTGCAAACATCTAAGGCGAATGTGCGCGGCGCTCACGCGATACACATCGATTTTGAAAACGACGCCCCTCCATCCGAGTAGCGGTTGCGATTTTCAAACTGCAGGCTCGTATACATATTGTGGGGAGGTCTCGAGCGAAACGGCGGACGGGCCCGCCCTTCCGACACGTCTGGGGGTGCGCCCAGGAGGGATGGGTCATACGCTGCGGAGAAAGGGTGAGTGAGGATGCGGAACTCTCGACGCGACGGCGGAGGAGGAGAACCGAGGATCGCTATCGCTGGGCTTTTTTGGCTTCCCTCTTGGGCCTCCAGGGGCCTCCCAGGGATGGACGAGGGGGAGGAGGGAAGGAGGAGGAGGAGCATGATGAAGAGGAGGAGCGAGAGGAGGAAGCGGAACGCAACAAGCACCGGACTTCATGTCTGCCCAACGTCAAAAAAGGAGGAGGAGGAGGAGGAGGAGGAGGAGGAGGAGGAGGAGGAGGAGGAGGAGGAGGAGGAGGAGGAGGAGGAGGAGGAGGAGGAGAGGAGAAGGAGGAGGAGGAGGAGGAGCAGGAGGAGGAGGAAAGGAGGAGTAAGAGAAGGAGGAGGAGGAGAAAGAGGAGGGGGAGGAGGAGGAGAAAGAAGAGGAAGAGGAATGGAGGAAAGGACCTCCGTCAGCCTCTTGGCAACGCCCTCCAAGGTGTGGTGGCTGCTGCCCTGCTGCTCGGTGGAAATCCCCGTGACAGAGCGACCGGTGTTCACCCGATGTGCACTGGTCGTCGAAGGGCGTGCCCGCACGGCGCTCATGCCGTTGGACACCTGTTGGCTCATCCGGACCGTTGGTGCCGATACTGCATGCCAGGTCCCAGGCTCGAGCGAGAATGCTTGTGCCAAGCTGGGAGCTACTCTCCTCACCCCTCCTCCTCCTTCCCCCCCTCCTCCTCCTCCTCCTCCTCCTCCTCCTTGTTGACGTTGATCACGCATGAAGAACGGTGCTTCTGGCGTCGGGGAAAATACATTGCGAGGCCTCGAGGAATATAATAAAGCTGCCTGCCAGTGTTGTCGGCGCAGTTCCTTGTGTCCCAGGCACGAAAACAAGGTGGCTAAGCAACAGGGCTACATGTGTGACCGTTTGATGCCAAAAGGCAACTCCCGTCCCCTGCTCCATATAAGCGCCCGCTCCTACCAAACTTAATCAAGGCTGGCAGTAGCAAGGGTGTGATGCGCGAAAACAAATAAAGTAGAGAAAACGACCTTCGTGTTGCACAGTGGCGCAGTTAGGCGGAGAAGAGTGAACTCTTGGGTGTGCGGCTGTCCTGAACCCACCGTGGGAGGAACCATGGGGCTATTCCCCTACCGACGCCAAAACGGCAGTATGCAGCACCCTGGAGTAACCACAGGAAAGGGCAAGTGCTGCCAGAAGATTCGGGCGTTGACAGTGTGGCTCGGCTCGTTGGGTGCTGAAGGGTCCCTGAGCAGGGAGGGCCTGCACACATAGAAACAAGGTGGGGTGTCTCCGCCTACTTCCCCGCCCCCCTTCCCCCTATGTCACCCGCCGACCTACCCCTCCCACGAACTCTGGAGATTCGATGTCGCAAGTGCCAGCGATGGCTGATGTCGTCTAATAGTATGCGACGCTGCGAGGCTGGCCTAGTTGAATTTGGCTGGTCAGCGTCGTTGAATGTTCTGATGCTGGTACTGCGGCTGGCTCAGGCACTGTTGCCTGGCCCAATTCTCTAGAACAGCTGGTGAATGCTGGCGCCGCGGCTGGAACCATGTTGGTCTGTGTGGCCGATCTTTGCAGGTACTGGTGCTAATGGCTGGCTCAGGCAGTGCTGAGTGGCCAAAGTTTGTAGAACAATTGATGCGTGTTGGTGTGAAAACTGCAACGGGCACATGGCGCAGTATGCTGTAGCGTGCACAACGTCTGGTAGCTTAGCGGCGGTGGAGCCACGCCCTGTAGACCAGAGGGGATCCGATATACAACTGCGTGGTTCTCTTCCCACTAAGAAAAATCCTCCACCACCTCCGAATCAAATCCATGATCAACCTATTACATGGTTAATGTAACGGGCATCGTATTTCAAACTTGGACGTGCTGAGGGTTGCCAGTGATGCCAAGAGTTGGTGGCGCAAGTGCTGGCGGGGCTGAAGATTAGTGGGGAACGGGAAATAACGTCTGCAGCTGGTATGATGCAAGCTGGCCAATTCTGCACTGGCCGGCCTTTGCTGGTTAACGAAAAGGTATGTGAGCGGCAAGGCTGAACATTAGAAACTTACTAAGTCTGGCTGGCCTGATGTCTTCTGCAAAATCTGATCCCCCACATAAGCCGCATCACCCGCCGACCCACTCCTTCCAATAACGCATCCGGACTCTAAAGCAGGGTCGGCAATGTCACATATTATTTGGTGTGCTGACAGGCGTGCAAGATGCGGCAGTGTAGCCTTCCCCCTTTTCCTATCCAATCGTAAAAGCTACTCCATTCCAGTGGGTGAGGTCTTGTGCCAACAGCCATGGACGAGGCGGTACCTACGGCTTTTGTAAGTCATGCTGGTTGGCTTATGTGCCACAGAAGAAAGAAAGTAGAGTTACTCGTGCAAATCTAAGGCTGCAACCCTGGTTTTCTTCGGTTCACCCTCATCTCCGCGGTGACGGGCCCTCGTGCTGTATGACATCTTTTTTCGGGTTAAGCCTGGAACTCTCAGTCCTTGGGCTGTTGAAAAGGAGATCACGAGGGCAACGCTGGCATGGGCAGGCGTGGGGACAGAGGCACTGCATGCAAGATTTATGAGTAGGAGGGTGAAGAAGTAGGGGGAGAAGAAACAAGCCAATCGTTGATGTCCATCTACAAATGGATGTACAAGAGGTAATTTATCTCCAGTATGGTCCATCCTGTGTTTGCGTTGGAAACCTGGTCTACGTCGTTGGTGGTGCTTTGTACTCAGCTGTTGGGAATTTGGGTTTGGGCATTGGTGGAACTTTCAGCGCCATGATAACATCCTCGCGGTGTTAGTCTTCTTGTTGTCGTGAATTGCGTGATGCGACCTCTGCTATATATTGTTGGTAGTGCTGTTGGTGGTCGCGGATTGCGACCAAGTAGTCGAGTGGGTGCTGGTCGTTGGCGTCGTCCACGCTCTGTATGTCGTGCTATCCAATGCGCTCTGGCACTGATGTGGATCCAGTTTGATTGTTTAGGTCCGGGGAACTTTTGGGCGGAAGTATACGTACAAGATCGCCCACGTCTGTGGCGTGCGTCTGTCTGGTCGGATGTCCACAAGCCACCTATGCGCAGAGGCTGCTTTGGGTGGTGGGCAAATCGCTGGGATCTTGAGGTGCAGTGGTGGTGGATGTATCGGGTTGGAGATGGCCATGTTGCCAGTTGAAGCATGCAGTAATGGCGTCGGCATACTGTCTTGATGCTGGTGGGCCGTAGGTGTCAGGTGGTTGATCGGCTTGTGAATCCTGGGCTGGTGATGGTGGCGTGGCGTAGGAGTTGTCATTGCTGTCGCGTGACGAAGTCGGTGTATGTGGGTCCGCGATTCCGAAAGGTATGTCGTGGACACCAATGATGGACCGAAATAGTTGTACCGTCTCGCGAAGGTTGGCCGCCCAGTCGCTCGTCTGGCAGGAGTGGAGCCATTGCGAGACTGTAACAATTGCTTGGGTAATACGTGCATCAACTGCAATCGTGGGCGTGTTGATCATGTTGTGGACGTGCTGGTTGATCAGCGTAGCTGCCAATCTGAAGCCCTCGTCTTGTTTGTAAGAACCAACCACCTCGTCCAATGTTGAACCGGGTGGTTGTTATGGTGTTTCTCCAAGTCTGGGAAGTGGTGGTGGTAAGTGCGTATCAGCGTGGATCGCATCCTTGAGCACCAAGTGTGTGGTTGGCCCTGTGAGTGGCAATTGGTAGCGCGATAATGGTGCAATGGCCGTGTCTGGCTTAAACGGCGGGTGCGGAAGTTCGTGCGGGTAGGAATTGCTGAAGAAGTATTCGCTCTTGAATTTGTCGAAGTACCTGTGCCACGCGTCCATCATCACGTGATCGTTTGGAAACCTGTAGGTTTAGATGTTCTTCTCTGCGCTGTAGTCGACTGCGTAATGCCAATTGTCCTCGTCCATGTGATCTTCCTTGGATCCACATGCCTTCCAACCTGTTGGGCGTTGGGCAATGCATGCCGTGTCTTGGGTCTGGAAGTAGTGATTCCAATGTGAAGGGCTTGGGAGCGTAGCTAAAGTCGTCCTTGTCGCTGTAGTGGTCGCTCTCGTAGTCACGCTGGCTGTCGTCGTCCTGTGGTGTAGTAGTGTTCAATGGGAGCTGGTGGTTGGTGGTCGGCTCGTCTCCATTGGCTGGTTGGTACCGATGGTGGGTGTGTCGCCATGCTGGGGCCTGTGGTGCTGTCGTTGGCTGCGGCATTGGCATCGTGGGCTTGGGTGGGGGTGTCGGTTGTGGTGGTGCTGGTGGAGCTTGTGGAGGTTTTCGCCTGCGGGAGTCTATGCATGGTACAATCTGGTCTGGCGCTGTAGGCAATGGATGTCCCGAGCGTTGCTTCCGAAGCATGCCCTGGTGTTCGTTTTCTGTTTGCTCCAATCGTCGTTGTTCCCCTTGCTCTTTCTGTGCTACATTGTGGTGTGCGGTCGCTGTCGATGTTCGTCGGGATGTTGCCGTTCTTGGCTGGTGGTCTGTTGTTGGACGTACCCCCCGTTGGATGTAGCAAATGCGTGGCGGGTCTGGGCCGTGACGCGTGTTCAGCTGGGGCTGAGGGTGCCATGTGATGTTGCGGGAAACTTTTCACCACTGGTGTAAGTGTAAGCCCACCTATTGTGGAGGGACGCTTGGGGTTGTGAAATGTAAGTGCTAATAGCTCGTAACGGGTCGGTGTCGTCGATTGCGTTGCTGGTGTAGCTCGCACAGAGTCCGTCTACTGGTTGAGCTTTTCGTTGATGTAGTGTGGTGCTGCTCTATGCCATCTGGTTGGTCGTGCGTAGATGGTGGGGTACTGTGCCTGTGCGTCCTGTCTATGGCCACTGTGGCCCATGGTGGGTGTAGAGTCACTGCGCCTGATGCGTGTAGCACGTCGGCGAGCAAGTTGGTGATGATAGTAGCTCCGAACCAGTCGATCTGTTATTGTCGCCGTTGATCATGGAGCTTGTCGCCGTTGGTCATGGGGCACGCAAGGGTGTTGTTCCCTGTAGTCTGGTAGCTGGCGTGGATGATGCTCTTCTTGTCGATGGCGAACGTGTAGCGCTTGGTATGCTGCTAGTGGCTGATCTTGTAGGGTGTCTCTTTGAGGCCTGTCTCGGCGCCGTCGGCATGGTGATGCGATTGTTGTCGTCGTGCCAGACCGTTGTCGATGTTGTCGGCACGCCCCGTCCAAATCCGCCGACCGTGTGTCGGCGTGTGTGAGGGGTTGTTCGTCCTCGTCGTCGTCGTCGTCGTCGTCGTCGTTGGAGTGCTCTAGCGGCCTTGAGGAAAATCGACCCACGTCGTAACCACGTCAAAAAGAAGCCCCTTCCCTTTGATCCCTCCCTCGTCGGGGGGGGGGTCCCGGGGGGGGGGTCAGATACGACTCCGCCCCGAGGGCCTCCTCCTCCTCCTCCTCCTGTCCTCCTCCTCCTCCCCCTCCTGCTCCTCCTGCTCCTCCTCCTCCTCCTCCTGTCCTCCTCATCCTCCTCCTCCTCCTCCTCCTCCTCCTCCTCCCCTTGCTCCCCTCCTCTTGCTCCTCCTCTACCTCCTCTTCCTCCTCCTCCTCCTGCTGCTCCTCACGCTCGTTTTCATCTTCGTCGTCTTCAGGGTCGGCAGCACCGGCCGTAATACCTTCGCAATAAAAGCTATGATGCGGTGGTGACGTTGACTGTGGTCTCCTGTGTCTCTGAATATCCATGGCAATCCATCGCGTCGGTGAAATGCATACCGATAGAAAAGCATGCCGTAATGCTGTTGTGACCAGTGGCTGTAAATCTTGGCGTGCCAACTCGTTCTCTCCCACTTGGTGAGAGCGTCGTTAAGCTTTTGGTTGGGTCTGGGAAATGCACAATCGCGCTATGACTCCATTGCTCTGTGTAGGCCCAGCCATTCCGCGTGAGCATTGGTATGTATTCATGCCCAATATGTAATGGTATGTAGACCAACATCTTGTCAACGTTGGCGTTGTTGTCTTGGCATTGTCTGGTCTTCTGTACTTGCATTCTAAATGTGGTGGCAACTCCTGGGTCGTACTGCTGGCTTGGTGTAGCCGTGCGCTGGAGAGGTAAACTGTTCGTCGCGTGCCGCTTGTTAGTAAGTAGTCGAGGTTGTACATCATTCCTGTCTTCGTCGTAGTTGTTGGCTGAAGGGCGGTAGTGTGTCCCGAGGGTGTGCTTGCGCTCGCGTGTAAACCAATCGTCCTTTTGTTCCGAAATCCATCGTGTAAATCTCCATTGATGTTATCGAAGCAAGCCGTGGTGAACAAGCCCACTCGTCTACGTGAACAACGAACACATCTTCGTGTGTCAGGCTGTAAAGTATATGGATGTCGCTTTGCGTGGTGGCGGTGCACGTTAGATGAAGTGCACCTAGTCGCGGTGCGAAGCTGAACATCTTGAGCAGTCGCGCTGCGGTAAGCATATACTATGTGTGTGGTTGCTCTGCTGCAAGACATGATGGTCGGGAAGAGGCGAATGGAGCGATGTCGAGATACCGATCCAATAGGCAATCCTGTTTTTGGGCGAGCAATTGCTGGATTAACGTGCGAGCAATTGTGCCGCGGGGAGGTGGTTCACTCATATCCGTAGGTGGCCATGGCAGCATTGTGTGCAATGCTGGGCGACGGTAGTACGAATCTATGTTGTACATCGTATGTGATTCCAATACCTTCACTGCAAACGCACAATCAACCAAGTTGTGGACAAAGACATGCACTCTGTGACCGAGCGTAGGAGCGACAAATCTGACAAAGAACGGTCGGCTGTGGTCGACTTGTGCCCATGTGCTTCTCCCCGAAGTATGCCCCGTAGAGCTCCCATGCGGGTTTTGAAGCAGGGCTGAATGTCTATCCCCTGGGCGTGCCCGTCTGGGCCCCATTTCGGGTCTGAGGCGGTTGCTAGTTGGTCTGGTCGTCGAACTTCGCGCTTTTGTCTTGTATCGTCGTGTCGGGGTAATGTTGGTACTGTTGTGCTGCCGCATTTCGGTCTTTTCGTGCGGTGCCATGTAGTGGAGATGAGGTGGAACTGCTGGTCCGTGCCGTCCTTGTGTCGGCTTGGGCGTCGGGGTGCTGGGTGTATGAAACCGAATAGCGTGGACAGACATTCGTAATGATTTCATAAGATAACCACGGGCATTTGCTGTATTTACCTGTAAAAGCTCAGAACCGCCCCATCTGGGTAAACGTGGAAACAACAAGCGTATGACATGAATGACGGCTGTGGCCGCCTAGTGCTCATATGCTTCTCCCCGACAAATGCCCCATTGGGCTTCCATGCCGGGTTTGAGGCTGGGCCAGAAACCTCTTCCCGAGGTGTGCCCCTGCGGGCTCCTTTGCGGGCGTGAGGCTGCTGCGGTCTTGTCTGGTAGTCAAGATCAGTCAAAGACCAATCAAGCAACACATGTACTCAACCACGGCTTTTGGTTGATCCCTCACTGCGTAAGCACTGTCAACCAAATCGCGTGCGAGAAAAGATACACTGTGAGCGAGTCTAGGGGGAACGGGCCTGTAAGCAGAACGGTGCTGTGCCCATGTGCCTCTCCCCGAGGCATGCCCCGTACGGCTCCCATGCCAAGTGTGAAGCAAAGCGAGATGCCCCTCACCGTGGTGCGCCCTTCTAGGCTCCTTTGCGGGCGTGGGGCCGCTGCTGGCTGGTGTGGTAATGCAGGTGGTGGCTGTCGGGTGGTGCTAGTGCTGTTGCGGTGCTGTTCGTTGGTAATGTCGTGTGCTGTTATGGAATGGAAATGGGATTGAAGTGCTGATGTGTGCTGTCTGTGTCTGCTTGGGCGTCGTGGTGCTGTGTTTCTGTAGTCGAGAATCCTAGACAATCAATCGAAAGCATTTTTGACACAACCGCGGACATCGACATCAACTAGTGGAACTGAAAAAGGTACCCTATGAGTAGGTGCTGGAACAACAGACGCGTGGCAAGAACCACGACGGCGACCGGTCGGTGCCCATATGGTTCTCCCCGAAATGTGCCTCGCTGGGCTCCCATTCCGGGTGTGGAGCTGGGCTTGGTGCCTCTCCCCTATGTGTGCCCTTGCGGGCTTCCTTGCGGGTGTGAAGCAATTGCGGACTGCATGGTAATCAAGATCGTCGACGGTGCCGTGTGCCAGTGTAATGGTAGTAGTAAGATGTAGTGGAGCTGCTGCTCTGGAATGCTAGTTTTTGCTGGCAAGTTGTGCTGAGGTTTGAATTGCTGTTCTGTGCTGGTCCGTATGTCTGTGTGGGCGTCGTGGCGCTGTGTAGGTAGTCAGGGGCATAACAGAACGGCGATGCAATCACACGAGCAGCTCTGGACACGACAGCAACTCATAATAATGACATCTGATGAATCATTTGTACACTTGGTACCTTTTGCAAAGTTAAATCGTATGCACAAATACGGCAATCGGATCAACTTATGGAGAATAACCAATGAATGTATGACCGATTAGCCCCGTGGCTTCTCACCGAAGTCTGCCCTGTAAGGCTCTCAAGCCGGGTATGAAGCGGGCGCGTAGTACCGAGTATCGGCTGTAACATGTTATGGCGTCCCTTATAGCCTCTCCCCGAGATATGCCCTTGGGCTCCTATGCCGGGTATGAGGCAAACGCTATCATGCTTGGTGTATGGTGTATGTCGCCGTGATGGTTGAGGTCGAAGTTGGGTGGTGCTCGTGTGTCGCGGACGCGTTGCGTGATGGCTGCTGTGGTCGTCCTTATGCATGTGCTTGTTGTTATCTGCAGCCTCTCCCTCATGCATGCCCTGCAGGCCCCCCCGTCCACGTACGAGGCAAGCACCAACATTGGATAATTTGTAGCTTGGGAGCTGGTGGTGGGGAATGGGCGGTGATGTGCATTCGCGTGGTTCTGCACTCTGGTCGTATTTGTGAATGTGATTGCTTGCTTGCTGTTGTGTCGGTGCGTGAGCAATGTTCGCATGGCTGTGGTGGCCGTTAACCTCCACAGATGCGTGATTATGCCGTGACGTGGTGGTCCAGTTATGGGTCCACCTCAAGCAAGTGCCCTGTGAAGTCGATGCGTAAGGCGTGTGCTGTCTCGCGTGCCAGTGTGTGCACCAGTGTAGTAAGAATCATTTGGCAGAGTTCAGCTGGTAGGTTGAAAATGCTTTTGTAGTTGTGGAGATCGGTTGGGTTGTGTGAGGAACAAGTGCATCTGCTTCTGTCGTGTCTGCTAGAAATTGCCGCGGTCAAGATGGGGAGTTGGTGGCTTAGCTATGATGGCAGCAATTGCGTTGATGAGGCGTTGGATCCAGGTGTCTGTATTCTCTGGCCTCGCTAGGTCGTATGGTGCGTCAAGCGGGTGACTAATGCCAATGCAGTTTCGGTGCTGCGCAGCTGCGTTCTGCTCGAGGTGTTGCTGTAAGTCGTGATCGTGTCTGTGGTTTTGGAACCAATGCGCTATGCGATTAGGGTTCGTCTTGTCGTCCGTGCGTGGTTGCCGAGGCACTGGTGGTAGCTCGGATGGGATAGCTGGTGGTAGTGCTGCGTCGTACTCCTCGCGAGCATGTCTTTTATAGCCTTTTGGCTTCAGTGCTGGTGTGGCGCTGAGTCCGCCCTTAGACATTTGTCTTCGTTCGCCTGAATGTCGGCCTTGTCTTTTTGCCAACATTATTACACGATGTCGGATGCTAGGGGTGGCACGTGCTGCATGGCATAGTTTTAGCTGAGGTGCGTCAGTGGCCCTTGTCGAGTATTGGGTCCTGCAGCATTTGCGCGCGCTGCCTCCTACCCTGTTGGCTACGTCGTCTAATTGTGGGTGCTTCTTCAGAAGACGTGCTTCCCAATCGCTTGCCGTCTTGGAGGTGCGCCCACACTCGTAACATATGTAGACCGAGTTCCCAGCTGGTGGAACTGGAGTGCTGGCGTCGATGTCGGTGTCGAGTTGGCGTGAATGGTTTTGCCAAATGTCCGTGCGTTGCTGGTCAATATGTGATGGTCGATCTTTGTTTGGCCTTGCCGGCCGGCTGCTTGTGCTGTTCGGTTGCGTCGTGTGCGTACTGCAACCAGCGAGGGGTATCCCCGTGTCTTTGCTGGTCGTCTTTGTCCATGGTTAGTGCTGTGGTTTTAGCCATCGTAGGTCCTCCGTGATCGAACTGGTCCGTGGGGCGTTGTTCGCGCACCCTTGGTTGGTGTCCGCAGGTGAGGCTTTATCGTTTGTCAGGTCGAGTCGGAGTAGTTATGTGTGGATCGTCGTTGATCAATCTCGCTGCGTACTTGAATCGTCTTGGGCGTAATTCTGTCTCGTAGTCCGTGCGCTGCGCATTTCTATGAAACCATTCGTCTGTGATGTGTGAGTCAGTATGCTGGAGCAGCTGTGTTATTGTAACACTGCGGTGCGCGTGATTCCCAGCCGTGCTGAGTTGTGCGTGCGTCGCTGTGCTGAATGGATTCCAAGTCTCAGCTTGGTAGAATGAATAGGTGACACTTAGTGAACGTATCGGCTGTTTGAGCTCTGACGTCGGGTCTTAAGTGATGGTTCTAGAAATGTGTAGCCATGAATGGTGAAAGTGCTGATCTATGTTTGAATAGTTGGCGTGCAGATCGTATGGCTGCGGCACAGGTCGGGTTGAAGTGCGTGCCAACGTAGGCGCTTATGTGCGTGATGGTGATGTGCTGGTCCCAACTGGGGCAATAGATGGTCGGCGTGGCGTCGGTCCCTTTCCCCGCTACATGTAGCGTACATCCGGTTTTGCGCGGCTTGTAATTGACTTTGAATCCGTAGCTGGTCAGCACGGAATGCGTGGTAATGGCCACCTCGGTCATGGAATGCTAGATCAAATCGTCGCTGTCACGCCGTGCTAGTATCGGCGTGTCGTCGACGAAGGCGATGTTCGTAGCGTTGTCATCTTCTGTCGTCCAAAGTCGTAGGTGCTCTACGAACAGTGGTCGTGCAGGCGTCGGTAGCTGTACCGCATGTGGTTGTCCTGTCATCTGTGATGCTAAATCGTTGCGTTGTCTGGCAAAAGATAAGTTGTAGAAAGCGTCTGGTCGACTGTGGCCCAATCGAGCACATTTGGTCGGGTTTGCTGTGCGGTGAGAAAGTTTACGTGTAAGGTGCGATGCTGTGTATGGTTCAATGAGCTGACCTGCTTGATGCGGGTCACAATCATGAGCGTTGAGCATGACACATCACTTTAGTATGGCTTTTGCTAATGGGACTCGTGCTGGTGGAGAGTCTTCGTGGTCATAGTTTGGTGTGTACTCGGTGTGGAGAACTTCGGTACCAAATTCGGGCTCTCGTGCGACTCTGTGAAATGCTGCCGTCATGTCGATGTGTTGGCGTAAAATACTGCGTCTCGTCTTGCCGAGGTAGTCTGAGGTGAGTGGCGCCGTATGTGCTGCACGAGCGGTTGGTCTGCCTGGTGAGCCTCCACGCTGGGCTGGTCGTAGTGCATTCGTGAATAGGGTGGTAGGGCTCTTTCTAAGGTAAATGTAATGTAACTGGGGTATTTCTGAAGTCAACAAAATGGAATGGCATTTTGTGGCCTTACGGGTTGTCCCTTGGCCTTTTCGCAGTGGCGTCGCTGTCCCGTGCTTCAATAGAAATGGTTTTTGTTGAGACAGTGAGGCCCTGATGAAAAGAAGGCGTGCTTGTCTTGTTGTGCTGCTGTGAACTGCATTGAGGAGGTCGGTGATGATGCGGTCAAGTCCTGGCTGCTTCCTCCGCTTGGCTGTCTTGATGAGTGCAGTCGCGTGCGGCAGTGCGATGTCGTAGTCGAGGTTCGCGCTGGCGTGATGGGCGTGATTAGCCTGTCTTTGTAGAACTTTTGGGCTCCTTCGTTGTCTGTGATAATCGCTTCTTCGCGTCGTACGAAATTTTGGGTGGCTTCGTCGCCTTGTTGTTGGTCGCTCTCGGGTATTATGCCGTTGTCGTCTGTGACGCAGAACACTGTCTGGGTCTTGGTTGCTCCCTGTCTGGTGCCAAGGCCGTATATCAAACATGCTTCAGCGTGTTGCTATTCCGCTCTATGCCTGTGCAAGTCGTGGAAGTGATGGAACGAGGTGGATTGTGCTGTACACGTTTTTTTGTTTTGTTTTGTTTTTTTTGTTCTGTCGCGGCGTCATTGGCGTGCTAGTAGTGTGCGTGTCTTGTGCAGGGACGTCTGTGCAGCCTGCTCAGCATTGTATGCTGGGCTGGTTGAGGCTGTGTATCGTGCAAATTGGAGCTGGTGGATGTGGCGGTCAATGGGTCTGCCTGGAATGTGGTAACCGGTGTCCTGGTTGAGCTGGTAAAGTGTGGCGCCCGTAATGGTGCGCCGTTCTGGTCGCGGGGCTGTTATTGCATGTCGACGGGCCCTACTCAGCTTCATCGTGTCTGTTATGGTATGTTCTTGGGGCGGGTCGAAGCCGTCGGTGGGAAAGCATTCCGCTGCTGCATGGTGGAATGTCGGAGCGGTCTGTCTGTGGTTGGCTGTCGCGTCGTTGTGCAAATTGTTGTTCGCGCTCAGACTCCAGCACCTTCGTGGCATCGCAACGCGGAGGTCGTTTTCGTCGCGCCTTGATGGGTTGACGCTCGCGCTCAATGGCGAGATATAATGGATTGTGATCATTCTGTTTGCACATGGGTCGTGTTCGCAATCGACGTGCAAGTCGATGGCATACGGCATTCAATCGCTGCCTATAACAATGTAATCGTTTCCGTGAAAGGTGGTCCTGCCTGTGGGCTTTTGGCTAATCTGTGCGTGGGTTCGTGGCGCCGTGCCGTACAGGCGCGCGCGGGATTGCTTCTGCTGTTGTGGGTCTAGCTTGCGCTGCGTTGACATCATCGCCTGCTTGCTAGCCTATAAGTGGTGTGGTGGCCCCTGTTCCAGGTGATGGGATCGTGCTGATCCTTGCGTTGGAGCTGGCGAATGTTCTGGTACATGCCCATTTGCTTGTGAGGTCGTGAAGAGCTTGTCACCGTTGCGCAGCGCGGCGCGCGTCGTGCTGCGCGTCTCGTGCGCAAGCTGCGGAAGCATGTCTGAGATAGGCGAGGCCGTGGGCTTGGCGATGGGCAGTCAATGTGGGGAAAGTGGGGCTCTGCAGTGCTGGTGCGTGACATGCAACTCTCGCTTTGGGAGGTCTGCGTAAGGCAGCGCCGTGCGTGCTAGTAAGCAGCATCGTGGTTTCGATTGGTGCTGTGGAAGAAGCAAATTGTATGCGCGTGTCGGCAGTTCTTCAGTGGCTCCTTGCTGTTGTTCCCTGTCTCTCTCCCCCTGATGTGGACCTTCTGCAGCGGTGCTTTTGCTCGTGCTGTCCTCTCGTCATGTCTTGTATCACATTGTGTTTGTTGGCTTGTGTGCCTTCGCTTGTGGCTTCGACGAGGTCTCTGTGTGCGTTGCATGTCGCGATCGTTAGATGTATTGAGTTTGTGGAATTGTCGTCGGTGGGTTATTTGCATTGATCTGGCCTCGCCGAATCGCTGCAAGTCGGTCGCCATAGTGGCTGCAAGCGATGGTTGCAATCCGTCGCTTGATACCATGAGGTATGCACAATAGCCTGTCTTGGTGTCCTGTTGGTGTGTGGTCCAATATAGTACTGGGTGGTCTGCAAATAGCGTTACTCAATGTCTGTCTGGCTGTTGGGATCTGGGATCTGCTGTCCGTAATTGCTGCTGGTTCGGAGTCCGAGTGTAGTGCTTCATGGTGTTTTGCTGAGGTGTCTGCAATTCCCTCCATGGGTGTCCGTCGTGGCCCTGTGCAAGGTGATGTTGTGCGCTCTCTTGGTCTGCTTGTACAGAGTCGGAGATGTCCTGGTGATGGTGCCGTCGCTGTGTGCGGAGTGGTATAATATGTGAACGGCGCTGGAAGAGTTAAGTAACAACTGCTTGCTCATGTGCGGTGACTGTTGTGCCGCGTAAATGATTGCCCAGTGAATTTCTGCGAGTTGTACTTTTGTGCTGTCTAGGCTGTCGTGGTCGGCGTTTTGGTGTAGATGCCATGCGTGATGCCGCCCGCGCAGAAGCCGTGCATGGTTGGCGCGTGCCCGTCGCATTGGAAGACTACGGATGCCAAGGCTGAAGCTGATTTGATTCGTTGTAGTGGACCATCTGGGTAGATGAGGATTGAGGAACATGTCGGTCGATGCTGGTTGTAGAGGTTGAGTGCTGAAGTTGTGGCTTCGCGTGACCTAAGGTTGGTGAGGTCTGTTCGCAGTCGCATGTGGCGATTGGCTTGGTGGATGGTGGTATACAGGTGGTCTGGTAAAGGCTGCTGGGTGTGGCGAATCAGTCTGCTAGTCAGATGGAGCGTGGGAGTCGCGTCGCTTTCTCTGCTCTGCTTTGGCTTCTTTTGTGGCACCTGTCTAAAAGTACTGGCCTCTCTGGTCTGGTCAAATACAGTTGTGGGATTGAGAATGGAGTCAGCTGTCGTTGAATGGGGGCCCCAAGCGCGTCTGTGCTTGGCCGTGTCGCCACTGGGGCTAAGTCGGCTGCTAGTTTCTTGGTCCTATTAAGTCGGCGCCTTGTTGTGGGTCTGCCACTGTGGCCACCGTGGTCTCGATCGCCGCAGGTGCATGTTGCGATGCATTCCTAGGTTGCGAGTGGGAGGCTTGCGGTCGATCGCTAGGGCTCAGCCTGACGATGACCTTGTGCTGTATTGCTAGGAATTACACCTCGGTAGAGAAGCAATAGTGCTTCGTATTGCTCAACTGTCTCGTTTTGTTGTGGTGGGCTGACGCGTTGTGGTGTATCGCCTGCTGGTAGTAGGTGATTTTCGATGTGATGGCTTCTTTCGGAAGCGTGGTGTTGTGGAGTGGGAGACGAGGTGGGTCTGCCAAAGTATGCCTGTCGGTGTGAGCGGTGGTTCTGGTGATGAGTGGACTCGAACTAGCGATCCACAACGATGCAATTGTTGTTGCGCGGGCGTGGCTTCCGTGAGCTGCTGAATTGGCATGCAGGTCGACTGTGCAGTTGCGTTGACCCCCGTGTCGTCCACGTCGCCAAACTCGTCGCTTATGATGTGCTCGAGCTCGTCATGAATCCGTTGAACTTCGTCTTGCACTTGAACATCTTGTCGTTCTCCTTCCCGGTGTTGGCGCGTATGGTCGAGCAGTTCTTCTGCGTAAATTCTGATCGCGTCCTCGATGTCGTGGTTTAGATCGTCCTGGTGCTGGTTGATCCATTGGTGGAAATGCTTCTGTCGCCTTTTCCTGTGCTTGGTCTGCAAACGCCTGGATTCGTGAATCCGTACATTCTTCGTCTCGTTCGGCATGCCATCGTTCAGATTGCATCTGTGCTGTCTCGTACCTTGATTAAAGGCTGATGCTGGCTGTATATGTCGGCTTGCGTACCTTGCTGGTGCTTCTCAGCCGTGCTGATGTGTGGCTGGTAGTGCTGTTTGGCTATGTGGAATTGCTCGGTCGCACTTGCCATGATGAGGTGTGCTGCTTCTTGGTCCTGGTATTTTGCAAGTATGCTGCTCTCGGCTGGTTATATGTGTTGAGCGGTTTGTGTTGCTTCTTGTGCTGCGCTTGTATCTTTGTCGATGCGCTTGTTCACGGTGTTCCCCAATTAGAACTTGCCTCTGTAGGGGTCCTGGCGGATTCATATGGTTAGGTGAGGTGGGTCGCCGATTTCCGTGGCCGGCCCGGGTGCCCGGGTGCCCGGGTGCCCGGGTGCCCTGGGGTGCCCGGGTGCTCGGGTGCCCGGGTGTCCTGAGGTGCCCAGAGGTGCCCAGGGGTGCCCGGGGGTGCCCGGTAGCCCTATAGCCATAGCCATGTAGCTTTATAGCCCTATAGCCTTACAGCCCTATAGCCCTAATAGCCCTATACCCCATATAGCCCAATAGCCCTATAGCCATATAGCCTTATCGCCCTATAACCCTCTAATTCTATAGCTCTATAAGCCTACAGCCGTATAGCCCAATAGCCCTATAGCTCTATAGCCGCATAGCCGCACAGCCCTATAGCCCCATAGCCCTTAAAAATATCGGATTGTTTTTTCCTCTGGTATCATACCATATATGAAGTGTCCTTATCCCCATTGTTTCTGTGTTGAAGAGCATGCTATCTACTTTGTTGCGCTTCGTGAGCTCGTCCTTGCTCGATGGCTTGCATGTTGTTCTCTACGATGCGGTGATCTTGTCTAGCTTGTTGTATTTGCTCTTTATTTTGTAGTCGGTAATGGTTGTATATTTGCTGTATCTCTTGTTGCATGCGGTCTTCCATAATGCTCTCTGCTTGCCGAATGAAGGTGTCGCGTCGGTGGGGTGCCAAGTTTTGCCGGTTCTCGAGTCGTTGGTTCCTGTGCTATTGCAATTACTGTCGTAGCGTTGAAATGGTGGTCTCTTCGCCGTAGTGTGAGCCGTGGTGTACCTTGCAGGCCGACAGGCGATATTCCTCCTTGGTTTGGATGTTGCTCAGTTGTGATTGTTGTTGCATGGCGACGTGGCACGCCACATTGGAGACGAGGGCGTTCACGCGAGACCTTACGCTGGCAGCTTACGCGCGAGTGTCGGCGCAGTTGGCCCAGTTTTCTTCCATCGCTCACGCGGTGGCTCAATCCTGACGTCGAAGGGCAGTGAACACCTCCAGAAGCCTTCAGAGGTCCGACGAGGCTTCTGAAGTTTCCACAGGCCCCCGAAGGGACAAACAACATGTAAAAGTGCAGATCCTCCTCCTCCTCCTCCTCCTCCTCCTTCTCCTCGAGTTGTGACCCAGCCGAAATATCTCGGGATCAATTCTAGGTAGTTGCAATCGGTCTTGACCTCTCCTCCTGTTGCTCCTCGCTACTGCCTACGTCTTCCTGGCCACAGCGTCGGAATGGCCTGGGGGTGGCATCGATCCAGCGAAGGGGCAAGTGCGCCCACTTTCGCACCGTCCTGACCATGCCCCGCTCCTCTCTCTCCATTAGATGGCCACAAAACCACCCGTGCAGGAAGCACCCCGACAGTCCACGCTTCCTGGTAGACGCACACAGGGCAGGGCTGTTTCGTGAACGCCCAAGACCGTCTGGTAAACGCAACCTGTGGGGGTCGGGGTGCTCTCTCCGGCCCCCGCACGCGTGCCCGCCAGGGAAGCCCCTCGCCGCTGCGCGCCGCGCGCCGCGCCGCGAACTGCGGCCGTGGCTCCCGAAAGCAAGGCCGCTCTGCGCCGCGGCCGCCCCTCTCAGCTCCCCGCGGTGGCCGAGGTCTGAGCCACCGGCGTGCCCGATACCTCCTCCC
This sequence comes from Prorocentrum cordatum, assembly GCA_963575745.1. NCBI lineage: Eukaryota > Dinophyceae > Prorocentrales > Prorocentraceae > Prorocentrum > Prorocentrum cordatum. The sequence goes on from CAUYUJ010015970.1 coordinate 173,995, forward strand.
CTCGAGTCCTCAGGACGCGTGCCAGCGCCAGCGCGTGCCTGCCCACCGAGACCCTTCAGCACGACGCAGTCCGTGTGCTGAGGGCCGGCGCACACTGCGTGCCATCGGCAGAGGCCAGCGGGGCAAACGCACGTTGGTCCGACACACGTCCTCAGGACCATCGATCCTCGGTCTCTCGTTTCGCTTCTCATTGGGACAAAGTTGTCACCCACCCACCACCAGCTCAGAAGTCAAAGGGAATCGAAGAAAACCTGGAAGAGCAGAAATGCCAGCCTCCAGCGCCATCAGCTCGGTCGCGAACGCGGACCCCACGCCCGCGACACAGCGTCCAACGCGACACAGTCATCGATCCTCCCTGCTCCCGTGTCCGCCCCCGCCGCCGCACCCTGCTATCCCGTCCCCCCCCCCCACCCCCTCCACTTCAGGGTGGCGGGTGGGCGGGGCGCGCCACGACCGCGAGCGCGAACCACCGGGGGCAGTTGAGGCGCTCCTGGGCGGGCTGGGGGCAAGAACCGACGACGACGACGGGCACAAGACCTCCGACGCCGAGCTCTTCTCGAGCTTTTTTTTACCCATCGAGGAGAGCAATTGTCGTGTTGGGAGGCAGGGGTTGGGAGAATGAAGTGTATGAGCAATAACATTCGGATGCAATGCACGATATCTTCGGCCACCAACGGGTAATGTTATTCTCATGTCTCCCAATTCGATATCTGTCTTCTTGACCCATACTGAGCCCTGCGGGACCGCTTCCGGGTCCTGGGGTCATCAATCTCGAGGGTGCGGCGGACCCGGTGAGGGCCCTGAGCCAGGCTGTGCCTTGACACGTCAGCTGTACGCTGCTGTGCCATACTTTGTGTGCAATTCTATGCAATGTTGTGATCTGGTGTGCAGTGTGTTGTGCCTCGCCGTTTAGGACGGTCCATGCGTTTCGCCTGGGACGTCGTCACGATATTCGTCTTCACTATAACCACCATCGGGCCGGGGCCTCCTGAAGCAAACTGTGGCAAGCAACATGTAGAAAATAGGACATCGCACATCGGCCTCTTCCGTCCCCCTCTTGCTGCAGCGCGCAGGCACGGAGAAAGTAAATCCGTAGTGCCCATACCTTCGCGCGCGCACACGCACATGCACGAGTAGGACGTATTTGGATGCGGAGAGGAGGAGCAAAAAGGGGAGGAACGCTCCCTCGCCACCCTAACCCACGGCCTCGAGGTAGGCGTCCATCGGCTACACGGAAAAGTTCCCCTGTGCGGGAGTGGCTCCAGTGTGCTGCTTCAGGGGGCCGCGGGGGGCCAAATCCAAGCGCTCAGGCCAGTGCCGTGGGGGGCCTCACTGGGCCCACACCGACATATCAATCCAACGATGCACCTTTACGCGTGGCCGAAAGGTCCAGTTGGAAGTCCCGCGTCCTCCTCCTCCTCCTCCTCCTCCTCCTCTTCCTCCTCCTTCTTCTCCTCCTCCTCCTCCTCCTCCTCCCTCCTCCTCCTCCTCCTCCTCCTCCTCCTCCTCCTCCTCCTCTCCTCCTCCTGCTCCTCCTCCTCCTCCTCCTCCTCCTCCTCCTCCTCCTCCTCCTCCCCCCCTCCTCCCTTCTCCTCCTCCTCCTCCTCCTCCACCACCATCCACCTCCACCTCCTCCACCCTCCTCATCATCTATCCTCCTCTCCTCCTCCTCGTCTCTCCTCCTCCTCCTCGTCCTCCTCGTCCTCCTCCGAGGCCTCCTCCCCCGCCCACCTCCTCCTCCTCCTCCTCCCCCTCCTCCTCCTCCTCCTCCTCCTTCTCCTCCTTCTCTCCGCCTCGTCGTCGTCGTCGTCGTCGTCGTCGTCGTCGTCGTCGTCGTCGTCGTCGTCGTCGTCGTCGTCGTCGGCTCCGCGAGGCACGCACGCCACCCCGTCGCAAAGGCCCACGAATTCGCGCACGTTTTCGCGTGGGGCCCCTCAGAGCGTAGAAAGGCGCGTCCCACTACTCGCAAAGCAAGTACGCGCAACTGGCCTGGATCCGCCGCGGGGGATTTACAATCTGTTACATCGATGCGCACATGTGTTTTCAAGACGTTTGCGAGTAGGCATTTTGCGAATTGTGGAACGTGCTCGGCGAGAACTGGGGATTCCAAAACGGTCTGGTGACAGATCGCGCGGTGACCTCGGAGTCCCACAAGGTCTCACCGCACGGTTTTGGGACCTTGGATGCCCCTAGTCGCCCGAAGCATCCTAGAAGAACGACCCAAATTCCAATGCCGTGCGGGTTTCCAGACGCATATTGGGCACCCCCCTGACCTGCCAAGTTGCAAGTTTTGTGCAACGAGCCTGTGGAGCATGCTGGATATCCTGTGTTGAGGCCTACAGGCATGAACGCGCGTGCCAAACGCACGCGAGGCATGAGCATGTTGGATATCTGCTCGCGCATGTATGTGTACGTGTGAAGAATCCGCCGCTCCTTTCTACCTCAGGAGTAGGGCAATATGCACGCCCACTAAGGAAAACCCTGGGTCCAGAACGGGTCGTGATATCACCGAAAAGTTTGGTCCGACTATCGATTTGACAAAATTCACTGTCAGGGGACGTTCCATTTCGCAAAGGGGTAGCTCCAGCTTGGTTAGTCGGCAAGTGCTCAAACTAGTTGAATGTCCGTGGTTAAACGCATGTGAACTCACCAGGGCACCCCTTGCGCGTTCTGCACAGACGGTGTGTGTGTGTGTGTGTGGATCGGCCGCCACAATGGTTGGCCAGGGCACTGGTTTTCTTGCGCCCCTCTCGGATGCGCGTGGCAATTTCCACGTGGCACCGTTCGTGGTCGGCGCCTCTCTCCGTCTGTCAGCTAGGCCGGCGGCGGCCTTACCGACTTGCTGCTTGCGCCCTGACGTGGGGTACGGGCCGGCACGCCGCCGCGGCCTTTTCATCTCCTGCATCCTGGCGTCGCACGTGGGCGTGCGCGTCCGCAATTGGGGCTGCAGCTCGCTGCCCCTGCTGGGCTTTCGGCTGTCTGTCAGCTTGCTCTGCCGGCAGCGTTCCTGCGCGGTGCTTCGTCGGTCCCCTCCCCTTGAGGGTCGCGGGGGTCGCTCGCCTCGCCGTCGTCGGTCGATCGCGGTCGGCCGTGTCGTGGGTCTTCCACCGTCGTGTCTCTGGGCTCCTCTCCTGCGTTTGCTCTTGCTGCGTTCCCCCCCCCCTCCCTTCGCCTCCTTCCGGGTCGTCCCCACCGCGGGGGTCTGTCCCCTTCTGTTTGAGCGTTGACGTATCCCGTCGGCGAGATCGCTTTGCTCGTCTTCTCTTTCTCACTCTGTCGCCGTTTGGTCGGAGTGGTGCGACCTTTGCGGTGATGCGTACAATCTCTCTTGGGCCTAGATGGTTGCCCCATCTTGTTGGCTTTGCTTTCACCTGCCTCGCTGGTAGCCCTTCGCGGCTCTGGTTGCGGTTGGGGTTTGCTGTAACTCTGGCGTCTGCACTGCACGTTCGGCCATGCTCGCGCCTGTCGTTTACCCATGTGCACCGCCGCGTTTCACTGCTGCTGCTCGCGGTCGCTCGCAATCAACTCCGCATTCGTTGTCCAAGGCTAAGCCAACCTCGGCCACGTGCTCATCTTTATCATGCCGACCTCATGCACCCAGTTGCACGGTCGCTCCATCTGTAACTTGCTCGCTGCAAGGTCGGTGGCGTTGCTTTGTCTCGCAGCTCCTTGCGTGAATGCACCGCCACCAAGTTGGCTGGTCTGGCAGCCACAGTTCTTTTTCATTGCTGTCTCTTGAGGCTTCAATTAACACTAGATTGCTGCTTTCGCTTCAAACTACCCGCCTCGAGCTTACGTTCCTCGAGTTTTTGGGCCGCATTGCAGCGCCTCCCGTTTTTTCCACTAATCTGTGTGGCCGTGACTGGACTCTTTCATCATTGCGTGTTCGACTAAGTTCGTCCGCAATTGGCACCTCCACCTGCCGACGGCGCCTGAAGTTCCTCTGCGCCGCCGACCTTACAAAGTGTGTGAATCCGCCGCCACAATGGGCCAGGGCCAGTGCGGCGCATGAGTACGGCTGAACACACTCCTTTCCGGCGCAACCCGCAAACAAAATACGTAAGTGGGATGCGCGACGAGCGAGAAGTGATGCAAGTCTGAGAATTCCTCATCCACCCTGTTTCTTGCCTCTGCCTCTCTGTTTCTCTGCCCATCTCTTTCAATTCTCTCTCTCCCTCTCTGTCGGTGTCGGCTTCTCTGTCTGTCTGTGTGGGCATCTGCTTGCCTCGGTCTCTGTTTCAGTGGGCATTATTTGCCTCTCTTTATCTGTCCCTCTGCCTCCGCCTCCCTCTCTATGTCTCTGCCTCTGTCTCTTCTACTTCTACTTCAAAATCCCTCTCTCTCTTTCTCTCCGTGCCCACGTATGTCCGTTTCTATTAATGCAATTCCGCTGCCCTCTTCTTGTCTCTGCCTCCGTCTGGCTGACTGTTTGCGTCTGCTCCCTCCCTCTCTCTATCCCCCCCCTCAATGTCAGTCACTCCCCTTCTACCCATATCTCCCGTTGCTCCTGGAGCATCTTCAGCGTACTGTTGAAGAAAGGGGCCACAGCCACGGCCGCGATGGCCAGGAACGGGGTGGACACGCTGCCATAACTGCCGGTGGCGCGCGGGGGCGTACACCGTGTTGGTGGAGCTGAGCAGAAGCAGCGGCGACGGCGGACAGCAGACAACGGTGACGGCGGCGAACGGCATGCCTGGGAGGGCCAGGGGGACGGTGAGGGATGAGGTGGCTGGGCAGAGGTACTCGATGCCCATGCGCAGGCCTCCGATGGAGCCTGGCCCGAAAGCGACCACTGGCGGCTCTGCTCCATGCAGCGGACCACCTGCACGCACGTGCACCTCGAGAGCGGACTTCGCATGCGCAGTGCGCCCTGGCCCTGGAAAGCCCCGCAAGGCCCCAGGTCTTCGGAGGCCCTGGCCGAGGGGGCCCCGCACTGCCACTCTTATTCCCGGCCGGCCGGCGCATGCCCGCGCGGCGGCCCGCCTGAAGTACACGGCGCTCAGGTAGACCTGCCCCGCTGCCCCGCCCGCCGCTGCCCCCTACGCCCCTGCTGCTCCTCTTAGGTCGGGCCTGTCCCCCTACAGGGGGATCTTGGACGACAGATAAAACATGCTCAAAACATACTCAGAAAAGATGCCCCCAAATACTCCAAAGATAATCCCCAGACCATTTTTTGACTCCTTTTGCAAAGTCCCCCTGTAGAGGGACAGGCCCGACTTGATGCTCCTCCCCTCCCTGCTGCTGCCCAGTGCCGAGCGGGACGCGCATCACCCACCGGCCGAGGGCCCCCCGCGAGCCCTTGGCGCCCCGCCAGGCCTTCTGGGTGTGCGCTCGGGAGCTTCTGCTGGGCGCGTCTGCCCGGCGGCCCTGGCGACACGCTATGCCTTGCGAGTGGAGGAGGAGGAGGAGGAGGGCGTGCCGCTTCGCCCCGCGGGGCGGGATGCTCGGACGGGCTCGGGACGTGGACGCCTGGTGACTGGGAAGCGGCTCTCGTGCCGCGCTGGAGAGTGGTGGGCAAGAGCCGGCGGAGCGACACGCTGCCCCAGAGTGCCCGGCCGTGGGCGGTTCAGCGAGCTAGCAATCTTCTCTAAATGCTTCACAACGGCCGAAGAAGGGGCACGCTGCTCACCCTCCTGCCACTTCTTAGAACGCTGCTAAATGCCTCACAACGGCCGTACTTACCCCACCTGCTCAACCTCCTCTTGCCCCTTCGGGGAGAGGTTTCCCTCTTCCCCTACCCCCCCCCTCCATGGGTCCCGGGCGGGCCAAGCTGTGAGGCGTTGAGCGTCCAGGATCGCCCACACTGCCCCAGATGGCCCAAGACGGCCTCCAAGATCGTGCAAGATGGTCCAAGACCACCCCAGTACTGTTCCAAGTGGCCACGGAGCGGAGCGAGGACCCCCCCGGAGAGGCCAGCATCCTTCTCAAGCCTGCGAAGCATCAATGCCTTTGTGCTCTCGCCTTTTTTCGCTTCCGATGGGCTCGCGAGGTCTCAGGGTGGCTCCAAGATGGCCCAGGAGAGCTCCAGGAGGGGCCCAAGACGCCACGATGGCCACGACGTGCCTCCCACAAGCTCCCAAAGCGCGACCGCATGCTGCTACACGGCGGGCTCCGGAAGCACTGAACCCAAAAAACCTTGCCATCTCTTGAAGGGCCGATTTCTACTTCCGCTGGCTTCTGCCGGCCTTCCGCGGGCGGAGGTGCCCTCGTTTTACTTCCGCCGCCTTCCGCCGAAGAACCGATGCCAACTCCTTCGATCCTCGAAGGCTAGGCCCTTTGTTGAGTGCCTCGACGTTCCTGATCCTGGGGGAGGGAGGGGAAGGAAGGAGGTGGAGGCGGCCAGAGGGTCTGAACTAACCGGGACCTCGGAAAATCGGCCAGGACGGGTGGATGGGGCCAAATCCGCAAAAAATCGGTCCCCGGACCCCTCCCAGGGTCCAGCTGGTGCACTTTTTCGCCCTGGATCCGTTTCTCACGGTCCTGGGACCCGAAAACGGCCCCCAGGACGCCCAAGAAGGCAATTAACAGAGTCCCGAATCCAACGCCTCGAACCCGCCCGCCCTTCCTGCTGGCCGGAACCAGTGCTGGGCCACCTCAGACCCCCAGCCGGCTCTGGGAAGGGAGGCTGGGTAGTCGAAGCCAATCTGGCGCCAATCTGGCAGGCCCAATCTGGCAAACGGGGGCAATCTGACGAGGGAGCCCACGCGAATCCAGTCTGGCGAATAACCCCAATCCTCCAGTTTGGCCAAGCCAGATTGGCCCTGGGGGCCCAATCCAATCTGACAGTCTGGCCTTCGACTACCCAGTCAGACCCCCAGCCGGCTCTAGGAAGGGAGGAGGGCCCTTCCAAAGCAGGAGGAGGAGGAGGAGGAGGAGGAGGTGGAGGAGGAGGAGGAGAAGGAGGAGGAGGAGGAGGAGGAGATGGAGGAGGAGGAGGAGGAGGAGGAGGAGAAGAAGGAAGAGGAGGGCCCTCCCAGAGCGGCGGACTGCGAACTTCGGGTTGAGCTTCAGCGGGGCGAACAGCAGCGGGCTCCCGCCGCTCCTGGCGCTGCGAAACTGGCGAGGGCGCGGAGCGCTCGGGGGGGCAGCGGAGCGAGAACCTTGGAGGAGCAGGATGGGCATCAGAGGAGGAGGAGGAGGAGGAGGAGGAGGAGGAGGAGGAGGAGGAGGAGAGGAGGAGGGAGGGGAGGAGGAGGAGGAGGAGGGGAGGAGGAGGAGGAGGAGGAGGAGGAGGAGGAGGAGGATCGAGGAGGAGGAGGAGGAGGAGGAGGAGGAGGAGGAGGAGGAGGAGGAGGAGGAGGAGGAGGAAGATCAAGAGGAGGAGGAGGAGGAGGAGGAGGAGGAGGAGGAGGAAGAGGAGGAGGAGGATCAAGAGGAGGAGGATGAGGAGGAGGAGGAGGAGGGCCACATCCGGAGGATCCTTCAGCCGTCAGGAACCAAGAATAAGGAGGAGGAGGAGAGGGAGGAGGAGGAGGAGGAGCAGCAGGAGATACGGGGGTCAAACAGAGTGTGACATGTCGTGCTCGCGGACAGGGGCCGCGAACATAGGCACCAGAGCCAAGGAGCCACAAAGAAACCCAGCCGCAGGAGGATGAGGAACACCTTGCAGGAAGCATCGAGGCAAAACGGAGTAATAATCCTTGACGCAAACTTCCTCCTCCTTCCCCCCCTCGTGTGAAACATCTTCCTTCTTCGTCAACCTTCCCAAGCCCTGGAAGCACCACGACGTTCTCTCGCGGACAAACACAGGCACAAGTAAGGGGCGGCGGTCCGCATGACGAAGATCGGCCAGCACACCGCGACCATCACGGCGGAGTTCATGCTCCTCGTTGCAGCCGAGGCAGTCTCAGGGAGGCGTGACGGATGCTGGTGGTGGGGCGCGACGAAGGCAGCCAATAATGATCAAGATATGGACCCTCTCCCATCCCAACATATATACACACGTACACCTCCCCTCGACAGCTGATGGCGGAGGACCAACAACATCAACATGCCAAGGCGCAAGACACGACCCGCATATCCTGTCGACGCCATCACCTCACTCCGCCGTCACGGGGCTGTCCGACAAAGCGCGGACGCGATTTCTGCAGACAGGGGAGAAGGAGGGGATTAGTGGAGCCTGAGCCTCTGACTGCACACGTGGGGAGAGGGGGGGAATAGTGGTTCTGGCCTGAGCCTCTGACTGCCCACGTGGGGAGTTGGGGGGAGTAGTGGTTCTGACTTGAGCCTCTGACTGCACACGTGGGAAGAGGGGGGAATGAGTGGTTCTGACCTTAGCCTCTGACTGCCCACGTGAGGGGAGGGCGGGGGATGAGTGATACTGACCTGAGCCCCTGACTGCCCACGTGGGGAGAGGGGGGGATGAGTGGTTGAGTGGTTCTGACCTGAGCCTCAAACTGCCCACGTGGGGAGAGGTGGGGATGAGTGGTTCTTCCCTGAGCCTCTGACTGCCCACGTGGGGAGAGGGGGGATGAGTGGTTCTGACCTGAGCCTCTGACTGCCTACGTGGGGAGAGGGGAGAGGGGGCTGCTCACGTGGGGAGAGGGGGGGATGAGTGGTTTTGACATGAGCCTCTGACTGCCCACGTGGGGAGAGGGGGGGGGGAGTGGTTCTGCCCTGGGCCTCTGACTGCCCACGTGGGGAGAGGGGGCTGGACCAGTGGTTCTGACCTGAGCCTCTGACTGCCCACGTGGGGGGAGGGGGGGGGGTGGGGTGGGGGTGGGGTGGTTCTGACCTGGGCCTCTGACCGCCGACGTGGGGAGAGGAAGGATGAGTGGTTCTGCCCTGAGCCTCTGACCGCCCGCGTGGGGAGAGGGGGGGACGAGTGGTTCTAACCAGATCCTCTGACTGCCCACATCGGGAGACATGTGGGGTGATACATGACTCTGACCTGAGCCTCTGGCTGCCCGCGTGGGGAGAGGGAGGGGGGATGAGTGCTTCTGACTTGGGCCACTGACCGCCCGCGCGGGGAGAGGGGGGGGGTTCTGACCTGCGTCTCTGACTGACCACGTGGGGAGACGGGGGGGAAGTGGTTCTGACCTGGGCCTCTGACTCTGACTGCCCGCGTGGGGATGGGGGCCGATGAGTGGTTCAGACCTGAGCCTCTGACTGACCACGTGGGGGGAGGGGGGGGGGTGAGTTGTTCTGACCTGGGCCTCCGACTGCTCACGTGGGGAGAGGATGGGGTGAGTGGTTCTGACTTGAGCCTCTGACTGCCCGCGTGGGGAGGGGTGGGTGGGGGGGAGTGAGTGGTTCTGACCTGGGCCTCTGACTGCCCACGTGGGGGGAGGGGTGGGTGGGTGGGTGGTCTGACCTGAGCCTCTGACTGCCCACGTGGGCAGAGGAGGGGATGAGTGGTTCTGGCCTGGGCCTCTGACTGCCCGCGTGGGGAGAGGGGGGAGGGGGGATGGGTGGTTCTGACCTGAGCCTCTGACTGCCCGCGTAAGGGAAAAGAGGGAGGGTGGCAGGAGTGGTTCTGGCCTGGGCCGGCCTCCGACTGCCCGTAGTGGTGGGGGTGGTGGTGGTGGTGTGGTGGTGGTGGTGGTGGTGGTGGTGGTGGGGGGGGGGGCAGGGGGGGGGGATGAGTTGTTCTGATCTGAGCCTCTGACTGCCCGCGTGGGGGGAGGGGGGGGGGGTGAATGGTTTCTGACCTGGGCCTCTGACTGCCCGCGTGGGGGGAGGGGGGGATGCGTGGTTCTGATTTGAACCATTGACTGCCCACGTGGGGAGAGAGGGGGGAATGAATGGTTCTGACCCGAGCCTCAGAAGGGGGGGGGGAGTGGGGGGGGCGATGAGCGGTTCTGACCTGAGCTTCTGACTGCCCACGTGGGGAGAAGGGGGGGGATGAGTGATCCTGGCCTGGGTCTCTGACTGCCCTCGTGGGGAGAGGGGGGGGGATGGTTCTGATCTGAGCCATTGACTACCCGCGTGGGGAGATGGGGGGGGATGGATGGTTCCGACCTGGGCCTCCGACTGCCCGCGTGGGGGGAAGGAGGGGGGATGAGTGGTTCTGACTGCCCGCGTGGTGTGTGTGTGTGTGTGTGGTGTGTGTGGTGTGTGTGTGTGTGTGAGTGAGTGAGTGAGTGAGTGAGTGAGTGTGCGTGCGTGCGTGCGTGCGTGCGTGCGTGTGTGTGTGTGTGTGTGTGTGTGTGTGTGTGTGAGAGAGAGAGTGTGTGAGTGTGTGAGTGTGTGAGAGTGTGAGCGTGTGTGTGTGTGTGTGTGTGTGTGTGTGTGTAAGTGAGTGTGTGTGTGTGTGCATGGTTCTGACCTGAGCCTCTGACTGCCCGCGTGGGGAGAAAGGGGAATGAATGGTTCTGACCTGGGCCTCTGACTGCCCGCGTTGGGAGGGGGGGGAGGAGTGGTTCTGACCTGAGCATCCGAGTGTCAACGTGGGGAGGAGGGGGGGGGATAATGAGCGGTTCTGACCTGAGCCTCTGACTGCCCACGTGGGGAGAGGGGGTGGGGTGAGTGGTTTCTGACCTAAGCCTCTGACTGCCCACGTGGGGAGAGGGGACAATGGATGGTTCTGATCTGAGCCATTGACTGCCCGCGTGGGGAGATGGGGGGGGATGAATGGTTCTGACCGGGGCCTCCGACTGCCCGCGTGGGGAGGAGGGGGGGGGCAAAGGGTGGTTCTGCCCTGGGCCTCTGACTGCCCGCGTGGGGAGTAGGAAGGGTGTGATTTGTTCTGACCTGAGCCTCTGACTGCCCGCGTGGGGAGAGGGGGGAATGAATGGTTCTGATCTGAGCCATTGACTGCCCGCGTGGGGAGGGGGGGGACTGAGTGGTTCGGACCCGAGCCTCCGACTGCCCGCGTGGGAAGGAGGGGGGGCGATTAGTGATTCTGACCTGAACCTCTGACTGCCCGCGTGGGGGGAAGAAGGGGAATCAGTGGTTCTGGCCTGAGCCTCTGACTGCCCGCGCGGGGAGAGGGGGAATGAGTTGTTCTGATCTGAGCCATTGACTGCCCGCGTGGGGAGAGGGGGGGGGACGAGTGGCTCTGACCTGAGCCTCCGACTGCTCGCGTGAGGAGGAAGGGGGGGGGCGCGATGAATGGGGGATGAGTGGTTCTGACCGGGGTCTCTGACTGCCCGCGTGGGGAGAGGGGGGGATGAGTGGTTCTGATCTGAGCCATTGACTGCCCGCGTGGGGGGGAGGGGGGGGGCGATGAATGGTTCTGACCTGAGCCTCTGACTGCCCGCGCGGGGAGAGGGGGGGATGCGTTTTCTGACCTGATCCTCTGACTGCCCGCGTGGAAGGAGGGGGGAACGAGTAGTTCTGATCTGAGCCATTGACTGCCCACGTGGGGAGAGGGGGGGGGATTGCCCGCGTGGGGGGAAGGGGGGGGGGGCGATGAGTGGTTCTGACCTGGGCCTCTGGCTGCCGCGTGGGGAGATGGGGGGGGGGGAGTGATTCTGACCTAGTCTCTGACTGCCCGCGTTGGGAGGAGGGGGGAGTGAGTGGTTCTGATCTGAGCCATTGACTGCCCGCGTGGGAGAGGGGGGGGGATGAGCGGTTCTGACCTGAGCCTCCGACTGCCCGCGTGAGGAGGAGGGGGGGGGTGGGGGGGGGCGCAGAGTGGTTCTGACCTGGGCCTCCGACTGCCCGCGTGGGTAGAGGGGGGGATGAGTTGGTTCTGACCGGGGTCTCTGACTGCCCGCGTGGAGAGAGGGGGGCATGAGTGTCTCTGACCTGAGCCTCCGACTGCCCGCGTGGAGAGGAGGGGGGGCGATGAGTGGTTCTGACTTGAGCCTCTGACTGCCCGCGCGGGGAGAGGGGGGGTGAGTTTTCTGACCTGAGCCTCTGACTGCCCACGTGGAGGGAGGGGGAGTGAGTAGTTATGATCTGAGCCGTTGACTGCCCGCGTGGGGAGAGGGGGGGGAATGGTGGTTCTGACCTGAGCCTCTGACTGCCCACGTGGGGGAGGATGGGGGGGGGATGAGTGGTTCTGATCTGAGCCTCCGGCTGCCCGCGTGGGGAGGAGGAGGAGGGGGGGGGGGGCGATGGGCGGTTCGGATCTGAGCCTCTGACTGCCCACGTGGGGAGAGGGGGGGGGATGATGGTTCTGACCTGAGCCTCTGACTGCCCGCGTAGGGAGAGGGGGGAATGAGTGGTTCTGATCTGAGCCATTGAATGCCCGCGTGAGGAGCGGGGGGGGATGAGTGGTTCTGACCTGAGCCTTCGACTGCCCACGTGGGGAGGAGGGGGGGGGGGGCAAAGGGTGGTTCTGCCCTGGGCCTCTGACTGCCCGCGTGGAGAGAAGGGGGGGAATGAGTGGTTCTGACCTGAGCCTCTGACTGCCCGCGTGGGGAGAGGGGGGGAAGCGTGGTTCTGACCCGAGCCTCTGACTGCCCACCTGATGCCGCGCTCCTCCCCCGCCCGCCGTCCGTGCGGAACGGCGAGCAACGAACAACTGCCAGCGCCCGGGGAGGGCGGCCCGCTCCTCGGCGACAGGCGTGCTCGCGCGGGCCCGTCGAGAAGGACAAGTGAAGCTGCTGCGAGGGCCCCGCGGGCGCCCGGGAACAACGCCAGAATCTCTCCAAGGGCCTTCGTTCCCAGAGCACCACCCACACTTTCATCCTCTTGGAGCAGTGCCCTCCTCCTCCTCCTCCTCCTCCTGCTTCCTCCTCCTTCCTCCTCCTCCTCCTCCTCCTTCTCCTCCTCGTCCTCCATCTCAGTCTGTTCCTCCTCCTCCTCCTCCTCCTCCTTCTCGCCGCTCCTGCATCGTCTGCACATAAGAGGTGGCCCTAGGCAAGAGTGACCTTTGCTGCGCGGCCTGCCGATCGCTGCGTGCGGTGGTGAGCGTAGCCGCCTGCGTGCTCGGGTTTGTTGGCTCCCCCGGCGCCCCCCGAAAGCCGCGCGACAAAGGTCGCTCCGGCGAAGGGTCACTCTTACGCGTGGCTGACTGCAGGCGGCAAGCACTGTCCGCGGCGGCGCTGGCGTGACATGCCCGGAGGGATCTCCAGGGTAGCCAGCCGAGTGGGCCCGAGGGGGGCTGAGGCAGAGGAGCCAGTCTACCATAGTATGTCCCCCCCGTTCTGTCCCGCCCGACTTAGCGCCCCGCGCCGCGCAAAGCGCGGCTGCCTCAGCGCTGCCACGCGGCCCCCCGCCAGCCAGTAGCGCTCTGGCTCAGACCGCGAAGCACGGCTGTCCTCGCCTCCCCGCGGGTGACCCAGCAGAGGGGAGTTTGGCTACCCCTCTCTACCTACAGTCAACGCGCACAAGAAGGATGCACGATAAGGATGCAAGGGCCTTGGAAGGCAATGTCGTCACTTTTCGAGCGGGGTGCGGCAAGCGAAAGTGGCCAAGGATGGGCTGAAGGGGAAGGATGCAAGGGTCACCTTGGAAGGCTGCTCATCCTTCCTGTGCGCTTTGACTGTGCACCCCTCTTCCCGTAGCACCCCACTGCTTCTTCTGCAAGACTGGAACATTGGGGGTCCCGAAACCGTGCGGTGACTGACCGTGCGGCGACCTCGCAGCCACTTCAAGACCTCACCGCACGGTCCGCCGGAGGCCCTGGTCGCCGAGGGGGTGACTGGGCGAACACCTCTCTGGCGCCCTCCAGCCCTGGCCGTCCGCAGTGCGGCGCCTCCCCGCCTCCCCCGAGAACTGCCAGGCAAGCGCGGGCCGCAGGGAACCGAGGGCACCTCTCGGGGCAGCGCGCGCGCGCCCGCCTGCCGCCCACCTCGGCGCGGGAACTGCGCGGGCCACTCGGCCTCGAATGGACCTCCGCCCTCGGCACTGCGGGAGCGTCCAGGAGGGGGCTTCGCGGATCTTGGCCCGAACCACGTGCGCGGGCGAGGGTGTGGCCGCGGGGCGTGTCTAGAGGCCTCCCAGGTGAGGCCCGAACAGATGGTGTCGAAGGATCGCGCCGCATCGCCGATGCATCGGCGGTGCATCGGCGACGTTGGCGATGCATCGGCGTCGCCGGCGTGGAGAACACCGTGATCCACATCGAGCCGCATCGGCGATGCATCGGCGATGCGGCGTGATCCTCCGACCCCATCTGCACAGACCCCCTCTGGAGGCCTAGAGTAGGCGGCGGGCGAAGAGGGGAAATGAGAAGGAGAAGGCCTTCTCACAAGGCGGCGGGACTTCTCAGAAGCCCTCGCGCCTTCCGGGAAGTTTTACTGTGTCTCCGGGGAAGGCTCCGAAAGCCTCTCGAAGGGCCATGGGACTTCCGAGCCTTCCGAGAAGGCCCGCCCCGTCTCACCTCCCTCCCGGGCTCGCCGCCGACAGAGTGCTGAAGGAAGAAGAGCCCCTCTTGGCCGCCCCCGCACCAGAGGCCGTTGGCCTGGGGCCGAGACGGGACGCCTGATCGTGCTCCGCCTTGGGCGCGCGCCAGGGAGTCGCCAGGGCGCCTGGGCGGCACGGGCCGGTCGTGCAGCCATCGTGCTACCAGGCCGCATGCGGCCGGGAACTTTTGCCAGCATCGAGGTGCGAGGTTCAAGGCCTCTTGGCCTTCGGGGCGCCCCCCATCGTCGCCGCAGCCGGGCGCGGCTCGGAAAGCTGGTGCGTTGGGACCCGGGGAGGGGTCCGGGGACCCATTGGGAGCGTATCTTGGCGGGCGCGCTGCGCCCGTGCAGCTCTCCGACGATACGCTCGGGAATCTCTGCCAAGTGTCGCCGCGGCGGCCACGGCGACACGCAGAGCCCTGCGAGCGGGCAGCGCGTCACTCCGCCCCGCGGGGCTGGCGGCCGGGAAGGGCTCGGGGCGTTGACGTTCGAGAGTGGGCGTGTGGATCGCGTGTCGCGCCGAAGCGTGGTGGGCCAGACGGGGCGCGGCGACGCTCGAAGCCGAAGGGGGGCTTTCTCCGGCCACGGCGGGCCTCGGTCACGAAGAGGCTCCACGACACGACTCTGAGAACCGAGGAGGATGAGGAGGAGGAGGAGGAGGAGGAGGAGGAGGAGGAGGAGGAGGAGGAGGAGGAGGAGGAGGAGGAGGAGTTGAGAGTGGAGGAGGGGGAGGAAGAGGAGGAGGAGGGGGAGGAGGAGGAGGAGGAGGAGGAAGACAAGGACGAGGACGAGGCTAGAGTGCCACCACTCGACCCGAAAGCCAGAGCTCCTCCCGAGCCGGGAGCGGTCCTTCTCTCGGCGCCTTGACGTGTGGCGGCGCCGTTCTCGTCACAGCCGGGGGCTGTCGAGGGGGCGGCGCGCGCGCGCGGGCGGGGCGGCGTCCCGAGCAGGGCGTAGCTGAATGGGATGCCGACGCCGAGCTCCTTGAGCTGCTCCTTGGAGGGCGCCTGGCGTCCGGCGCTGGCTGGCAGCGCTTCGACGCCTTCGATGCGGGGAGAGGGGGAAAGCCGGTGGCCAGCCCCCTCCAAATCACACCCCAACAACTCCAAGAACTGGCGCACGACCACGCCGAAGCAGACGGGGGAAAACGAATCCCGCGGGCGCCCACGAACAACGCGACCTTCCCCTCCTCATGCCTCCGATGCGAGTCAGGGTGGTTGAGACTTTCTTGTCGAAAGTTCATGGTGAGACTGATGCTGCATGGCAAAAGCTCAGCCAAAGCCAACAGCGGCGGTTCAGAAATTGAATGTTATCACGTAATTAAAAAGTATATGATGAGGTCGAATGCGCACACCTGTGATGATCCCGTTAGGCGCAAGTCCGAATGATAGATTCCGTTGCACCAGCTGCTGCTCTGCAATCTCTACTACTTCGCGTGGTCGGAGGCCTGCCAAGAAATTTCCAGCTACCCCGTGACTGTGCCGCGAAGCCACGCGCGGGTTCAGACTGTGCGAAACACACGCGGGCCGTTTTCATCGGGGCAAACTATGCAAACCCGCGTCACGACATCGTCGTGACCGCGAACGCTACGATTCTCAGTGTGATATGCGCATCTGACGCTACGCATAGCTCAAATGATGTGTTGAAGTGTAGAGACAGTGGACCACGGCAAGCGCTGCGCTTCGAGATGAATTGGTGGGGGGAGACGTCTACTTTACACGTCGCCCGTCCATTCTTGGATTGGATGGAAGCCAGGTCAAGATGTTTAAACGATGAACATGATCAGCCATTTAAGCGCTTCTCTTCTTGTCTCTCCTCCTCCTCCTCCTCCTCCTCCTCCTCCTACCTTCTTCTTTCCTTCTCCTGGGAAGGGGGAGGAAATGGATGAAGAGGAGGGGATTCAGATGGGGGGGGGGGGCGGACAAAGAGGGCGAGGGGGAGCAAGGGGATCATGATGTTGATGATGATTTACCCTGCTTCTTTACCGTCGAGAACGGTGAAATGAAACGATGCACTGAGGCAATCGAATCCAACGCGTTGCAATCGGAACTGAACTCGTAGCTCGTAGCTTTGCGGCCCAGCCCAGCCCCACACCCGCCATGTGAGATGACGCGCGGATCTCAGATTCACATGGGAGGCCAACGCGCCTGCCGATGACGGCGAGAGGGGAGAGGGGGGGGGCGAGGAGCCAGCGGAGGAGCCAGACCCCGCAGCGGAGCAGGCGAGGTTGGAGAGGCGCCGCCTTCGCGGCTTGCGTTTTGCGGGGGCGGTGCGGGAACGGGGGAGGGAGAGCGAGCGTGAGCAAGAGAGGGAGCGGCTCGAACGAAGCCGCCTCAGACGTTTGCGTTTTGCAGATTTTGTGATGGAGAGGGATCGGGTGGATTGCCAGCGAGAGCGTGCCAGAAGGAGGCAGGAGAAGCCGCATTAGCCGCCAGTGATTGCAACACCATCTGCCCATCGTGATTTCATCCTTTCTGCAATTTGTTATCCCTCCCTGTGTATCTATCCACCCACCTCCTCATCCTCCTCATCCCCAATATCATTTTGCATCCCTGCCGCTAGAATTTCCTGGGGGGATGGAGCGGTGGAGTGACGGAGGGTCTCGATATGTGGTGTGCGAGCGTGCTGGCGTGGGCGGAGGAGTTGGAGGACCTTGCCCCTTTTCAAAGCCCCTCCTAGCCAGCCACACAGCAGCGCGGCGAGCAAGCCAATAGCCTGCAACCCGCGGCTGAAGTAAGAGGGGTGCCCAGGGATACTTGGAGGTGTTATTTATGGAGGGTCATGTTGTTATGGGCACTCCTTCCCCTCCCCTCCTGCACATTGGCTTGCCCACTAGTGTGGGGCAAACAAGCGTTGGGTCGGGCATACCGCTCTCTATCTCCTGTCCCTTATCTTTCCTCACTTCCTCGTTCTTTCCGTGGCACCTTGAGCGCGTGCGGTTTATTTGTCTCTCTCGTAGATACTTATAAATGCAGTCTGTTCGGTGACCTCGGCTTGCAGTGGTTGTGGTTGTTGTGGTTGTTGCTGTTGCTGTTGCTGCTGCTGCTGTTGTTGTTGTTGTTGTTGTTGTTGTTGTTGTTATTATTGTTATTGCTGTTGTTGTTGTTGTCATGGCTGTGGTTGTGGTTGTTGTTGTTGTTGTTGTTGTTGTTGGTTGAACTCTCACTATAGAAGAATAATTACTGTTGGCCCCCCTTCTCCGGTGCATATGGTATTTCTTCAATTGAAGTGCCCCTCCCGGCGCTCGCACCCTGTTTTCACCAGGGAGAATCATCCTCCTCAAACTGTGTCCCTGGCCCCCGGTTTACAAGAACAACGGCTCCCGCTGGATACTTCCTCGAAATTTACTCCGGTCCCCCGCTCCCGCCTGAGACGTCCTCGTAATTTACTCAGGCGCCGCGCTCTTGCCATTCAGGAATCGCGCGTTCGCTGGGCACTTCCCCAAATTTACTTAGGAATCGCTCTCTCGCTGGAAACTTCCTGGCTAATCACGCAGAACTCACGATCGATCCGCCCGCTCGGCCCGCCCGTCAGGGTCATGCCCTTCGTGGCCCATGCTCGCTCGTGCCCTTTGTGCCTCATTGCTGCCCTTTGTGGCCCCTCCCCTTGTGGCCCAGTCGCTGCCCTTCGTGGCCCCGATGCTGCCCTCAGTGGCCCCTCGCTTCCCTTTGTGGAACATGTATACGCCCTTCGTGGCCCCCAGTCGCTCGTGCCCTCAGTGGCCCCATTGCTGCCCTTCGTGGCCCCGCTGCTGCCCTCAGTGGTCCCCTCGCTGCCCTTTGTGGCCCATATGTATATATATATATATATATATATATGCCCTTCGTGGCCCCCAGTCGCTTGTGCCCTCAGTGGCCCCATTGGTGCCTCTCGTGGTCCCAGTGTAGCCCCGTGTGCCTCCCCCCCGTTGCCCTCAGTGGCCCCTCTCGCTGCCCTTTGTGGCCCATCTATTCGCCCTTCGTGGCCCCCAGTCGCTCGTGCCCTCAGTGGCCCCATTGCTGACCTTCGTTGCCCTGGCGTAGGCCCTTTGTGGCCCATATATGCGCCCGTCGTGCCCCCCAGTCGCTTGCGCCCTCAGTGGCCCCATTGCTGCCCTTCGTGGCCCCGCTCGTGCCCTCAGTGGCACCCTCTCGCTGCCCCGTGGCCCATATGTACGCCCTTCGTGGCCCCCAGTCGCTCGTGCCCGCAATGGCCCCATTGCTCTCCTTCGTGGCCCCAGTGTAGCCCCGTGTGCCCCCCCCCCCGCTGCCCTCATTGGCCCCCTGTCGTTGCCCTTTGTGGCCCATCTGTTCGCCCTTCGTGGCCCCCAGTCGCTCGTGCCCTCAGTGGCCCCATTGCTGCCCTTCGTGGCCCCAGCGTAGCTCCTTGTGCCCCCCCCCGCTGCCCATTGTGGCCCCGCTGCTGCCCTCAGTGGCCCAGACGCTGCCCTTCGTGGCCCCCCGTCGCTTGCGCCCTCAGTGGCCTTGTTGCTGCCCTTCGTGGCCCAAGCGTAGCTCCTCGTGGCCCCCTTGCTGCCCTTTGTGGCCCCGTCAGTGCCCTCAGTGGCCCCATGGCTGCCCTTCGTGGTCCTGCTGCTGCCCTCAGTGGCCCACATTGCTGCCCATTGTGGCCACATTGCTGCCCTTGGTGGCCCATGTAAAACGCCCTTCGTGGCCCCCGCTCGCTCGTGCCCTCAGTGGCCCCATTGCTGCCCTTCGTGGCCCCGCTGCTGCCCTTCAGTGGCCCCATTGCTGCTTCTCTCGTCCGCAATTCTACTCCCTCTCTGTTGGCCCTTGCATCCCTCCCTTCCGGGGCTGCGCCCAATACTCGTGGCAGGTCCGGAAGATGTACCCCCCAGAAGGGGTACGATCGAAAACGAAGAGGGCGGGTATCGGGGGTTTGGGGTATACGTGGCGAGGGACGCGAGCAGATAAGAGCGAGCAGATAAGAGCGATAAGAGCAGATAAGATCCGGTTGTTTTGTTGTAATCCGCTTTCCCTTGCAAGAAACAATAGAAAATGACATTTCTTGTTCTAATATAATCAAATTTCAAGAATCCCTTGCAAAAAATAAAGTAAAGTGGACATTCGCGCGCGCAAGACGAAATCCTTCCAAAACCTTAGTGTTCGCAGCGATTTTAACATAAAAACATCAAAAAACCAATGGTTTTTCAACAAAAAATTGTCAAAATCTCATCCCGCGCGCTCTTGCGGATTCGTAGGAAACCCAACACTTTTTAAACATTTCTGTCAAACGGGCTTTTGCGAGCAACTTTTTCGAACTTCTGCGACAACGGTTGCGCACCTGCCAGGGCCATCATCCCTGTCAAATAATACCATGCGGGACACATTCGTTTTTTCTTCGCGCGCGCACGCCGTCGTCGTCGGCCGCGGGGCCCTGAATAGTAGCCACGGTCGTCCGCATGCCACGAAGTGAAGTGTCCGAACGTCATAGGGCGGGAAGCTGGGTGTGGGTGGTGGCGAAGAGTCGTTTGGAAATTTGGTAGAGCTTGAACCGGCCCCCCCACAAAGTGGGGGTATTGCCCGCCTCCTATGAAAACCCTGGCACTGGTGAGAACGGAGTGTCCCCACGTGCTAGTAATTGCTGTTGTTGTTGTTGTTGTAGTTGCTGTTGTCGTTGTTTAGGGGGGGGGGGAAGGGATGGAAAGTGGTGCGAGGAGGGAGGGAGCAAGGCAGAAGAGGGGGGACCAGAAAAAGATGAAGAGGGAAGGGGGAGGAGGAGGGGAGCGGAGGAGTCACTATGAAGAGAAAGGGGGGGAGGAGGATGAGGAGGATGAGAAGGATGATGGCGATGATGGGATGAAGAAGATGGAGAAGAGGAGGAATCGGTGGACATCTCGTACCATGACACCCAATCATAATTATACGTAATGGCGATGACGATGACGCTGCTGCTGTTGCTGCTGCTGATAATCATGAGGATGATGATGCTGCTGATGGTGATGATGAGGGTGAATATGATGATGATGATGGTGGTGGTGATGATGGTGATGATGGTGATGATGGTGATGATGGTGATGATGATGATGATGATGATGATGATGATGATGAGATGAAGGTGATGATATCACGGGGGAGTGCAATGCCGATGTTGATGAGGATGCTTAGGAATTGTATCATATTATCACCGTGGTATTGCACGAGAGAAGAATGATGGCACATATAAGTCACGATGCGGCGGATGACGATGATGATGACGACGAGGATGCTCAATAAGAGGAAGGGGGAAGAAGAGAAGGGAGGTGGACGGCTGAAGGAATAAAGGAGGACAACATTGAGGAACACAGGATCAAATGGAAAGCAGTAGTCGGACAGTCCGCCGTCTCGGGCCTTTTTCGGGGCTGCGGGGCACACCGCGCGACTCCACGTCGAAGCCCCAGCGCCGGCAGCGGGTGGCCGAAGAGAGGCCCGCTCCTCCGCCTCCTCCGCCTCCTGCCCCACTTCCTCCTCCTCCTCCTTCTCCTCCTCTTCTTCTTCCTCTTCTTCTTCCTCCTCCTCCTCGTCCCCTCCAATCCCCCCTCCCTCTGTGCACCGTCCCCCATCCTTCGTCCTCCCTCCTCTCTCCCCGTTCCTCCGTTTTGCCGTCTTCCGTCCTCCCACCTCCGTTGACCCTTCTACCCCCTCGCTCCTCCCTCCATCTTCCCTCCTCCAACCTCCGCTTCTCCTCAGCGTTGTCGTCGTCTTCGCCCCCCTCCTCCCCATCCCCCCTCCAACGCCGTCTCGGAATCCCGTGCTAGCCGCCCACCCACCTCCCCACCATTGAGGGGAGGAGGAGGAGGAGGAGGAGGAGGAGGAGGAGGAGGAGGAGGAGGAGGAGGAGGAGGAGGAGGAGGAGGAGGAGGAGGAAGAGGAAGAGGAGGATGAGGAGGAGGAGGCGAAGTTCCCGTGGGCGGGACGGGGCGGGCACACCGAAGGGCACAGTGGGCCTCTCAGGCACCGAAGGTGGGCACCGTAGGCCTAGCGCAACCAACGGAGAGGCGCACCATCTGTCCTCCACCCTACAGTCGGGGCGTTGACCTAAGGAACCTTACATAAGGAACGAAGCCCCTTTTTTCCATAAGTGCTTCGATTTCCGAGCGAAAACATAAGGAAAACCTGAAGCAAACTGTGAAACACTTAAGGAACACGGAGCCCCTCCCCAACCAAAAGGGTTCCTTCTTCAGGGCCCCGACTGTACATGGCTGCATTCAGCATTCGTTGAACTTTTTGACTTGGTATGTCAACCTCCCTCCACCTCCGCACTGCGAAGGCCATTGCCTGCGCAGCGACCTCAAAGGCGGTCCCAGCCTTCGTCTTCCCTCCGCCCACGGCGCCTGCTGCATCTCGCCGCGCAGCCCTCGAAATGAAACACCTTGGAGCTCACCCTCGCCTACCATCTCCAAATCTTCGACCACCTAGACCAATGGCACCTCCCTCAACCTGACCTTCGAGGCCTGCACCCCCCTGAAATCGCTGTACCTGGGAATTGCAATAGTCGCGGGATGCCGGTTTATACCTACCTCCTATAGCTCACTTTCAGGGGGCAACGCTTGACCATCTGCCTCCTGGTTCGCTCCGTCCTGGCCATGGCGAGCCGCAAACTGGGCAGGTAACAACTGAACTGTTTCATGATATTCCAGCCGGTGCGCTTTTTCGTCCTGGAGCATGTTCTGATGCTGCGCTCCACAACCCGCCTGTGTACATCAGGCGCAACGTCTTCATCAACTTCCGCGTGCACACCTCCCTCAAACTGTTCGTGGTCTTGATCTCTTGCGTGCTGCTGATGGGCGCGCGGCCATTTCTGGTGCTGCCGGGGGCGCTGCTGCCGAGGGCGCCACGGCTGGCGCTCCCTCCACGCTCGCATACGGCTGGGCATATCACTGGGGGCACCGTTTGCGAGGTGCGCCTGGTGGCACAGAGGCCCTCGGCCTGCACGGACCACGCCCCTGTCGTGAGGCACTCGCGCCCACGGCCTCTCCCCCTGCCGGCCCAGCTCAGGATACCACACCTCTCGGACAGCTGACGAGGGTCCCGAACCAGGACTCGGCCCACACGGACTTCAGTGCACGCTGTGCGCACTCCAGCGCGAGCCCCAGGTCGTGGACCCCGCCCTCCTGGGAATCCAAACCGCGCTTGACTCGGCTGCCCGCGTCTTCGTACCAGGGCAGCCGTGCGCCACGCCCCGCCAGCCCCTCCAACACTGCGCGGGCCTCCTGCGGGGGAGGGCCCACCGAGAAGGCAGCGGGATGGCGCCTCCTGGAGCCAGGGCAAGAACCTCCCAGATTTCGGACCCGGGCTCGCCCCGAGGCCTGGCGACGGCCGACCGACCCAAGACTTGGAGTCGGCCGGGTGGTCTGACAGGTTGGAACTCAGGAAGTCGGTCAGGAGGGGGATGAAGTCCAAAAAGTCCAAATCCGCTCAAAGTCGGTGCCCAGACCCCTCCTGGGGTCCACCTGGTGTAATTTTTCACCTTAAGATGTGTTTTCGTTGGTCCAGGTCCCGAAAACGAGCCAAGGAGGCGGAAAAGGGCAAGACATCTTCCCGAACCCAGAACCTCGAACCTGCCGCTCCTTCGTGCTCGCCGGCACCAATGATGGGCCACCTCACGCCCCCCCGCCAGCTCCAGGCCCCGAGTCCCTCTCGGTGGTGCCGCCGCGACAGCGACCGCGACACGTCGCGCTGCCCCGAGCGCGGCTCTGGCTGCGGCCAACCGTGCCGCCTTGTGCGAAACTGCGGCCTGGGGCTGCACCTCCGCCACACCTCGCCACAGACCACCGGCCGGCGCCGCGTGCCCAGTGGCCTCCCGTGTGCCCCGCGACGGCGCCCAAGCCCGTGGGCCGCCGTCGCTGCCCGCTCTCGCCCCGTGCGCCGACGCTGCGGCGGGCGGTCGCCGTGGGGGCGGCTCCCTCCTGCCTGCGTCCGCCGCCTCCTCCTCTTGGGTCGGCAGGGGACGCCGCTGGAGGCCTCCCACGGGAGCGACGGAGCGACGACCACAAACGGGTCTTACGCGAGATGACGCAGCGGCCTTACGCGGTGGCTTACGCGGGCCGCCGGCGCGGCACGCCGCACGGGAGACGAGGGCGCCTACGCGCGACCTTACGCGCCAATCTCGGCGCAGTCGAGACCGTTTTCTGCGTCGCTCAAATGGGGTCCGAGAAGACGGGGTCGAAGGATCACGCTGCATCGCCGATGCATCGGCGACGTCGGCGCGGAGATCGGGCTCCACATTGAGCCGCATCGCCGATGCATCGGCGATGCGGAGCGATCCTCCGACCCCATCTGCTCTGACCCCTTGCGGGAGACCTGAACTCGCCCCCTCCGGCCGCCTTCGGTCGGGGACTTCTGCCGCAGCTGCAGCCGCAGCCGCAGCCGCAGCGGGGTACAGCCGCAGCCACAGCCGCAGCGAGCCCGGAGTCTTCATCCCGGGCCGCAGCCGCGGCAAGCAGCCGCCGCAGCCGCGGCACGCAGCCGCAGCCCTGGACTTCTGCTCAGCGCTTCGCGTCGACGGCCCCAGCGACACGCCGTGCCCTGCAGGCGGATGGCGTCGCGCTGCGCTCCGCGGGGCGGGCGCCCGGGGCCCAGGACGTGGCCAGCGTGTCGCGGCAAGGCGTGGTGGGCCGGAGCCAGCGGGGCGGCACGCGAAGCCCAAGTTCCTGAGCGTGGACACCCCTCCGTGCGGGGTGGCGCGTCCTCGCCGTCGTGCGCCCACCCAGCAGCACGCTGCCTCTCGGAGCCCCGTGCTGTCGTGCTTGCCACGGGAACGCCCTTCTGCCGAGCGCACCCCACGTGCTTTGCCGCGGTCACGCGCACCCTGGTGCTGGCAGCGCGCCGAGCGGATGGCCTGCTCGCGACCGGGACGGAGCCCACCTTGTCAATTCCGGGTCGGTGATCCGCACGCCGCAAGGGCCCGCTTGGGCTGGTGTGCTCAAGGTGCCCTGACGCTCGCTACCTACCGCGCGCCGCCTCTCTCCCTCCTCCCTCCTCCTCCCTCTTCGGCCCTCCCTGCTCTCTCCTCCATTCTCCCCAGGACGTTACGTTGTTGCTGGTGCTGCTTCCCCTTCTCTTGCGCTCCCTCCGACCCCCCTAGCATCACCACGTCACGGTGGAAATTCAGGAAATCCGACGATTCCAATAATGGAGAGAGCGTGATCCACCGCCGCTTTACTGTGGAAAATTGCCAACCTTTTCCTCCGGAGCCCGGGGGTCGCCCCCCCCCCCCCCCTCCGAAAATCCCCCCCCCCCCCCCCTGCTGGAACCCCCCCCCCCCCCCCCCCCTCCCCGGCAAAAACCCCCCCCTCCCCCCTAACCCCTCCCCCCCCCCCCCCCCCCTCCCGCTCAAAAAACGGGGGGTCACTAACGGTTCGAACCCCTCCCCCCCCCCCCCCCCTCGGATCCGGAAAAAACGGGGGGGGTCACTACCGGTTCGAACCCCCCCCCCCCCCCCCCCCCCCCCCCCCTACTCACCGCCAGCAAACGACTCCCGGTCCCCACCACCGTCCGCATCACATCCCCCACTGGTGTTCCCAGCACCACTGTCCTCACCACCGCTGTCCCCACTGGTTCCACCACCGCCCCTACTGTCCCCACCAGTGGCCCCACCACTGTCGCACTGTCCCCGCTGTCCCCAGAACTGTTCCCACCACGGTTCCACTCTCCCCACTGTCTCCACGGCCCCAACCACTGCCCGACTATCCCTACTGTCCCCACTGTCCCACTGACTCCTCCGCTGTCCCACTGAGCTGTCCCACTGTTCCCACCACTGTCCCCACTGTCCCCACCACTGTCCCCACTGTACCTCTGTCCCATTGTCCCACCGCCGTCCTCGCCACCGCCTTCACCACTGTCCCCACCACCATTGTACCCTCCACTGTCCCACTGTTTCCACCTCATTCCCATTGTCCCCACACCACTGTCCCCACCACCACCGTCACCACCACTGTCCACTGTCCCCCCCTGTTCCCACCATTGTCCCCACCACTGTCCCCACCACTACCGTCCCCACCACTGTCCCACTGTCCCACTGTCTGCACCACTGTCCCGCTATCCCCTCACCACTGTCCCCACCAACACCGTCCCCACCACTGTCCGCACCCCCACTCGGTTTTCGAGGGGGGGGGGGTTCGAACCGGCAGTGACCCCCCCCGGTTTTCCGGATCCGGAGGGGGGGGGGGGGGGGAGGGGTTCGAACCGGTAGTGACCCCCCCCCCTTTTCATGATGAGCAGGGGGGGGGGGGGGGGGGGGGGGAGGGGTTCGAACCGGTAGTGACCCCCCCGGTTTTCCGGAGGGGGGGGGGGGGGGGGGGGAGGGGTTCGAACCGGTAGTGACCCCCCCCGGTTTTCCGCCAGCAGCGGTAGAACACGCTCTTTCCAATAATGTAGTGGCCCCCACACCAAAATCGGTGAAACAAACTTGCAGAATGACCTCGCGGAACTTCCCCCCAAGACACTTGTCTTCCTCCCCCTCCTCCTTCTCCTCCTCCTCCTTCTCCTCCCGTCTTCTCCCCCTTCCCCGCCGCTGCGTCCTTCTCCACCTCCATCTACTCTCCCCCATAAGGCCTTGTAGAATTCCCAACACTCCTTGGAACCTCCTTGAACATCCTCCCTCCTCCCTCGCCCTCCTTCTCTCAACTTCCCTCCCGAAACCTCAGAATCCCCCGGACGATACATTAACGCGCGGCAACCTCCGACATTGCCTTCCTCCATAAACACCCTAGAACATATGACATCCTCCTGCCTCCTTCCCTCCTGCGCCTCTCTCAGTGCTCTCCTTCTCGGCCTCTGCCTCTACCTCCTGCTGCTCATCTTCCCCTTGCCCCTCCGCCTCCTGCTGCTCCTCGCCCTCGATTCCCCTCCCTCCTCTGCACGAAGGCGACGACGGCGATGACGACAGCGACGACGACTGCGACGGCGCCGACGACGACGACGACGACGGCGATGACGACGACGGCATCATCACCCTTTCCGCCCCCCGAGTGCCGCCGAGGCATGGTGGCGAACGCGACGACGACCGCGGCCGAACCGGCGACTGCGGCGACGGCGGAAAGGTGCCCCCGGCGCTTCGCCGCCCGAGGCACGGCCATCGCCGGCCGGTCAGTAGTGGTTCTCGCGGACCTAGGGCTTGTGGGGGGGAGGCCAGCACCGCCGCCGCCGTCGCCGGCGCCCTTCCTTGCCGTCCGAACGGGTGGGACGTGGCTCCCCCATGGCAACTTTTCTGCTGTCCCTCCCCTGCTCAGCTCGCCGCCGCCGCCCTTCTCCCCGTCGCCCGCTTCCTGTGTCGATTCGCCTCTTCGTGTCCCGCTCAGGCTCCGACCGCGCCGTGCGTGCGCCACCAGCGCCGCGACAACACAAGGTTGAGCTTGCCGCAGCAATTGGTCGGCTGCGCGCTGCCTCCCTCCCTCCCTCCCTCCCTCCTGGTGCCTTTCCAGCGCAGGTCACGCATGCTCTCGGCTGCAGAGCATGCAGAAGGCAACAGCTGCGAGAGGTAGAAGGTCGGGCACGAGACATGCAGAGGGCGAAGGACATGCAAGCCGCGTACAAATGCCCTCTCCTCTCCCTCCTCTTCTCTTTCCCATCCTCCCTCTTTCCTCCCTCTCTCCCTCCCTCCCTCCCTCCCTCCCTCCCTCCCCTCCTCCTCCTCCTCCTCCTCCTGCTATTTCCCCCTCCGCCCCCCGCCCCCCCGCTCCCCCCCATCGAGCGACCTCATGCGCGGAGGGGGGAGGCGGAGGAAGAGGACCAGAGTAAACCCAGGAAGCATCACAGCGATGCTGCAACCATTCCTCAGAAGCCGAAAAAGCTTTCCTTTTCGCTGCAAGAAGCGCCCCTTTGAAAGACGAACGCCCTGTGTGTCGGGCGAGAGCGCGGCTTCGAAATGAAACTGCCTTGCATCATTCTTACAAAATTTGTCAAGTTCGTACAACCAATACACTGTAATTTAGCGATGTGTCCAGAGAGAAAGAGAGAGAGAGAGAGAGAGAGAGAACGAGAGAGCGAGAAAGAGAGAGAACGAGAGAGAGAGAGAGAACCCCGTTTTGACGAGGACTGACCCACATCCGTGCGACTGATACGATGATACATTGCAAATGGCTAAATCTGTGGATCTCTCAGACGAGAGCTTCAAGGAGAACCGCCCTCTACCCGTGCAATTGTTACACAGTTCTCCTAATAACAAATGGTCTGTAACATTCCGACGCATCTCTTCTAAGAAACTGCGTGCAAAGGTCCCGTAACTCGCAATCGGTGGGGCACTTTTGTGTCCCGTTGTCTGTCGTTGTCTCCCGTTGTCTCCAATTGTCTCCCGTTGTCTTCTATTGTCTGTCCGTATCCCACTCCTTACGCCTCTATGCCCATCTATATCTTTTCTGCCCGAACCTTTCTGTACACATCTCAATGCAAATCCCTATCGTTATCCCTATATCCCTAGCGCTGTCTCCCGTTGTATCCACTTGTCTTCGGCTCTCTCCCTATCCCTATGCCTGTCCCTATGCCTCTACCTCCATCCCTATCCTCTCGATCTTATCCTCTATCCCAATCCCCTGTCCCGATGCCTAATCCTCATCCCTATATCCCCACATCCCTGACGTAGGAATTTCGGTTGTCTCCTGTTGTTTCTAAATGTATTCCGTTGTTTCCTTTTCTCTTCCATTGTCTCCCGTTGTATCTCGTTGTCCCCCGTTCTCTCCCCTTGTTTCCCATTGTTTGCCATTGCCTCCCGCTCTCTCTCGTTGTCTCCAGTTATCTCCATTCTCACTCTAGGTGTCTCCATCTAGGCCCCTTTCTCCAGCACTGTATGAAGCTGCTTAAGGTCTCTTGGTGCAACAGTGTGTTTCAATCTTCTGGCTTTCAAATTTAAGGCAGCCTCAAACGAGAGCCACAGTTTGAACAGACGCCGCCCTCCATCATTGCAGCGGTTGCAAGGATTTGAAACGAATGTGTGCGGCGCTGAAGCGATAGTCCAAGTTTGAAAAATAGCCACCCTCTATCCATGTAACTGGCATCAACTTTTACGACGAATGTGCGCGGCGCTAGGTCAATCACCCCATTTGGGGAAAAACGAATCGCCCTCCATCCGTGTAGCTGTTGCAAGCTTTTAGGACACATGTGCGTGGCGCTAAGGCGGGACCTCCCTTCTGAAAAGAAGCCGCCCTCCATCCGTGTGTTGCGAACTTTTTAGCCGAATGTGCGCGGCGCTTAAGCGAGAACGCCATTTTGAAAAACACCCACGGCCCCGTTCATCGCTCTAAATGTTGCAGGCTTTGAAAACTAATGTCCGCGATGCTAGGGCAAGAATCTCGTCTCGCTTTGACCCCCCTGCAACGGGTGTGGTTCTAGCAAGCTTTCAACAAGAAAATGCGTGGCGCTAAATCGAACACAACACTTGGAAAGGAATCACCATCAAGTCTTGTAGTGCGAATTGTAGTGTCCTCAGGTCGCTTGGAGTTCTTCGTCCTCCGTCCTGGGCGGATGCATGTTTGGGGGCACGATCTTGAATGCACGGGTCTCATGGGGCCCTGAGAGGCTTCCAAAAGGGCCCCAAGACGGCGCAAGAAGGCTCCAAGACGGACCAAGAGGCGCCCAAGACGGCCCCAAGAGGGGCTCAAGAGAAGGACACGGAACCGACAATTCGAGCCTTCCGCTTCAAGAGGGACCCGCTCGCCCGCTCAAGGGAGATCAAAGTCTTTGGCTCTACAAGCTCCAGCCTCTGGGGGCCGTTCTCGGGCACCCGGTGAAGCAACTACGGCAGGTTCGTTTCGTGTCGACCTGGGCGTTGGTTCCTGACACCGTCGGGATCGTTCAACCTTGAACGATCGGCCGTTTTCTCAACGTCCGATCGTTCAACATTGACCGATTCTGGGCCGCCGCCGGCGTTCAACGTTGAACGCCGTCGGCGGGGTCACCGCCGGTCGACACGACACGAGCCTGCCGTACGTGGGACGACCAATCGGCTCACGGGACGAAGCCAGGGAGGAGGTGTGGGCAGGGGAGTGAGCAACGCTTCTGCCTCAGGTTCGAAACGCTGCCAGTCCCCGAGATCCAGCGCCCTGGAACAAAAAAACACCGCCCAACTTCGTGCCTGGAGCTCCCGACCCCACCTTTCCACGAGGATTGACAACAACCCCTTTGCCAAAACGCCCCTTCAGTGAAAGCTGCTGGAGGCACTCCACGGGTGCGTGGAGCACCGCGTGCGAAGCGCACCCGGGTGCAATGGCTCATCGACGTCCGACGTCTACGAACGTGTCCGGCGACCTCACAAGTGGACGCGACACCGACGGGGGACTGCACCGGTGCGCTGCGCCTGCCAATGTCGAGCGAGCCCGTGCAGACCTCCTCAATCGACTCGTCTTGGCCGGCGTTCCCTCCGTGCCCGGCCTCCCCCTCGTTGATGGCATCGCGCCCGCCCGCGAGGGCCCCGGGGCCCGAGCGGCGGCAGCAAGTCCCGAGCCGCACGTGGTCCCCAGACCCCCGATGCCACGATTGCTGCGTGCCGTGGACCCCCAGACGTCTCTGTCCATGCTCCGGGACCGGCTCCGTGCTCCGGGATGCCACGTCTCTGTCCATGCTCCAAACGTCTCTGTCCATGCTCCATGCTCCGGGATGCCACGTCTCTGTCCATGCTCCGGGACCGGCTCTCCATCCTGAGTCGTTGTTGACGGCCCCGAGGCCTTTGCAAGGGCCCCCAAAGGTCGAAGACAGCGAAACAGCTCCCGTCATGATTTTTGCTCATGTCTCAAGGGGTCTGGCTCCTGTCACGAAGTCCAGGGATGAGGGGGTCGGCGCGATAAGCCGCGGACCAGATCCGCGAAAGCTGCTGCCATAAGGAACGCTAAATAAGGAACAAAACCCATTTCTAGCACCAGAAGCACCTGGGTGCACGAGGAGGGCCAGAGGGAGAACCACGGAATGGCCCAAGGAACACCAAGCCCCTTCCGAACCCAACGCGGTCCTTATTTCAGCGTCTTGGCTGCAAAGGGGGTCGGCGCGACAAGCTTTTCCAGTGGCTCTCGCTGCAATCTTCAATCTCCCAATCTCTGACCGAAGGACTTGCTGAAAGGAGCATGAACTTGTGTGATCCTGGTCCACCCCGCCTCGTCGCTGGGCGCAAGTTTCGGTGGTCAGTGAGAAGTCATCTCATAACCCCACGGCCAAGGAAACTCTGCCCTTAACCGAACCGACGATACGAGCCTTCCGCCCCCAAGCTGTCCCCAGCAGGCCCCAAGAGGCCCCAAGAAGCCCCAAGGGGCCTCCCGAACGCCCCAGGAGGCCCCCAAAACGGCTTCCAAGAGAGCTCAAAACTGCCCCCCAGAGGCTCCCCTGAGGCCTCCCTCGGCATCCCAACGAACATTCAAGAGGCCTCTGACCCACAACTAGGACACGGTGACACTCAGGGGGTCGGCGGATGTGGCGTAATATTATCGAATATTTCAAACCCGCGGCCAGGGCCGGCCACCCCTTGACAACTGCTTCCCTTGCTGCGAATGAATCTACGCAGGGCTGCAACAACTGCCGTGGGGCTCCCGTGCACCAAGTGCCACACCCCATACGCACCCCAATAGGCAAAGACGTCTTGACAAGCGCGATTCGGGGATGGACGGACCTCCCTTTAGTAAAACGTGGTTCAGTGGAAACGACCTCGGGCCCAAACCTGGCGGGCGCAAGCCTGGAAAATGACGGCCGCGGCGCCCTCTCGAGAACCGAAAACGGACAACTCACTAATCGACGTGTCACTGTTGGGGGCTCTGTCCACCCCCGAGCGATAGGCTGCGGACCAAATCCGCGTACTCGTTCTCGCGGGGCCTCTTGGGCGCCTCCGGCTTCTTCGGGGCGACCCTCGGCGGGCCGCGATGGCGGCAGCGCTGGCGTCGGGGGGGAGCCGCGCCGGGGGCCTGCGAGCGGCTCGCCCTCGACGGGGGGATGCGCAGGGGGACGAGGAGAGGGAGGGCGGGGGCTGGGGGGACGAGGAGGAGGAGGAAAACGAGGTGGAGGGGAACGAGGGAGAGGAGGGCGATGAGGAGGAGGAGAGGGAGGAGGAGGAGGAGGAGGAGGAGGAGGAGGGAGTCGGAGGGAGGAGGGAGGAGGACGAGGAGGAGGAGGAGGACGAGGAGGAGGAGAATGAGGAGGATGATGAGGAGGAGGAGGAGGAGGAGGAGGAGGAGGAGGAGGAGGAGGAGGAGGAGGAGGAGGAGGAGGAGCCTCTCCTCCGCCACCCGCTGCTTGCGCCAGGGTTGGAGGAGGAGAACGAGAACAATGATGACGGTAGGTCCTACCGTCACCATCATTCTCGTTCTCCTCCTCCAAGGAGGCCATTTCCAGACTATTTTTTGGGTATTTTGAAAGTGCCTTGGAAATTCGCCACCGACTATTTTTTGACTATTTTGAAATATTCTTTCTGTAGAGGGACGCGCCCGACTTCACGGTAGGAGGAGAGAGAGATGAGGAGAGGAGGGAGCAACGAAACGATGAGGAAACAAAGACGAGGATGAAAAAGGTGAAGAGAAGGAAGATGACGAGGGGGGACCCGCGCGAACAATATTAGCCCTGCGCCATTCAAAACACCAATGTTTTCACTGAGGGGATCTTACTTTCGTCGTCAGGAATTGGGTTGGGCATTTTACACTTTCGCCCACATGGCCGCCTTGTGGTGGCTTGGGGTTCCGGATTTTCGCCTAATGGGCGCCCATGGGCCGCCTCGTGCGCGTCTCGAAAACTGGCTGGGAGTTCTGGGTTTTTACTTGGTGGACGCCCGTGGGCGCCTGTTGCGCTGGCCGGCACATCGATAGGTGATGCATATTGTGCCGCATATCTAGCACCACGCAGATATTACATCGCATATGTTGAACCATATAGTTTGTAACACGTAGCTTGCACCATCGTGCAACGATCACTGTTTCGGAATCCGTGCTGGCAAGCATCTTGATACATGGGCAAAGCAGCTTCGGCAAAACAAGAATCAGCGTCCGAACCAAAGAAGTACAACTGCGAAACATAGCTGCCTGCTCCCACGAGCATCTTCATCGTATGATCTGCACCGCCGCGTCCTTTGCAGCCTGAACTTCCTCGAACAATGCTTGCGCCAAATGGCTTGGGCCGTAAAACGCCAGCCCCCTTCGGGGCGCAATGCTGTGGCTCGTGCTCACGGAACGCTTTATTACTTTCTGTGCGTCGTCTGTTACTTGAGCCTAAGGCCCGACCTGCCTAGAAGTGCCACCTGCGGGGGTGTCCTGGAGCCACGCGGCTGCTCTTGATGGCATCCGACTTCCCCATGTGAACGCCACCAGACGGGCATGTGCGCCCACGAGACCTCCAGGACGGCTGTAAGAGGCCCTGCAGAGCTTCTCAACAGCTCAATACGGCCGAAGATCGCCTCAGGATGCCTCGAAGATGGCCGAGGAGGTGCCTGTCCCTGTGCCTTTTCAGCCCTTCCCTCAACTGTCTGATGCTATCCCCCAGCACCGATGGGGGCAACCTGAGATCTTGGCCCAAAGGGGGGCGGGGCGGGTAGAACTTACACCCCCGAATACGCCCCCGATCAATCCGTGTGCTGGCAACGCCTCGGGAATGCCGGCCCGAGATCAAGAGCGCACCCAGGAGACCGAGCTGAAGATCCTGGGTTCAGCGAGCGAAGAAAGGTATAAAATAATCTTTTTCGCTGTCGGGGGCGCCTGTCCCTGGGCGGCTGGAAAGTTTATACCCCTACGGTGCCACCGTCAGGGTATAAACTTTCCAGCCGCCCTGGGGCAGGTGTCCCCGACGGCGAAAAAAATTATCTTATACTGTTCTTCGCCCGTTAATGGGCGGGTGGGAAGCGCACGTCGCTCTCCCGCGACTCGCCGTGCCCGCAGGCGGGCGGCCGGCCGAGCGGCAGAAGAACGAATCCGCCGTGGGCAACGGACGCCCAGAACGCCACTGTGGCAAGGCGAACATGTCCCGTAGATCCACCGGCAGCGCGGGGGCGTGTAAAACGACGCGAAGATCGGGACAAAATCGGATCGGGATCACTCGAAATCTCTGAGAATCGGCGGGTTTGGAGGATGTATTGGGCGCCGCGGCCGCTCCAGAGCGTTCCGGAACGCTCTGAGAGCGCTCCGGAATGCTCTGGATCGATTTATCCCGATCCTAGCCCTGTTTTAGCGTGACTCCCCGACCAGCGGCCGCGCTGAACGCGCCGATGGCTGCCTGCGCCGGATGCGGCCACTGAGCGGCCCACGCAGCCAAGCCCCGCGAATGGCCAGGCGATCGCACACCGGCAGCGCGGGGGCGTGACTCCCCAGACCAGCAAAGAGGCACTGAACGCGACTGCTGGCTGCCTGCGCCGAGAACGGCCGCTGAGCGGCCCAGGCTGCCCTGACCCCTGAGTGGCCAGGCAGCCGTGCACTGGCAGCGCGGGGGCGCGAGTCCCCGGCCAACATGACACACTGAACGCGACTGCGGGTTGACTGCGCCGAGGACGGCCGCTGAGCGGCCCTGCGCGAGCAAGTCATATGACGACGTTGGGCAGGTGCAGATCCTTGAATTTCCGACTGGCTTTTCGTCCTTCTCCAAGGCGTGCCACTCCCACAGTGTTTCAACATTGTTTCAAGACGGCCCCCGGCGACCCCGAGGTCGGACCAAGGTGCTGCCCAAGCCCGACCCTGGAGGCTTCTAAACTCACTCAACTTGTGGTGTGCAAAGCCCAGATGGCGAGGCGACAGAAGTTTCTGGAGGATCCTTCGAAGGCCTCTGGAAGCTCTGGGAAGGAGCTTCTGGAAAACTTGACGGCACACGTGTTGGGAAACGGTGCGAAAAGGCCTTCCGGGACACGCTGCAAGTTCAGGCTAGGCGCTGCGAGATGCCTGGACGGAAGCTGGAACGAGCTCCAGGGACTACCCTTCTCTGGGTTTCCTCATAAGCGTGGTAAGGTACCGCCGGCGGGTGGGGCCGTGCGGGGCCACTCTGTCAAGGTGCCTGCAGCCAGCCCGCACGAGAAGGCCGCGCGGTGAGGCTGCAGGGGCCCTGGAAGGCCATGTCTTTCAGCTCGCTGAGGGGCAGCGAACGCGATCTGTGTTTCTGGGGCGACGGAGGAGGCAATGCTCGTAGCGTAAGAGCAAGCCTTAGCAGCCCAATCGGTGGTAAGAGCAAACCTAAGGTCCGAACTTGTCGCGAATGGGTGTCGTAAGGACTGTTATTGACGGATCATGCGCGCCGGCTGAGCGTATTGGGATCTGGCCCTGGAAACAACGCTGCCCCCCAAGCGACCTCCAAGGCCATGTCGACACTCTGCGAGCGGGGCGCGGCCAGCGAAAGTGGCCAAGGATGGGCCGAAAAGGAAGGATGCAAGGGCACCCTTGGGAAGGTTGCCCATCCGTGCTATGCGGCTTGACTGTATGGCAGGATTCGCCGAGGCCTGGTCAGAGCCTCGCTGAAGTCCCTCCTGTGGGCCGCTGCACTGTCGGCGGCCCCTCGCGAGCCTCCGTGGGGCAAACGAGCTGAAGGGCCCAAGACGTCCCCCCAAACGGCCTCGGAGGGCCTCAAGACGGCCCACGAGGCCCCCCAAAGGCGCCCAACACGGTCCGACAGGGCCTCGAGATGGTTCCAGACCGCTTCCAGGCAGCTCAAGATGGCTTCAAAACGGTCCGCGAGGCCTTCGGGATGTCCACGAGGCCTCCAAGAGGACTCTCACGAGGGCCTCCAGAAGCCCAAACTATTGATTTTCCACTTGGTTCTGAGCGATTTTAGCATGCGCGCCCTTTCGGGCTTCCGACGCTCCAAAACGGCCCAAGAGGCCTCCCACATCGCATCAAGACAGCCCCGACGGCCCCCGAGGGGCCCAAGACGGTCCAAGAGGCCCCCAGAACGGCCCAAGATGGCCCCAAAATGGCCCAGGAGGGGAAACTCGAAGTGGCATTTCGCGCTCTCCGCCCCACGGTGACACAAGATACCGCCATCAGGCACCCCAAGGGCCCCCCCCAGAAGCCCCTGGAGGCCCTCAACAAAGTCAAATCAGGCTCCAGGCAGCCCCTAAGAGGCGCCGATATGCCTTAAGACATCTCGAACATCGCCACCAGGAGGCTTCTGACAAGCCTTCCAAGCGATCCCCTCAGGTATCCTTGGGGCCTCTGGTTTACAACCTAGGCACAGTGGCAGTATGGGCCGAAGGCCACTAGGTACTCCAGAGAAGCCTTCAGGCCCCCCCCAACAAGGACAGCTGGCATGCGCGCTGCGTCACGGCTCTCGATGCTGCGCGCCACTTTACCAAGCTCCCAAGGAGCGGCCAGTTCTGCCCCGCCAGCATCCTCGCCTCACGTCCAAAAGAGACCCCAAGAGGCCCCCAAACAGTCCCGAAACTGGCTCGAGGAGGCTCCCGAGAGGCTTCCCACGAGACCCCAACAAGCATCCAAGAGGCCTCTGAACCACAACCCAGGCACGGCGGAAGGATGGACCGCAGGCCACCAGGTAAAACCGAACATGCCTCCAAGATGCCCCCACATCTGCCAATGACGGCATCAAGTGTCCACGAAGCCTCCTACTCCTACTCTTCCTCCTCCTGGGGACGCCACAAAACAGCTTCGAAAGTCCAAGAGAAATCTAAACGCGCCCCAGTGCGGCCAACGGGCCCAAAACAGCATGACTGCGGCGCCTCGTCGGTCCACGAGAACCCAAAAAACAACGGCTGCTCCGTGAACCCCCTGCCTGTCCTGACGTGGTGCTGCGAAGCGCTGTGAATAATTGGGCCTGATCGGTGAGGTCTTGCTGTGGCTGGCCACAAGCTCCAGCTCGTAAGGCCGCCAACGAAACCCTGTGATCAATTGGGTTCTGGTCGTGTTTGGCCCTGAGGTCCCCGCCGATGGCGTCCCGCCGGTAAGGTTCCCTGATCGGCGGAGTCTGGCCGTCTTTGCCTACATGCCCCTCCCACAAGGCTCTAACCCCAAGGTGGCCGCGGGCTTTTGTTGGTGGTTGCCCAATATCAGAAGCCAGGCGAAGGCTGGCAAAACCGTGGCTGCTAAAAGCAGCCCGTTTACTAGTCAGGGCGCCAAGCTTTGTTCCGGGAATTCGTCTCTTGCTTCCAGGAGGACCGCTTTAGCAGCCACGGATTTGCCAACCCTCGCCCAGCTTCCGACAGCAGTGTCCCGCTCCTGGGGTGGTCGCAAAGGGATAACTTGTGGTTGCCCGCAGGCCATGGGGTCCAGCGCCTCGGGTCCCGCCCGCGAGGCGGTCGCGGCATTTGATTGGTGGTCGCCCGTGGGTCCCGCCCGAGTCTTGGCCTGTTGCCCTGGTATGCTGGCTGCTGCGGTGGTTGCTCACAAAGTCCCCGCCCATGGGATCCAGGCCTTGATGGCCCTCGGTGTTGGCTGTTCAGGTGGCTTTTGTGATGACGCGCCCCTGATCGAGTTGCCGAATATTGCATGATAACATGTGACTGGTGCCAATTTTGGGGAAACTGCCGAAACACAGCGTCACTCAGAAGACCTTCGAACAAAAACATTACACAACGATACAGACATGCAGGAGAAATAAGACGAGGAGAGACAGAAAGAAGGAAGCCAGAGCACAGGGGGACGCCAGAAGGCAAGAACACGGACGTGAGGAATGGGTAGCGAGAGCTGTTGCTCATTCAGGTGGCCGTCCACAGAATACCTCGCATAGGGTCCTGGCCTGAGCTGCTTCTAGTCCAATTGAACAATGTTGGGCTCGCGCGCTGGTATGATGTATCAGTGGCATCATGTACGAATCGTGCCGGCGCGTGCACCCGAAATCGTCCGCGTGGGCGGGACCCCACGGGCAGCCACAGCAACAATTTAACACCCGGGCTGACTGAAGGTGGGGCCCTTCTGGGAACCGCCGCACCAGCCAACACACAAGACAACTCAAGCTGAAAGGCAGGACTCCATGCAACGACGCACCCTCCCTCCCACAAACCCTTGCAATAAAGGCCGAAACCCTGTGAGCGGGACTCTATGGGCAGACTCCTAGACGAAGACGGCTGTAACCAAGGCAACGACAATCGGGAGCCTACGCGAAGATGATCACGCTCTCACGACCAGGCCCCAATGTAATGATGACAACACTCCAGCAACCACGACGACCGAGGCCGAGACCCGAGACCTCATCGGCAAGATCCTTTGAGCTTGCGGCCACACGCCCATAAACAAGGCGACTAAGGCCTGGGCTCTGTGGGCGGGCCTCTATAGCCGGGATGTAACGAGAGTCGCACTTCCAGAGCAAGGGTAACTAAGGTCGGGACCCGATGGGCGGGCACCTATGCAACGACGGCCACACCTCCACGGCAGAACTAAAGCAACTCAAACCAGGCCCTCTGGCGGGATCCCAACGGCGGACACACTCGCACAATGGGGGCAAAGAAAACTGGAACCCTATGGCCAACGACGGCCTGATCCCAACAAGCGGCCCATGGCTTCACAATCTGTGCAAGACGCTCTTCGTGCAAATGCTGCTTTGGGGCTCCCCAGCCGACCATTCTGGGGCTCGAACGAAGGTTCGACGACAACCCAGCAGCATGCCAGCATGGCATCGTGCTGCTCCCGCGTGTCGAAAGCATAACACACGCTCCAGCCCCTGCCACTCCTCGAAGCAAACGCAGTCTGGGCCGCAGCTCTCACGCGCGGGCAGGCTGCCGAGCTGCACGCATGGACCGTCCGCCAGCGGGCAGGTCCAGGCCGAGCTTGGCGTAGACCTCGTGCAGGGCAGACACCAACACCTGCGGGGGCGCAACGACACTTGCGACCTGCCCAGGTCGCCTCACCTCGCACTCCGGGCTCCGCGCTGCGCGAAGCACGAGGCGCGCTCGCCATCGCGCGTTCGTGCCGCCCCTGAAGGAAAAACGCTCTGCCAGCACAGACCCCGAAACGAGAAGCGCTACTGCCTTCGCACCCATGCGGGTGAACTGGTTAACCTTCGTCGAGGCGCATCGCGAGTCGCTCTCCAAATCGCCCCAAGCTCCCCACGACGAGTGATCAAGACGATGATCGTGATGATGGTAAGAACGATGGTCCGATCACCAAATCGCGCGACCGACTCGACATAACCCTCAACGGAAGCGAACGTGCATCAATTGATCGACGCCCGCAGGATGAATCTCGCCGCGATCATGTCAACGGCCGAGTAACACGATGTGCTTAGCGTGCCAGGGTGGGCGCTATATAATATTACGGCTCCCAGCGCCAGGCGCTGGGCAAACCATCGACCACTGATGTCTGGAATCGGCTTCCAAAGAAATCGTGACTTGCTCGCTCCAACGATTGCCACCCTCTCAAAAGAAATGCGCCGATCCGGCGTGTGAGTTTCAGAGAGGGTGGGCTTGAGCTTCGCTCAAGCTCCGCTCTGGAAGGGGAGGGGGGTGTAGCGCTTTCGGGGGGGGGGGGGGGACCCTGCACTGGGGCCGGGGCCAGGCAAGCAAGGCCGGGGCCAGGGCCGGGGCCGGCGCCAGGGGCTTGGGCTGAGGCTTGGGCTGGAGCTGCTGGGGTCGGAGCCAGAGACCGGGCCGGGGCCAGGATCGGGGCCAGAGCTGGCAGGCCGGCGAGCGCCGCACGGCGCACCTCCCGCGGG
Source organism: Prorocentrum cordatum (assembly GCA_963575745.1). Lineage (NCBI taxonomy): Eukaryota > Dinophyceae > Prorocentrales > Prorocentraceae > Prorocentrum > Prorocentrum cordatum. The sequence goes on from CAUYUJ010015970.1 coordinate 212,744, forward strand.
CTGGACCCCGCGCTCCGGGGCTCCGGGGCCCGGACCTCGGAGGACCCAGCACTGGCCTCGCCCTATAGCTGGCCCCCGCCCCGGCATCTGCCTCGGCCCCCGCCCCGGTCGCGGCCCTGGCCCCGGCCCTGGCCCCGGCTTCGACCCCGGCCTCACCAGCCCCGGGCCCGGGCCCCGCCCTGGCCCCCCGGCCCCGGCCCCGGCCCCGGCGCGGGCCTCGGGCCCCGCCCCAGCCCCAACCCGCGGGCCCGGCGCGTCTTGGCCCCGGCCTCGGCCTCGGCCCTGGCCCGCGTCGTCCTTGGTCGTTCCACATCGTCACCGTCGTCATCGTTCGTCGTCGCTGGTCGCCGGTCGTCGGTCATCGCTCGCCGTGAATCGTCCATCGTCGTCGTCTGTCGTCGTCGTCGTCGTCGTCGTCGTCTGTCCTCGCCGATGGTCGTCGATGGTCCGTCGACATTCGTCGTTCGTCGTCGCCGTCGTCGTCTTCATCGCCGAAGTCTTCCACAGCGTCGGGAACGCCCCGGATCGGCGGCACTGGCCAAAGGCCACTACAATATAACATCAGCATGCGTCCGCAACTCCATGAGAACATCGGTGGCACTGTCAATCGCGTGCGCATGCACACTATTTCAGGCCAGTGTCCAGTGTGGCATAATGACACTGGTTGTGCCCAGCAATGGCCGTCTCAAGAACAGCACGGCATGACATGATTTTTCGAAACGCGCACTATGATACTGGCGCGCCCGCAGATGTGTTTGTCTAGGCATCCGGCCGCATTGATGCAACACAGGCAGGTGAGACACTGATTCGGAGAAGGTCTGATTCTGAGTGGAGGTAAGACGGAAGGGGGGAACAGGAAGAACATTGCGAGATGAAATACGCACCATGGATGGGTAGGGGAGTGGGGGGAGAAGAGGATGAGGGCCCAAGGGGGGCCTCCAGAAGAGCAGAATCCTTTCCACGTCTACTCTTCCTCTCCTCCTCTCAGAGATGATGAGAGGGGTAATGAGCCCAACTGACGCGACTCTCGCTGTGCTACTGTAGATGCGCCGAACCGCGCCGAGCGCGACAGATTTCCGGCGCGCCTTCAGAACCGAGTTCATGCCGCCATCTCGGCAGACGCATGAGGCAGCGACGGCGGCGAGGAAGCAGGAGAAGGAGGAAGTTGAGGGGGGTTGTGAGGGGGAGGAGGAGGAGTAGAAAACAAATGCACGGTGCACGCTGCGGCAAAATCTGGACCGTGCTCGGGCAGCCCGTGAACACTGTGCACTGGATTTTGACAGGGGCGGTGGGGCTGGGCTCACACTGTTCCCTCTGTGTGCAGGCCTGCCGTCCCTGTCAGAACACAGTGCAGCATGCATTTTGCGGCAACATCTGGACCGTGCGCGGGTGCCTCGTGGTCACCGTGCACTGATTGTCGACCCGGACGGGCGGCAGTGCCCTCAAAGTGTGCGGACTCACCATCCTCGTATACGCACAGTATACCCCACACTGCGCGGCAGAAGCTGGTTCAGGCGTGGGCGCCTGGCGATCATTCTACATTCGTGGCAGAGGGGGCGGCGGGGGGATGCCCTCATATTGCCTGCTCTGCGCAGGCTCATCATTCCTGACAAAAGCCCATGCGAAGCACACTTGGCGGAAAAATCTGGATCATGCGCGCCCCACGATTACACTTCGCATTGGTTTCCGACAGGGACGGCGGGTGTGCCCTCATATTACTTCCGACGGGGCTCATGAACTCAGGAGAATCGGGGCCCCAGGCAAGCTAGGATGCTGCCTATTCGTTCGGGGAGCGGGTGGGAGTGAGCGGCACGGCTTGCGGCTTGGGATAGCTTGATCACTATTCCCTCTTAATGATGCCCCCCTCCCTCTCGCATCCGACCAGCGAAAAACCCGGGACCATGCCGACCCCCCCCCACCATCCTGTCAAAGAAACAAATGCAAAAATGCACTTTGCACCAGAATCTGGATCATGCGCGGACGCCCCGCGATGACTTTGCTGATAGTTTCCAACCAAGACGGCAGGGGTGCCAGGATATTGCCTGCTGTGTCAGATGCCACCACCCCACCGTCCCTGGTAAAAAAAACACTGCAGAGTGACCTTCGCACTAAAATCTGGATCATGGGCGGACGCCCCGTGATCACTTTGCGTGGGTTTTTTGGCAGGGACGGCGGGGGGGGGCGCTGCCATATTGCCTGCTCTGTCCGGTGCCAGCACACCCAAGCCATCCCTGACAAAACACGACACAACATGCAATTTGCACCAGAATCTTTGAGCAGGGACCGACCGTCCCGGCATTCCTATAGTCCTACCACGAAATGTTCTTAGAACCCCAAAATGTTCTAAGAACCAAAGCAGTGTTCTTAGAACACTAGCCCGATGTGTTAGAACAAGACAGCCTCAGCCAGAAATGTTCTAAGAACATTTCGTGGAGACCACGAAGAGTTCTCAGAACAGTGTTTGGTAGGGCTATTGGCGAGCCAGGACGCTCCGCCACTGCTTGAATAATCTTGATCACGTGCGGGCGCCCCGCGATCACTCTGCACGTCTTCTGGAAGGGATGGCGGGGGGGGCCGGCATATTCCCTGCTGCGTGCAGGCCCACCATCCCTGTCAACAGACACTCCAAGGCTCACTCTCTGCCAGGGTCGGTGGGCGGGCGGCATACAGCGCGCCGTGTGCAGGCCCACAGACAATGTACAATGCCGCAGCGCCGCCGTCACTTTGCAGCGCTTTCGGACAGGGATGGTGGGGCGATCGACATATTGCCCAATGTGGTGCACCTGGTTCGCGTGGCGCACGTGGCACTTGCGGTGCACCTCGCCGGGCGTCTGCATTGGTTCCTGATGGTTGTCGATGGCTGCCCCTCCTTGCGCTGAGACTCGAGTGCTACTTATGCCTTAGGAGGGCGGGTGGGAATGAGCGACACGACTTGCGGCATGGGGTAGCTGGACCACTGCACTGCTCCCTATTAATGAACAGCCCCTCCTCCACCCGACTGGTATCCAACCCGTACCCATAGGCCCTAAACCCATCCCCGTCCAACAAAACAGTGCAAAATACACTTAGCCTCCAAACCTGGAGCATGCGCTGGCGCCCCGCGACCACTTTGCATGGTTTTTGATGTGATAGGCGGGGGTGCTGACATAATACTTGCCCAGTGCCATGCCAACACCCCCATCCTTGTCAACAAACGACGCAGGATGCACTTTTCAGCAACATCTAAAGTCATGCTCGGGGGCCCGCCCCGCGAGTAGTCTGTAGTACTTTGACAAAGACAGCGGGGGTGCCAACAGATGGCCTGCTGCGCGCAGGGCCACCATCCCTGTCAAAACACGACACAAACTGCACTTCGCGGTTAAATCTGGATCATGTGCGGGCACCCTGCGATCACGTTGCATGTTTTTGTCAGGGATGGCCGGGGTGCTGGCGCGTGTTTCCCGATGTGCGTGGGCGCACCTGGCACGATCTGCACTTGTCCCGAATGTGGCGCACCTGACGCGGCTGGAGCATGTTGCACAGTTGGCGCACGTGGCACATCTGTCGCCCACGGCGTGCCTGGCACTCTTGGGCTTCAGCGGCGCTTGGCGCGCCTGGTGCGCGTGGCGCAACTCGCCCCAGCGTTGCGAGCCTGGGGTCTACATTGGTACACAGTAGCTGTCCATCCAAAAACAACCGATGAATATGCTGAGACTCGGGTGCTACTAATGTGTTGGGAGGGCGGGTGGGAGTGAGCCAAACAGTTTGCGTCTGGGAGAGGTGTCTTGACCCCTCCCCATAACCTCTCCCTTGGGTCTGGACACGGGGGTACCCGAGGGGTTAGAGAGCGTCCAATATTGCCCAAGATGGCTCCCACAGGGTCTCAGATGCTGCAAGATGGTCTGCAAGATGGCCCATGCTACTTCACAATGGCTCAAGACAGCCTCCGACATCTTCCAAGGCCCCCCCGGAGAAGCCAATATCCTTCGACAACCTTCGGACAATCCGCCGACTCCCGCTTGCCGGGGGCGCAAAGGCGTGTGAGATGATTGGCTGTTCCCCTCCAAGCTTGCCCCCTCCCCTGGGGTCTGAAATCCGATTAGAAAGGGGGTGCAGGTGGGGTCTCCGAGCTCATCAACGCTCCTCCGGGGCCTCTGCAGCCTCTGGAGCCTTCATTTCTATACTCTGTGGCCTCCAAGTTGCCTAAGAATCGATCTACGCTTGCTCAAGCAGGGTTCCATCACGTGGAGGAGTCCTCGAAGACGACCCAGACAGCCTTAAGACTGTCCAAGAGGCTCTACAGACGCCCCAATAAGGCTCTAAGGCGATCCCTGAGAGGGCTCCATGAAGTAACAATCGTCCAAATCCATTGGAAGACGTATGATTTGAACATATTCGCATTTTTGGTCTCAAGGGCGTGCAAAACGTCTCAAGAGGCCCCCATGATCGCTCACGACGGCTTAAAAAGCTCCCAAGAGGGCCCCAAGACGGCCGAGTAGGGTCCCAAGACGGCCACAGATGGCCCAAGAGAGCCCCAACAGTGCCCCAAGAGAGGTAGCTCGAACTGACATTCCGAGCCCTTCGCCCCAAGAGGAGCTTCGAAACCGCCAGCAGGCGCCCGTCAAACTCCCAAGATGCCCGAAGAGGCCCGCAAGTGGTCCCACAGAGGCCCCCAGAGGGTCCCCAAGAGGCCGCCAAAGGCATCACCTATCAACTTTACCCCTCTTCTGGGTGTCGGCGGAATGCCGTTCTTGATGTCATGTTTTCTTGCCTTCTCGCCTTTTCGTTTCCGATTTGCTTTTGAAGCCTCAAGATGGCCCTAATATGGCCCAAGAAAACCTTAAGCAGGCCCCAAGACGGCTCCCCAAGAAGGCCTCGAGACGCCAGGTTTCGGCCCTCGAGGATGGAACCTGAATTAAAGCTTTCCTCTCTTGTTTACCATGGGGCCCAAGACTGTCCCAAGAGGATCCGAGCCCCGAGACCCCCCTGAAGATCTCCAATGGAGTCCAAGAGTCAAGAGGCCCCACGGGGACCCCAAGAGGGCTTCAAGATGGCTCTAAGAGTCCTCCAAGAGCCTCTCACAACAACACCAACAACATCACCACCCACAACACCAACACCACCACCAACAACACCAACACCAACAACAACAGCAACACCACCACCAACAACCACAACAACACCAATACCAACACCTCCACCACCAACAACGGAAACAGCAACAACAAGAACACCAACAACACCAACATCAACAACACCACCTCAAACAACAACATCAACAACAACACCACCAACAACATCAACATCAACATCACCAACAACAAAACCACCAACAACAACAACGACTACAATCATTTTAAGACTGTTCGCTCTTACCGGCACGCGTGTCTTGCATTCCGTATACCCCAACCCTCGATACCCGCCCACTTCGTCTTCGATTGCGCCCCCTTTCGGGGGGAATCTCTTCCTTGTCGGCCACTGACTGAAGTGTGAAGACGTCTCGAGCGAGAGCGCCGTTCCTGAGTTCGGGGGCATCTCTGGCCAAAGGCTCTCGGAATACCTATGGAGAAATATCGAACGGGAGCCCTTGTCGCCGTGTCCGGGCCTCCACTAACTTGCCTGAATTACGGGAAAATCTCGAGCGAAAGCGCCGTTCCTGAGTTCGGGAGCCTTCTTGGCCAGGGGCTCTCGGAGTAAATCGTGAGGATGTATCGAGCAGGAGCCCATGTCGTCGTGGCTGGGCCTCCGCCAACTGAATTGAATTGCGAAGAAATCCTGAGCGAGAGCGCCGTTCCTGAGTTCGGGGGCCTCCCTGGCCAGTGTGCCTCGGGGCAAATTGTGAGGAAGTATCGAGCGGGAGCCGTTGTTGTCGCAGCTGGGCCTCCAAGGGCCCACATTTAGGCTCAAACCAACGCTCGAGCGGGAGCCTTGTTTTCAGAGAAAATGTAACCGGCCTCGAAGCGAGAGCGTGCGGAACCGTTTCCGGAGATCAACAGTAATTCTTCTTTAGAAATGAGTATTCAACAACAACAACACCACCAACAACAGCAACAACAAAACCACCACCAACAACACCACCACCAACAACAGCAGCAACAACAACAGCAACAGCAACAACAATAACGCCACCACCACCAACGACAACAACAACAACAACAGCAACAACATCATATCCGCAAAGGCCGCCTCATCCTCCTTGTCCACGTCCATTTCTTCCTTCATTCCTGCGATCGTTTCTGGCTGGGTTGATGGGATACGCGAAGCGCCACGAACCTTCCCTGCACTGCATCTGATGTGCTGTGAGTGCTGTCGGGGGCCCAGAGCTCCGAGTCCTGGGAGCTCCTCAGCGCTCTCGAGGCCCCCCCGTGTGACTTCTCCAGAAGCCTCGGGACCACGGTCTGAGACCCACGCTTAGAGGAAGAACGTATAAACATAGAGTTTCGACGGTCCGCGCGGAGCGCCAAAAGTTTCTGTTTATGGCGTGTTTCTTCTTCCAACACTTCCAGGCTTGGTATGGTCCAAGAGCTTTCCCTGGGGGCCTCTTCGGCCGTCTTGGAGGGCCCTGGGGGCCAGCCCAGGAGGCCACAATCACTGCAGCACCTGGCCTTCGTGTATGACTTTTGCATGCTTTTCGATTTTTTCGGTCTGCAGGGCGTCCAGGGCGGCCCAGGTGGCCACCGAGAGAGCCTCCGAGGCCCCCACGAGAGCCCAAAGAGACCCCAAGACGGCCTCAAGCAGGGGGGAACGCAAGCGGAGATTTCGGGCTCTTCCTTCCAAGATGGCCCCCGAGAGCGCCAAGAGGCCCCCAAAGGTCACAAGAATCTCTAAGAGGCTCCTCAAGAGGCTTCCGGCGGCCTCTTGTTCACATCTAGGCATGGTGGCGGGATGGGAAGGGGGGGGGGGCTGGGAGGGAGGAGGGAGGCGGAGGTGGAGGAGGGAGATGGAAGTGGAGCAGGGGGAAATGCGCGGTCAGAACAGGCCATGCATGCGCGTGGAGGTTGGAACGGACGCGACCGTTCAGCAAGAACGGGTCTCCCCGTCGGCGCGCACAGGGGGGCGATGCCGTCAACGATGACGACGACGCCGTCGCCGCCGTCGTTGCGTCGTCAGCTCGGATGTTTTTAGGCGTTTCTGAACATTTTCGTCACCTCGGCTGGACGCGGCTAGGGAAACGTACCAGGATGGACCTCTCCTTCTTCTGAATACTCTTGTTTCTCCTCCTCCTCCTATCATCATCCCCTCCAACTTCCCTCCCCCCTCCTCACTCCCCTCTCCTTCCTCCCCCGCCTGGTTCAATCCTCCTTCTCCTAGTCTCATGCCCCTCCCTCCTCCTCCTCCTCCTCCTCCTCCTCCTCCTCCTCCTCCTCCTATTCCTCCTCCCCCTCCTCCTCCCCTCTTCCTCCTCCTCCTCCTCCTCCTCCTCCTCCTCCTCCTCCTCCTCCTCCTCCTCCTCCTCCTCCTCCCCCTCCTCCCCCTCCTCCTACTCGAAAGTTTTGGGTGTCTTCGCTAGTTCTCGATCCTTCCCCGGGCGCTCTCGGCACCCCTTGGGCCTCCGCAGGCCTCAGGAGACCTTCTCCTTCTCCTGCTCCCCTTCCAGCTTCGAGGATCGAGGGTGGAGAGTAGTAGATACGGTCAGGAACTTTAGCTGAGCTTTTCGCGGCGGCGGCCCCGGCGATACGCTGTGCACTGCAAGCGGATGGCGTGTCGCTCCGCTCCGCGGGGCGGGAGGCTCGGGACGTTGACGCCTGGGGACTGGGAAGCGCTTAGCGTGTCGCGCAAAAACGCGGTGGGCCAGAACCGGCGGCGCGACGCGCTGAACCGAAGCTCCCGACCGTGACGGCTTTGGGAGCTTTCCACCCTCTGGAAGTTCCACGAGACTCCCTCCCACGCCTTCGGAAGGGCATGTCCTGTCATGCCCTTCCCCAAATGCGTGGCGTTCCTCCGCGCTCCGTGTATCCGCCCCTTCTGGCCCACCGTGCCTGCACTGCGGGCGCCGCCGCAGGTGCTGTGTGGCTCCTCCCCCGCTCCCCCCCCCATCTCCCCGTCTCCTCCCCCCCGCCCTCCTCCCAGCTCCCACCGCTACCTGCCCCGCTCCCCCCTCCTCGTTCCTCCCCCCTTGCTCTTCCCCCCCCTTCCATCGTCCATCCCCCCCCCCGCCGTCCCTCCACCTTCCCCCTCCCCCTCCCCCCCCGCCCATCTTGTTCGCGCTTCGTATACGCTCTCGCTCTGCCGCCCAGCCAGCCCATGGCGACCCCATCCGGGACGCCCCCGTCCCACCTGACTTACAACAGCACGACGCCACTGCGCCCTCCCTGCTCTCCACGTGGACGGTCGGCCGTCCACGCCGCAAGAGGCGTGGCAGGAGCGCGACGGGGCGCCCCTCCCGCGCGAGAGGGTGCAAATGTCGCTCTCGCTTCTTGGCGGCGCGGGGGGAAGGCTTCTTAGAAGCGCCCTGCTTCTTAGAAGGCCTCGGCCTTACGTCTACAGAGAAGGCCCGCGCCTGCTAAGAAGCAGGGGTGCTTCCAAGAAGCCTTCCCCCCTCCCCCGACCCCCCTCTGCGCGCCGCCAAGCTTCGTCGCCGCGCCCGTCCTTCCCGAGAGCTGAGCTCCAGCTCCGGGCGCGGCGCGCGACTTCCGCACTCCGGGCGTCGACGCGCGGGCGGGCGACGACTGCACTCTCGCCCAAGGCGCCGCGCAGGCCTCGCTCGCAAGTGGCGCTGCCGCCGCAGCTCGGCGCAGGCGTGCCGCTCGCCCAGCTTCGGGGCCCCGCGCGAGCGGGCGAGCTGCCGCCCTCGCCCACGCTGCGTGCAGGTGTCGCTCGGACGCGGCGTTCTCGCGCGGGCGCGGCGCATGCCTCGCCCGCCGCTCTCGCACGGCAGCGGCAGCGTGACCGTGCCAGAGCGGGCGAATTGCCGTCCTCGCCCAGGTGCCGCGTAGTTTGTGCGCGAAAGCGGCAGTGCTGCGTCGGCGCGGCCCAAGCTTCGTCTTCGTCGCGCCCATCGAAAACTTTGCCGCTCCCGCCCTCGCGCGGCCCGCGCAATTTCTTGGCCAAGTCGTCGGAAGCGGGACCGCGCGCGAACGCCTTTCTTTAGGTGGTAACGCGTTCCAGTCCCAATGTCTCCCATGCTGTGGGAGGAAGGGTGGGAACGGGCGGGACCCGCTGGCTCGTTCGACCTGGCACATTTGTCCGCACTCCTGCTCCTCCTGCTGCTCCTCCCGCTCCTCCCTCCCCCTGCCCCTCCTCAACCCTCTTTCCTCCGTCCCCCCTCTTTCCTCCCATTCCTGCCTCCGCCTCCACCTTGTCCAATCCTCCTTCTCGTCTTCTTCTTCTTCCTCCTCCTCCTCCTCTTCTTCTTCTTCTTCTTCTTCTTCTTCTTCATTCTTCCTCCTCCCTTTCTTCCTCTTCCTCTTCCTCATCCTTGGGCGGTGCAGCGGAGCATTTCGCAACGCCTTGTTGCTGCCATGGGGGGGAGGGGTCCTGAGGAGAGGGGTCCTGGAAGCTCCGCGCGGACTCCCTGGATCGGCGCGAGCGAGGCGCGCAGAGCGCGCCAGGGGCGGCGCCGAAGGGCGCCGCCAGAGAGGCCCAGCGCCGATCCGAGACATCCGCGCTGAGCGCCGACGTCTTATGCTGATGGCTGGCGTTGGAAAGACCGCGTGCAATGTGGCACCGCCGGCCCCCTTATTACACGCTACAGTCGGGGCGTTGACCTAAGGAACCCTAAATAAGGAACGAGGCCCCTTTTTTCCATAAGTTAAACGTCGACTTCCCATCGAAAGCATAAGGACAACCTGAGGCAAGCTGCGAAACACTTCAGGAACGCGGAGCCCCTCCCCAACCAAAAGGGTTCCTTCTTCAGGGCCCCGACTGTATCCCCCACCTTGGGGATAGCGTGCACCGAAGAAGCCCTGGCAGGGGGACATGCACAGAAAGGGCCCTCGAGGGGGGATCGCCCCACAAGGACAGCGTGCTATGAGGAGATCGATGCCTGCACGCTCTCGGTCTCTCTCCAACGCAAGCCGCATGCAATGCTTGCTTCTTCAACCTCCCTCGTGCGTCTCTAGATGCAGAGAAACGGCATGAACATAAACTTTGATCTGCGCTGGACCCCCCGCTTCCTGGCGCGCGGAGCGCGCCAGGGGCGGCGCCAGGAAGGGCGGTCCAGCGCAGATCCAGGGAATCCGCGCGGGCCGTCGAAAGTTTGTGTTCATGCCGCTTTTTCTTCTCCGATCCAGAGAAGCGGCCGCTGGAGTGAGGTCGACGTGCACACGCATTTTTGTGGATAGATCTCTCAACCTCTCCGCCGTCACTGGCGGCGTGCGGTGCGAGCAGGAGCACAGCTAGGCCATCGGAAAGCGCGGCATTGACAGTGTAGCTCCGCACACGTGACAATTTCTGAAGAGCAAGAACACGACAAAACCCGATGAGAGCGCGGCATTGACAGTGCAGCTCAACATTGACACGGTGTTGGCCTGGAGCCCCTGCGACATGCCTCCCAGTCTCCGAGCAGCTGGGCGCGCGCTCGAGCGGCAACTTTTGCGGGCCTCGCCGGCGACGCCCCGCTGCGCTTCACGAGATCTTGTTGCCCTTGCGGTGCCGGAACGCGCGCAGCGCCTTCGTGGGCTCCTGCGCGCTCAGCGGGCCGCGGCAGGAGCCCAACAGCGCAGCACTACTTCCCAATCGTACTTCGCATTGCAGTGCGACTGCAATGCGACTGCAAAAAATAGAAACAACATTTTTTTGTTGTTCTTTCTTTTTTTGCCCCACCCCAAATTGCAAACCGTTCCCCTTTGGCCACGACTCTGCGGGGTGCGCGATGCAAACGGAAACGCAACGCACGTGGGCCGCGACGCAAACAGAAGCGGAAACGATCCAGACAGACCCCCCCCCTTTCCCAACCCCGCAGAGAAAAACGAACGCCCCCCCCCCACCCCCCCAAAAAAAAAACGAAACCGAGAAGCAAGCTTAAACCTTCAAAAACGCAGGGGGGGGGATTCGGCCCCGCAACCCTGCTGGGGCCCTCTGCGGCACGGGGCCCTCCAGTGTCTGGCGGTGCTCTGTCCTGCGTGGGGCCTCCCCTCGAGCAGAGGGGCTCCGCGTGCCCAGTGGGACCCTTGAGCTCACGAGCCTTGGCTTAAGTCGGGCCTGTCCCCCTACAGGGGGATTTTCGACGAAAGATAACACATACCCCAAAAATAATCAATAAATCATCCGAAAATAGTCTGGGGACTATTTTTTGAATATTTGTTGGTCTTTTTGGGGTATTTTTTTTTATTTTTCGTCGAAAATCCCCCTGTAGGGGGACACGCCCGACATAAGCCTTGGCCTGCTGCATCCCCCCAATGCTCCGTCGACCTCCGAGGGCCCCGAGATGCCACCGCGCTTCTGCGGGTGCCCGGGGCCATCGAAGGGCCAGCACCTCTCCGTGGGGCACCGGCCTGCATGCCGAGCTCTCCCCTCGCGTGCCCACTGCGCGGCGGCTTCGGGCTGTGACGGCCCCGCCGCCGGCTCCCGACGCCGCGTGGCTCGCTCAGCCCTGGACGCTCGGCGGCTTCGGGGGCGGCAAAGAGGGGGGCGTCCAAGAGGGGGGGGTGCAAATCATGGCCGGCGGCATGTGCGCGGCCCAGCGGGGGGGCCAGGGACGTAATGAAACAAGAAGAGGCGCCATGAAATCTGGGGAAATATCATGGCCCAAGCCATGATATCCCCCCCCTAGTCATCACCCCCCTCTTTTCCGCCCCCGACGGCTCCTCGATCGCCAGGCGGGGCGCTCCTGGGCCGCTGGCGGCGATCCACCCCGGACGCCCGCGGGGAGGGCGCCGCCGCGCCGACGCGACGCGACCCTGCGGTGGAGGAGGAGGAGGAGGAGGAGGAGGAGGAGGAGGAGCCGCGTCCTCGCCCTCGCGCCCCCCGCCCTCCCCGGGCCTCCCGCCGCCGCCAGAGCGGAGCGCCGCACGCACCCCTCCGCTGCGTGGGGCCGCCGCCTGGCCCCCACGTCTCCTCCTCCTCCTCCTCCTCCTCCTCCTCCTCCTCCTCCTCCTCCGAGAGAGAGAGAGAGAGAGAGAGAGAGGAGCGACCCGCAGCCCACGACAGGTCCCCGGAGGTGTGGTCGAGAGCTTCCCCGGACATCCGCCGGTGCGAGCTGCGATGACATCCGCGGCCCCAGAATTGGGCAATGCGGGGGCGACGCCCGGGGGGGGGGGTCGAAGAAACGTGCACCTCGCATCTCCTCGTTGGGCCCCCGAGGGTCCCTGTCAGGGCCCCCGCGGTGCACCTCCCCGCGCCCCCATGTGCACCGCCACCCCGTGACGCAGCGCCTGACACAGGTCCAGACCGCTCCTCCTGGGGTGCTTTTATCGTCGCGGATCCACCTTTGAAGGGGGTCCTGAGGTTTGAAGACGGCCCCCCCCCAGGGCCGAAACCGAAGAAGAACCGCCAGTAGAGAAAATCACATCGTGGGGGTCTGGGTCCAGGAGCGACGTCCCAGGCCCCCTCCAAGAGCACCCCCAAGAAGGGCCCAAGAGGCCACACTCATTACTCTTCCATCGGGAACTTACATTTCTAGCATATATGACGTTTCGGCCTTCACGGCGTCACAGACAGCTTCGTCTTCAGGGTCGGCGGCACCGGCCGTAAGGCCTTCGCAATCACATCGTGGGGGTCTGGGTCCAGGGGCGCGCCCCCAAGAGCCGCCGCGTCGACGGGGCCCTCTGGGTCTCCCTCCTCGCCCTCGGCGCAGGGAGGGACAGGGGGGCAGCGCGGGGCGCGCAGCGTCGGCCACCGCAAGCGGTGCTGATATCTTTTTTTGCCGTTTGTCTTTTCGTTCTCATGCCGATACAGTCGGGGCGCTGACCTAAGGAACTCTAAATAAGGAACGAGGCCCCTTTTTTCCATAAGTCCCACCAGCCCTTTGGGCGTGAGTGGTTTAGGGAGCTCTCTCTGTTCTCAACCCCCCTTCTTCCCCTTCGGGGAGGGGTTTACCCCTCCCCCTCCCCCCTCCCCCTGGACCTGGAGAGGGGGTTTCGCGGGTGGTTGGAGGGGTCTTTTTCGACTCCTGGGAAGGCTAAAAAACGACGACCCTCACGAGGATTCTGGCCCCGACGGGGGGGCGGAGAAAAAACCCTCTCCTCTTCTTTGAATCCAAAATCATTGATTTTACTAAGGTTTTGGCCCCATTTTGGCCTCCTGAGGGGGCCACGCTCATCTTCCTTCATATCAAAATCATTGATTTTACGAAGGTTTTGGGCTCATTTTGTCCTTCTCAGGGGGCAGCGCTCATTTGCGCTTCTGAGGAGGTCGCAAGAGGCCCCAATATGGCTCCAAGAGGCACCCAGGAGCCCCCCAAGAGGCCTCCAAGAGGCCCCCAAGAGGCCCCCAAGAGGTCCCAAGAGGCCCCCAAGAGAAGATGCCCCCAAGAGGCCCCCAGAGGCCCCACGAGGCCCCCAAGAGGCCCCCAAGAGGCCCCAAGAGGCTCCAAGAGGCCCCCAAGAGGCCCCACGAGGAGATGCCCCCAAGATGTCTCCAAGAGGCCCCACGAGGCGCCGAAGACGCCCCCAGAGGCCTCCGACCAAAAGACATCCACTACTACTTCTACTCCTACGACTACTACTACTACGACTACGACTCCACTACTGCTACTACTACTACTACTACTACTACTACTACTACTACTACTACTACTACTACTACTACTACTACTACTACTACTACTACTACTACTAACTACTACTACACTACTACTACTACTACTACTACTACTACTACTACTACTACTACTACTACTACTACTACTACTACTACTACTACTACTACTACTACTACTACTACTACTACTACTACTACTACTACGACTACGACTACGACTACTACGACTACTACTACTACTACTACTACTACTACTACTACTACTACTACTACTACTACTACTACTACTACTACTACTACTACGACTACTACTACTACTACTACTACTACTACTACTACTACTACTACTACTACTACTACTACTACTACTACTACTACTACTATACTACTACTACTACTACTACTACTACTACTACTACTACTACTACTACTACTACTACTACTACTACTACTACTACTACGCTATCCCACCAGCCCTTTGGGCGTGAGTGGTTTAGAGAGCCCGCTCTGTTCTCAACCCCCCTTCTTCCCCTTCGGGGAGGGGTTTACCCCTCCCCCTACCCCCTCCCCCTGGGCCTGGAGAGGGGGTCCGGCGGGTCGTCAGGGGGGTCAATTTCGACTCCTGGGAGGGCTACAACACGACACCCCTCACGAGGATTCTGGCCCCGACGGGGGGAGGCAGAAAAAACCCTCTCCTCTTCTTTGAAGCCAGAATCATTGATTTTACTACGGTTTCGGCCCCATTTTGGCCTTCGGAGGGGGCCGCGCTCATTAAAGCTCCCCTCTTCCTTCAGGGCAAAATCATTGATTTTCCGAAGGTTTTGGGCTCATTTTGCCCTTCTGAGGGGGCAGCGCTCATGGAAGCTCCCCTCTTCTTTGATCGATTTCCTCCAAGATGGCCCCAAGAAGCGCCCAGGAGGCACCAAGAGGCCCCAAGATGGCCCCAAAAGGCTCCCAGGAGGCCCCCAAGAGGCCTCCAAGAGGCCCCCAAGATGCCCCCAAGAGGCCCCCAAGAGGCCCCAAGAGGCTCCCCCGAGGCACCCAAGACGCTCCTGGAAGCCCCTGGGGCCGCCAAGAGGCCCCCAAGACGCCCCAAACGGCCTCCAAGAGGCTCCCAAGAGGCCCGAATAGGCTCCCCCAAGGCACCCAAGACGCTCCTAGAAGCCCCTGGGGCCGCCAAGAGGCCCCCAAGACGCCCCAAAAGGGGACGAGGTGCCCGAACGCCTCACGCCACGAGGAGCCCGAACGACTCACACCAGGACGAGGGGCCCGAACGACTCACACCACGAAGAGCCCGAACGACTCACACCAGAAGGAGGGGCCCGAACGACTCACACCAGGACGAGGCGCCCGAACGACTCACACCACGAGGAGCCCGAACGACTCACACCACGACGAGGGCCCCGAACGACTCACACCACGAGGAGCCCGAACGAGTCACACCAGGAGGAGGGGCCCGAACGACTCACACCAGGACGAGGGGCCCGAACAACTCACACCACGAGAAGCCCGAACGACTCACACCAGGACGAAGAGCCCGAACGACTCACACCACGAAGAGCCCGAACGACTCACACCAGGAAGAAGGGCCCGAACGACTCACACCAGGACGAGAACCCCCAAACGACTCAAACCACGAGGAGCGCTTTCTCTCCCTCCTCCTCCGCCTCGTCCTTCTCCCGCTCCCCCCACAAGGAGGATGTACAAGGAGGCGGGAGGAAGGAGTCACAGGGGAGATATGCGGGGGCAAGCGGACACACGCCTGAAAAACAACACGACTGTCGGCATGCTTCGCAAGAGTTGCTGTTGTGAGATGGGCTGGTGGGGATACGCGAAGCGTAAAGAATTAACCTTCGATTTCCTGTCGAAAACGTAAGGAAAGCCTGAGGCAAGCTGCGAAACACTTAAGGAACGCGGAGCCCCTCCCCAACGAAAAGGGTTCCTTCTTCAGGGCCCCGACTGTAGGGCCCCCCGGACGCCCTCACGTCCTGGAAAAGTCATGACGGACGGCTGTGGACGCTTCTCGGCCTCTGGGGGCCCTCGCTGGGCCCCAGGGCCGTCGCATAGCGACTCAGGACGGAGAGCTGGCTCCGGGGGAGCGGTCAAGATCTGTGGGGGTCGACGCCGTGAGCAAGTCACGACATTTGAGGGTCTGCCCTGACTCTTCACCTTCCACACCTTCCGACCAGCATGTGGCTTCCTCGTGCGGATTTTTATTGGATCTGTGCTGTACTCCCCTCCCTGGCGCGCGGAGCGCGCCACGGGTGGCGCCAGAGGCGCCGCCAGGGGGGTGCCGATCCAAGAAATCAGCCACCTGCCGGTGGGAAGGTGCGGAAAATGCAGAGTCGGGGTGGGTCGTCGCTTTTTGTGAACGCCTCGCTTCGGCGTCCCCGCGTCTCCGGGAACGGGACCAGCACGCCGTTCCTCAGCAGGGCGGGCTTGCAGATGCTGGGCACGTCCTCAGTGAGCATCGTTTGACCGATCCCTATCCTCATTGGCGTGGCCTGGGCCCCACCAGCCGATCTACCCCTCTAGATGAGGATATAGGCTGCTCCCTTCGGGCTTCGAGGGGCCTATCCCCCACTGGGGTGCTGGGATGATGGGGCCGAGATATCATGGCCTGGTGGGGACATGGATATGTTAAGCAATACTGACTCATTGCTCGCTTCGCCGGCCCCCGCGGGAGTCAGGGGGATCCCTGCAGCAGCCGGAGATGCCCTCCAGAGGGCCAGGCAGACGCGCCCGGCGTTGCCCCCAAAACTGGCCGATCGTGCTCCGCTCAACCTGCGGCCCTCGGAGCTCTCGGCCCCTTCCCTGGGGCTGACCTTTCGCACCCCGCCCTGGCGTCTTCTGGTGGCCTCGGGCCCGGAGGAGGAGGAGGAGGAGGAGGAGGAGGAGGAGGAGGAGGAGGAGGAGGAGGAGGAGGAGGAGGAGGAGGTGGAGGAGGAGGAGGAGGAGGAGGAGGGGGAGGAGGAGGAGGAGGGGGGTCCAGACTGAAGAATCATGGGCTGCCATAATTACGCTTTTCACGGCGCCTGGATTTCTCCAAGAGCGCTGACAAGAAATCCGCGGACTCCTCCTCCCACAGTCCATCCTGGCCAGCTTTCGAGCTGCGTCCAGCCGCGACGACGAGGGGAGCTCCCGAAGACTGAGAAAACAGTGCCTGCCAGCGTGCAACCCCAGACGCGGGTTCCTGCACTCTCGATGTGCATCCGATATGGCTCATTGTTCTACAGTCATCGTGCCACCATGCGAAAAAACTGAATACAGTTGGGGCGCTGACCTAAGGACCCCTAACCTAAATAAGGAACGAGGCCCCTTTTCTCTAGAAGTTGAACTTCGATTTCCCTTCGAAAACCTAAGGAAAACGTGGGGCATACGGTGAAATAATTAAGGAACACGGAGCCCCTACCCAACGAAAAGAGTTCCTTCTTCAGCGCCCCGACTGTAAGGAACAAAAGGGCTTTCCTGGCCACGGTGGACCTCGGCCACGGTGCGCCTCGGCCACAAACGCCAGGGCCCCTCCTGAGCCCCAGATGGGCCCTCCTTTCGGCGTCTTGACTGCATGTGCACCCTGCGCGGTGCAACCTCTTGCGTGGTGCAGGCTGCGAAAGGAAATCGTGCGGTGCACCCTGCGTGGAGCAAGCCGTGTGCCTCACTCTCTTGGAGCCCTGAGGCGCGAGCCAACGCACGAAGCGGCTGCGGGCGGGCACCGGGCGAGCACCCGGGAACTGCCAACCAACGCACGAGGCGGCGACGGGCGCGCGCCGGGCGACAGCCAGGAACCGCGATCCAGGGCACGGGGCGGCGGCGGACGGGCGGGCACGGGGCGTCAGCCCAGAGCCGTCAGCCAGCGCACGCGCGGGGCGGCGCCAGGGGGGCAACGGGTGGCAGCCCAGAGAGCCGCCGGCCTGCGCACGCGGCGGCGACGAGGCGGGCGCCTCGCGAAACCCTGGAGCCGCAGACCAAAGTGATACCCCTCCAGTGCAGTCACTCTCTGGGGAACGAGGGAAGCGGGGGCGAGGATGGTGATGCGGTTTGGTTGCTCCTGGGCACCCTGGGCCCTTCGGGCGGCCAGCGAACCATGGGTCCTCGTTCATGATGGGGCTATTCTGGTAGCGCAGGATACCCGCTGGCTGGGCGACCCCAGCCCACCAGGCCGAGTGGTGGCACTCTAGCCTCGTCCTCGTCCTTGTCCTCCTCCTACTCCTCCTCCTCCTCCTCCTCCTCCTCCTCCTCCTCCTCCTCCTCCTCCTCCTCCCCCTCCTCCACTCTCAACTCCTTCTCCTTCTCCTCCTCCTCCTCCTCCTCCTCCTCCTCCTCCTCCTCCTCCCTCCGTAGCCATTGTGGCTCAAGCTGCGGCTGGCCCCCTCCCTTGCTGGGCGCGGGCGGAGTGTGCGCGCGCGACGGTGCGGGCTGGGCGCGCGAGGGGCCCGCTGGTGCGACACGGGCTGTGTGTCGCACACTGCGACACGGTGGCTGCCGCCGCGGAGCTGATGCTGCGCCTGGCGGACGGCGGCGGCCCGGAGGGCGGCTGCGCCCTCGAGAGCTACGAGCAGGTCTTGCACGGCGCAGGGCGGCGCCTCGCCCTGGGCTTTAAGGCCACGTCGGAAGAGGTACGGCGTGCCCTCGCCAAGGAGCAGCCCGCCTTGGCGGAGCGATGGGCGGCGCTGCGTGCGGGCAGACGCTGGGCAGCCCACCCGGACTCTGGCCTGATCGCCGAGGTCGGCGCGGCACTCTTCACGTTCGCGGCGACCAGTTCGATCCCAAGCAGCTCCACTTCGTGCAGTACGTGCGACCCGTCTCTATCATGGACGTCTTCGGAGACACCCAAGACGATGGTGGCGACGGACTCCGAGGACGAAGAGGAGACGATAAGGGTCGATCATGTGCAGAAGTTGAAGGAGGTCGTTGAGGAGAAAGAGAAGGAGGATAACCAGAAGATAAAGAAGGTCAAGGAGGTTCCCCACGTGCAGGAGCAGCTCAACGTGTACGTGGACTCGGTGTTGCAGCATTAGGAGCTGGTGATCGCCAAGCTCCTGGAGGAGCTCGCCAATGCCATTTCGGCCTCGGAGAGGGTCTCGATCGAGATCGACACGCGGAAGGCCACGGCGACGCGGCAGCACGGCGAGGCCCAGAACTTCGTGGAAGGGTTGGCCATCGGCGCCGAGGTGGCGGTCCCCAACGGCGTGGCTGGCCAAGGCACGATGCTCCTCGAGGCGGCCGTGGCCGACCAGGAGATCCAGAAGATGGTGAAAGCGCCGCAGGTCGCGGACGTCGTGGAAACGGACGACACTGGCGAGACGATCGCCAGGAAGTACGAGGTCGTGACTCGTGCGGCCCTCGACGTCGAGCAGGCCAAGATCGTCTTGGCGCAGGCGGAGGCCGGGCTCGACGGGGCAGCTGAGGAGGTGGTCGAGGTTCTCTCGGCTTCGGAGGAGGACGAGCGGACGGCACTCTTGGTGAAGCTCGGCATCCTGCCCGAAAAGTCGGCCGCGTCGTGAGTGCCGCGGGGGCTCGTGCCCTCCTGCGGCACTCCCGGTTCGGCGCGGAGGCTCGTGTTCCTCCTGCGCCCGACGCGCTCGCGGAGGCTCGTGCTCCTCCTGCGCAGGGCCCGAGCGGCCGCGGAGGCTCGTGTTCCTCCGCGGTTGGTGATTTAGGAGCCGCATGCGTGGCAGCGCAGCAGAACCCAGCAGAGTCCTCCTCCTCCCTCTTCCCTCTTCCCTCCTCCCGCCTCCCTCCTCCTTTCTCCTTGCTCCTTGCTCCCCCCTCCTGTCCGCCTCCCTCCTCCTCCCTCCTGTCTCCTCCCCCCTCCCTCCTCCCTCCTCCCTCCTCCTCCCTCCTCCCTCTCCCTACCTGGCTGGTCCAACCTCCTGTCCTGCCCACTGCCCAACCCCGGGCAACCACTGACCGTCTATCCGTTCCCACTTCGTTCATGCGCTCTTCCGCCCAACCCCAAGTGGGGCCGTTTACTCTCGAATGGTACGCGATCCCCGTTTCCCAAATGAGCTTCCCTTCCTTCCCCCCCCGCCTTCTCTTCTGCGCAGACCCCCAAGTCCCTCTTCACTTCCCACCTCGCTCGCCCGCTCCCCCGCCCAACCCCCAGCAGGCCCGCTCCACTGACTCTGCTTTCCCCTTCTCTGATCTGCGCCTCCACGCACCAAGCGCTTTTATCATACTCATTGCCCTCCTTGCCCTCCCCTCCTCCCTTCTATCGTGCTCATTGCCCTCCTTGCCCTCTCCCCTCCTTTCCCTTTGCCTTTCTCCCACTCCTCCTCCTCCTCCTCCTCCTCCTCCTCCTCCTCCTCCTCCTCCTCCTCCTCGCTCTCCTCCGCGTCCTCGTCGGGGATCCTCGTCCTCGTCGTCTTCCTCCTCATCCTTCTCCCGCTTCTCGCCCGCCTCGTGGCCTGGACACACTGGTTGCTGCTGCTCCGCACATTCCCCCCGGGGGCTCTTCCGCCGCGAAGCGCCGCGAATTCTCTTGGAGGCCCTGCACGTCGCTCCACTGTATCCGGCACGCGTTCGCGGTGCTGTACTCCCACCCCTCGAAGCCGTCGAAGAGGAGGAAAAACGTCTTGGCCTGCTCGGGGGAGAGCCGCCCCCCGCGCGGTGTGCGGCGGCAGGCGTGCGTCGGCCCCCCCGGGGCTCGCCTTGCCCGCCCCGCGCCTTGCGGGGCCACCGTCGGCCACCCCCCCCCATCCCCGGCGCGCCGTGCCCCAGCGTGCGCCCGTTTCTTGTGTCGCGTCCACGGCCGCAGGCCAGGCCCATCCCGAGCCCAGGAGGGGTGTGCGTGCTCCCTGGCCAGGCCACGGGGGCGTATACGTCGCTCCTGGTCCCGAGATGGGCCTGGCCAGCGGCGGCGGATGCGTACACAGATCCTGTCGCCCTGTCGCGTCCTGGCTCCGTGCCCGAGGAGTGGTGCCATGCATGCAGCCGCGGTGTGGGGCCTCGCACGGGAAGCCTCCCCTGCCCCCCCCCCTCCCCCCGAGCCGCTCCCCCCTCCCAAGGCGCGGTGGCGGAGTCGCGCGGCAGCGCCACTGGACCAGATTTACAAAAGCGTAACCAACGCCCCGCATGCAGACGAAATTTACTGGCACGTAGACAAAGTCGTAAAACGTGCGCCAACCGCAGGCATTCAGCATGTCCATGAGAATGTCGCGCGTGTAGGATAATGGAATCTGCCGGCCCCCAGCTGTCGGGGGAGCGACGAGGGTGGGGTGTTCTGTTCTGTCCATCGACTGAAAGGATGATGAGGGACAAGTGGATGAGAAGGAACTTTCCTGCTCTCTTTCACCAAATAGCCGCAACATGACGGTGAGAGATCGGGTGGACCCCACAAGCCCTTTAGGGCGTAGGTGGTTTAGGGTGTTTCCTCTTCCACCCCCTTCTTCCCCTTTGGGAATGGGTTTATCACTGTTCCCTATTGATATACGCCCCCTCCCCCAGGCGACTGGGAACCAACCCGAGCCAATGAGGGCCCACCCCCACCATCCCTTGTAACAAACAATACAAAGCACACTCAGCCTCCAAATTCGGCGGCCTGCCCCAACCATCCCTGCCCAAAAAATGCATAGTACACTTGGCGGCGGCGGCGGCTGTGGCGGCTGCGGCGGGGGCATCGGCTGCGGCAGGTGCGGCGGTGGCGGCGGCGGTGGCGGCGGCGGAGGCGGGGGCGGCGGCGGCGGCGGCGGCGGCGGCGGTGGCGGCCGCATCGGCGGCGGCGGTGGCGCAGCGGCGGCGGCAGCGGCTGCGGTGGCGGCGATTCGGCAGGCAGGGGCGGCGGCGGCGGCGGCGGCGGCGGCGATGGCGGCGGCGGCGGCGGGCGGCGGCGGCGGCGGCGGCAGCGGCGGCGGCGGCGGCGGCGGCGGATTGCCCCCAGTAGCTGCCCATCCAAAGACGACTGCTGCATATGCTGCGGCTCGGGCCAGACCCGGGTGCTACGTATGTGTTTGGATGGCGGGTGGGGGTGAGCGAGACGGCTTGCGGGGAGGGAGTCTTGATCACTGTTCCCTATTACTAAACACCACCTCCCCCAGGCGACTGGGGGCCAACCGCGGTCCATGCCACCCCCCCCACCATCCCTTGTAAAAAACATACAAAACACACTCTGCCTCCAAATTCGGAACATGCGCAGCCAACCCGATGCGCCCCCCCCCCCACACCATCCCTGTCAACAAAACAATGCAGAGTACACTTGGCGCGGCGGCGGCCGGCGGCTGCGGCGGCGGTGGCGGCGGCTGCGGCGGCTGGCGGCGGCGGGGCGGCGGCGGGGGGCGGCGGCGGGGGGGGCGGCGGCGGCGGCGGCTGCGGCGGCGGCGGCAGGCGGCGGCGGCGGCGCGGCGGCGGCGGTTTGGCAGCCGGGGGCGGCGGCGGCGGCGGCGGCGGCGGCGGCGGCGGCGCTGGCGGCGGCGGCGGCGGCGGATTGGCCCTCAGTAGCTGCCCATCCCAACACGACTGCTGAATATGCTGAGGCTCGGGCCAGACTCGGGTGCTACGTATGTGCTGGGAGGGCGGGTGGGGGTGAGCGGGACGGCTTGCGGGCGGGGAGGGGGTAGCTTGACCCCTCCCCCTACCCTCTCCCGTGGACCTGGAGGGGCGTTCCGCGGGTCGCCGGTGCGTCCAAAACGGCCTCGGCGAGGAAGCCCAAATCATTGGTCTTACTGGGCCCCATTTTGGCCTCTTGGGGGGGCGGCGCTAATCAAGACCCCCCTTTCCTTGATCGATCTCCTCCGAAATGGCCCCAAGAGCGCTCCCAAGGCTCCCAAGGGTGCCCCAAGAGGGCTCCAAGAGGTGGCCAGGAGGCCCCAAGAGGCCGCCAAGAGGCCCCCAGGATGCCCCCAAGAGGCTCCCAAGAGACCCCAAGAGGCCCCAAGAGGCCCCCCAAAGGCACCCAAGCCGCTCCAAGGGGCCTCGGCGAGAATGCCAACATCATTGATTTTACTAAGGTTTTGGCTACATTTTGGCCTCCTGGGGGGGGGAGGGGGGGGCACTGCTTAAGATGACTCCCAAAGCGCCTGGGAGAGTCCAAGATGACCTCCAAGATCGCTCAAGATATCCCAAGATGCCTCAAGGTGGCTCCCACGATGCTCCAAGAACCCCAAAACCGCTCCAAGACGGCTCCAAGTTGCCGAAGAGCTCCCCCAGGATGCCCCGAAGAGGCCAACATCCTTCCAAGACCTCAGGGAAATCATTGTTTTTGGCTTTCTCGCCTTTTCGCTTCCGATGGCCATCCGAGGCTTCAAGATGGTTCCAAGATGGCCCAAGAGGGCTCCAAGAGCGGTCCCAGGTCCCCCAAGAGCGCTTCAAGAGGGTCCCAAGAGGCGCCCAGGAGGCCTCAACAGGCGCTTAAGAGGCCTCCAAAAGGCTCCCAAGAGACCCCCAAGAGGCCCCATGGAGCTCTCCGAGGCACCCAAAACTCTCTAAGAGGCGTCTGGGAGCGCCAAGAGGCCCCCAAGATGCTCCAAGAGGCCTCCACCGGGGGACCCTTCCTCTGTGTGCTGCCCACTTCCCTGATCGAGGCAATTCCTCCTCTGGGCATCGTTTCTGGATGGGCTGGTTGGGTTACGTGAAGCGTCTAGAATTTCTGAACCCGTAGCATACTGCCTGAGATCCTTCCAATCTGCAACAGCCAGCCTGCCATCCCAGCCTCGACCAGATCATGGGTCCCAGGAGCGCACGTTGACCTGGACTGCCTTTACAACTCACCTATGGGTTTCCAGAGAAAGGCGCTAACCTCGCGGATATTGCACATCATTATCGTGGTGCGGTCGTCGGAATTGAAGCCGTCGCCCACGAAGAAATCGTGCGCACCCTGCCCGCCATGACCAGAAAACGACGGGCCCTGGTCGCCGCCAGAAGCCAAGGACGCCCGCGTCGCCATCACGTGGGAAACCACGGATATGTACGGGACGGCCTGACCTTGGCGGCCCCGAACTCCGAACTCTGCAGTGCGAGTGCAGAGGAGGCAGAAAGAATGGTACAACAAATCGAATGATATTGGATGCAAGACGAAGCAAAGGCATGCATATAAACTTTTCTTGCCCCGCGCCGATTTCTTGGATCTGCGCAGGCCCCCCCGTGGCGTGCAGAGCGCGCCAAGGGCAGCGCCAGAGGCGCCGCCAGGGGGGCCCAGCGCAGATCCAAGAAATCCGCGCGGAGCTCCAACAGTTTATGCTTGTGCAGTTTTTTCTTTCCCCGATGGGAGACAAATCGTGCCACCTCGTGCTGCATCTCCTCGACGTCCCCGCCCAGCCCAAAACTCCTTCCACATTCCCTCCCGGCCCGTTTCCCGAGCACCGTCGGGTCGCGGCGACGAAGCCCGCACTCCCACCCCCCTCGGGAAGGCCAACAAGAGATCCCCCCCCGCTCCCCTGGCGGCCCCGCGGGCGCGTGAGATCCTCGACCGGCGGCGAGCTGGCTCCAGCAAGCGAACAGCGAACGACGGGGCGCGACGGGTGCTAAGTGGGCACGCGGGAAGGGTAGGTAGGTAGGTCACTCCGCGGAACGCGGGTCTGCCTCGGGCCGAAGGCGAGCGACAGCAGCGCAGCTCGCCAGCTGCCGCGAGGGCCACGGGACGGCCAGAGCGCCCTCAAGACGAGAAACTTCTCGGGTGGTGCCACAGACGGGCTCGGGCGCTCAAAGGGCGTGTGAGATGCGACGGCGGAAGTGGAAGCCTCACTGGAGCGGAGCTCCTGAGCGGCGTGAGGAGGTCCGGCCGTCGCGCGTGGGGCGGCGCCGCAGTGCCAAGGGAGCACCTGGGAGGCTCCTTGGGAAACCGAAGGGGGGGGAAAGGTTGTCCTGGCGGCCGCGCACTGTCCTGGCCGACGCGCGCTGACGCGGCGGTGCCCCTGGGAGCGGAGGCTCCACGGGAGGCCAGGACGGGGCCTTGGTCGCCAAGCGTGGGCGGTGCCGCTGGGCAGGGCCACCACGCGGGGGTCAGGGCCTGATCGCCACGGGGTCAGGGGAGGCCTCCCAGAAGGCTGGTGGTGCCAGCGTGAGGCCCCTGCGCCAGCCTCTTGCAATCCCTCCTCGGCCCTCCGCCCAGCGGGCCAATCTTGCTCTTCCTCTTCTGTGCGGCCCGTCAGGCGTCGGCGTTTCAGTGCTCAGTTCGTCCAGAACGCGGTGCTCAAGGGGGAAGCGCGTTTTCGCACACATATGGGCTTTCAGAGCAGCAGTTTGACAAATTATGGTATCGGAGTTTCTTACATCAGGGTTTCATTCAGTCGCGGGCTCAGGGGAGGGCACACTCGCCAGACGCGGTCTGGCGGGGCCTCCCTTGACGGGAGTGAGGGGCACGACACCTGATATACAACATGGCATGCTGATGCCATGCTCGCTCTGGCGGGGCATCCCTGGAATGGTGGGAGGTGCGCGACACTTGATACATAAGATGGTACCAATACGACCATCCTTCGGGTGATAAGGAGGTTCGGGGGGGGGGGAGGAACCAACGTCTCACTCGATCGGTCTCACTATCGATCTCACTATCGATATCACTGTCGGTCTCGCTCGATCGATCTCACTCGATCGATCTCACAACCGATCTCACTCGATCTACTTCATTCGATCGATCTCACAATCGATCTGACTATCGATCTCACACTCGATCCCATTATCGATCTCACAATCGATCTCACATCGGGTCTCACTGTCGATCTCACTATCGATATCACAATCGATCTCACAATCAACGTCATCATCATCATCGTCATCATCGTCATCAACGCCATCATCAACATCATCATCATCGGGACACCATCGTCATCATCATCTCATCACCATGATCATCAACAGCATCAACATCACCATCATCATCATCACTGGGACACCATCATCGTCACCATTATCATCATCAACATCATCATCATCATCATCATCATCGGGACACCATCGTCATCACCAGCATCGGAACACCACATCATCATCATTATCAGCATCATCTCATCATCATCATGAACAACATCACCATCAGCAGTATCATCATCAACAACATCAGCATCATCATCGGGACACCATTATCATCGTCACCATCATCATCACCATCATCATCATCATCATCATCATCATCGGGACACCATCATCATCAACATCAGCATCATCATCATCACCATCATCGGGCCACCATCATCAAAATCATCATCACTTCATCATCATCCACATCATCAACATCGTCATCGTCATCGGGACACCATCATCATCAACATCATCATCATCATCATCATCATCATCGGGACAGTATCATCATCACCATCATCATCAACAACATCACCATCAACCTCATCATCATCATCTTCGTCATCATCGGGACACCATCATCATCATCATCATCTTCATCACCATTATCAGCATCATCTCATCATCATAAACATCATCAGGATCATCAACATTGTCATCATCATCGGTACGCCATCATCATCATCAGCAACATCACCATCATCATCATCATCACCATCGGGACACCATCATCATCACCACCATGGCCATCATCATCACCATCGTCATCATCAACATCGGCAACATCGTCAACATCATCATCATCATCACCATCATCGGCACACCGTCATCATCACCACCATCATCATCATCAACATCATCGACATCATCATCACCATCACCATCACCATCACAATCACCACCACAACCACTATCATCATCATCATCAGCATCAGCATCAGCATCAACATCAGCATCAACATCATCATCATCATCATCATCATCATCATCATCATCATCATCATCATCATCATCATCATCATCATCATCATCCACATCATCATCAAAATCATCATCATCATCGTCATCATCATCGTTATCATCATCATCATCATCATCATCATCGTCGTCGTCGTCGTCATCATTATCGTCATCATCGGGACACCGACGAGACACCGGCGGAACACCGCGGGCCACCGGCTCCCGGAAAGGAACCATTTGGTCCGGCCGCGCCTCAGCCGGAGGCGGGACACCGCGGGCCACCGGCCTCTAGAAAAGAATCATTTGGTCCGGCCGCGCCTCAGCCGGAGGAGACTTTCTTCTCGCCCGCCCACGCAGCTTCGCCTCGCCCGCACGCACGGCACGCACGAACACGAAGCCGAAACAGATTTCCTGGTAGGGGGGCTCTCCGTTCCACTTCGATCTCACCCCCTCACCTCCGATGCTCATACCCCGCTCGCTCTGGCGTGGCCTCCCTGGAGGAGTGGGAGGGGCACGAAACCTGATAAATAACATGGTATGCCGATGACCTGCTCGCTATGGCGGGGCCCTCCTGGAGGAGTGGGAGGTGCACGAAACCTGATAAATAATATGGTATGCCGATGCACTGCTCGCTATGGCGGGGCCTCCCTGTAGGGGTGGGAGGTGCGCGATACCTGATACATAAAATGGTATGTCGACGCCCTGCTCGCTCTGGCGGGGCCTCCAAGGGCGCGACACCTGATACACAATATGGCATGCTGATGCCCTGCTCGCTCTGTCGGGGCATCTCTGGAGGGGTGGGAAGGGCGCGATACCTGATACATAACATGGTATGCCGATACCCCGCTCGCTCTGGCATGGCCTCCCTGGAGGGGTGGGGGGGACGCGAAACCTGATACATAAGATGGTATGTCTCGCTCTGGCTGGGCCTCCCTGAAGGGTGT
>CAUYUJ010015970.1:247500-260000 GCA_963575745.1 Prorocentrum cordatum
CCCGAACGCTATCTCACAAGCCTGAGGCCGTACCTGGGCTCGCTCATCCGGACGGGCATGTCCACAGTCAACACTAAGACGGGGGGGACAACTCCAGGCGCGCGGGACATTTCTGGAGGGGCTCTTGTGGGCCCGCACCAAGGGGGCTCCGTCAGAGGGTCGTCGTCGTCGTCCTCCTCCTCGTCCTCCTCCTCTTCGTCGGCGTCGTCCTCCTCCTCGTCGTCCTCCTCTTCGTCGGCGCCGTCCTCCTGCTCCTCGTCGTCGGCGTCGTCCTCCTCTTCCTCTTCATCGCTGTCGTCGTCGCCGTCCTCTTTTTTTGACCTCCGTCGTCGCCGTCCTCCTCCTCCGCCTCTTCCTCCTCCTCCTCCTCCTCCTCCTCCTCCTCCTCCTCCTCCTCCTCCTCCTGGTCGTCGTCGTCGTCGCGTGGCCGACCCCCCCTCTCCCCGTCCTCGTCGTCGTGGTCGTGCCCCCGCTGTTCCTCTTCCCCCCCCGGGCGCTCTCCGAGGAGAGCGCCGGGGGCCGGAGGCTCCAGCAAGGCCCAGGAAACACTCGAGAGTCTGTGGCCTCGATCCTCGAACCTCGATGATAGAGCAGGAGGAGGAGGAGGAGGAGGAGGAGGAGGAGGAGGAGGAGGAGGAGGAGGAGGAGGAGGAGGAGGAGGAGGAGGAGGAGGAGGAGGAGGAGGATCATGATGATGATGATGATGATGATGATGATGATGATGAGAGGAGGAGGAGGAGGAGGAGGAGGAGGAGGAGGAGGACGAGGAGGAGGAGGAGGAGGAGGAGGAGGAGGAGGAGGAGGAGGAGGAGGAGGAGGAGGCTCAGGAAAACGGGGACAAGGACGAGGAGGATGGTGGCCTCCAGATGGGGTCCAAGTAGATGGGGTCGAAGGATCGCGCTGCATCGGCGATACATCGGCAGTACATCGCCGATGCATTGGCGACGCATCGGCGACGTCGGCGATGCATCGACGCCCTTGGCGTGGAGAAAATCGAGCTCCACGTCGAGCCGCATCGGCGATGCATCGGCGATGCGGCGCGATCCTCCGACCCCTATCTACTCGGACCCCATCTGGGAAGCTTAGAGATGAGAAGGAGGAGGATGATTGGCGGCGAGCCCGGGGGGGAAGTGAGAGGGGGTGGGCCTCCTCAGGGGGCTGGGATGGCCTCGTGCCGTCGAAAGAGCTTTCTTAGCCTTCCCCGAAAGCAGAGAAGACTTCTCGGAAGGCCAGGGGGCTTCTGAGAAGCTCAGCCGCCTTCTGAGAAGGCCGGCTCCCTCTCACTTCCTCCCCAGGCGCGCCACCAAGATGAGGAGCCCCAGCATCCAGGGGGAAAACGTCTGCATGGTCACGCCGCACGCCGAGGCCTCAACCACCTGTATGGTCGGGCATCTCCAGGCTGCGGGGGTAAAATCGAGTATTCGTTGGGCATCTTGGCAGTCGTGGCTTCAAGAGCCTCGAGTTGTTGGGGGACAATTGAAGGTCGTGTATCCTGTTGGGAGGCCATTCGTTTAGCTATATAAAAGCCGTGGCAAGCACCGCGTTCTCACGAGTGTAATCGAACCGTGCGTGCCGCACATGGACTCCGGGGGCGAGGCGGAGGAAAGGACACCGAGATGCAATAGCACGCGGGCGACACACTCCTCCTCCTCCTGCTCCTCCTTCATTTTCCTCCCCCCTCGTCTCTGTCCCATCCCCCGTCTTGTTCTCCTTGATCTCATCCTCTTTCTCTCCCTATGCTCGCTTGGGACAAAGAGGGGAAAGCCCGCGGTCGGGCTGCGCCTAGTCATGCGTGGGGGTAGGTGAACGCCCGCTTGTCTCCGAATATCTTTTCGCTACATAGAGATTGGGTAACAAGCGGGTACCCCTTTCACCTTCTGAAGTAGTCGCCCGCTTGTTACCATATGTTATGGAAAACGATCTCCCGATAATGATTTAACAAGCGGGTTACCATGTCAGGGGGTGACATAGGCACTCGCTTGTTACCCAATATCTTTATAATGAAAAAATACCTATACGACCACCCTGCGGGCCACCCTGCGGGTGATAAGGTTTTTTTTTTTCTGGTGGGGGGGGCAGCAATGGGCAAAAATGGTGATTGTTGTTCTGACGATGCCTGTGGGACGGAGTCTAGTGAGTAGTGTGACTGTGCACGTGAGCGTGATGTGATGCGGCGGTGTTGGCGAAGCGCACTCGACATTGTCGTGAAGCGCTGTCCCCGCGTGCGCTTATCAATCGCGCGAACCTCACCTCAACACTAGTCGACGTGGTCGAACGTGCGTGCTGCGGTGCCACAGTGACCGCTCGCGGCGCCACCAGATGCTGCCTTGGTTGCAGGTCCGGCGCTCGAGGCACGAGCAAAGCTTGGTGCCAGCGGCGCCTGCGTGTGGGTGGCAGCATCTCCTTACGGCGCTGGGGTTCCCACGTCAACAACTGACGCAGTGGCAAAGCCTGGTGCTCGCACGCCCCCCTCGGGCGGCGCGTGAACCACGGCGGGCACTGGTCCGGCCGCCGCCCAACTACAGGAAGATTTCCGGACTACAGCGGGACACCGGCGGGACACCGCGGGCCACTGGCCGCCGGAGGAGAAACATTTGGTCCGTCCGCGGCCCAGCCACAGGAGGATTTCCTCTCGCCCGCCCACGCAGCTCCGCCTCGCCCGCACGCACGCACGGCACGCACGACACGAACCCGAAACCGAAATCGATTTCCCGGTATGGGGGGTCTCCGTTTCACGTCGGACTCACCCCCCAACCTCCGACGTATTGTGAGACACGCTGGTGACCCCTCCTGCTTGGGCACCCCCGCCGCCTTTCCGCCCCCCCCACCCCCCCTGTGGCTCCCATTTCACTCCCCGAGATGGTCACCCGCTTGTTGCCCGAACTTCGGGAGGTGGCCAGCCTGGGCTCCCCCGAGCTTCGGGCAACGAGCGGGTGGCCATCTCATGCGGGTGACGTGGCCGCCCGCTCGTCACTCGAACTCCGGCGATTCGGGGGGGGGCCAGCCCGGCCCTCCCCGAATTCCGACGGGGGGGGGGGGCAGCCTGGGCCCCTCGGCACTGCGGGTACCAGGCGGGTGCCCACTTCACGGGGGGGGTGAACTGGTCCCCCGCTCGCTGCCCGAAGCGCGGCGACAGTCGGGCGGGGCGCGGGGCAGCCTGGGCTCCCCGAGCTTCGGGTAACCCAGACCCCCGACGTCATGATTTTTTCATGACGCGATCCCCCAGAGGTTCGGACCCCTTCCCCGGGACCGGTTTTTCATCCTGACTCGTTTTTTGACGGTCCCGAGGCCCGGTGAGAGCCCCCAGAGGCCGAAAATAGCGAAAAACCTCCCGTCGTGATTTGTTCATGACCCGAGGGGGTCTGGGAAGCAGCGGGTGATCCTTGCACCCCCCGAGGTGGTCACCCGCTTGCTGCCCGAGGTTCGGAAGAGGGGGCAGCCCGGCAACGAATGCCGGGCCACAGGCGGGCGCCCACCGGCCCTGCCCTGCGCGCGGGCGCGCCGCCGAAGTGCGGCGCGGACGTCCACGCCCGCGCCTACTTCTTGCATTCCAGACGGTCGTTCGACGGCCTCCGTGTCGTGGCAGCGAAGGCGGAGGCTTGCCTACCAGAGGGGACTTCACTAGGCTTGGCAATCGGGGCCAGTGAAGCAGTAAAGCAGGCTGG
Source organism: Prorocentrum cordatum (assembly GCA_963575745.1). NCBI lineage: Eukaryota > Dinophyceae > Prorocentrales > Prorocentraceae > Prorocentrum > Prorocentrum cordatum. Next base: position 251,166 of record CAUYUJ010015970.1, read on the forward strand.
CGCAGGGAACCTCTGGTTCTGACAGCAGTGGGCAGCCTCAAGCAGTACGTTCAGATCCTGCGGGGCGTCCACTTGAGCCGCCACGCTTGCCAAAAATGGATGCACCGAGCGTTTGCGCGCGCCCTGCAGCGGAAGCACCTCTGCTGCTCTCGAGGGCACACCTCGCGCGTGGAGAAACTCACCACACAGCCGCGGCCGACGAGGGCCTCCGAGAGAGGCCCCGAGACAACCCCAAAACTGCCTCCAGGAGGCTTCCGAGGGCCGCCCAGTAGATCCCTGCAGGCACCGAAGAGGCCTCCGATCTACAACTCAGGCACGGTGGCGGGATAAGCCGAATGCCACTAGAACCACCGCCCCCTGCGGCTTGCCACAAGGGTGCACGGCGTACCAAACATTCGGCAATTTTTGGTCCGTTATAAAAAACCCTGGGGCCTTCGGCCTAATGCGCCAGCCACACAACAAGGCTTCACCAGACCCAGTCGGCAAGGATCTTTCCGCTCCACATGGCTCCAAGATGGAGTCCAAGACAGCGAAGATGGCCTCCAAGATGGCTCCAGGAGAGCCTAAGCTGGCCCAGTATGGCCTCAACATCGCCCTCGCCGGCCCAGGCCTCCAAGAGGACCTCCAGGAAGGCCCGAAGAGGCCCAACTCATTTATTTTATACAGTTTCTGACAGATTCTAGCGTTCGCTCGATTTCGGCTTTCCGCGGCCCACGACGGGCCCAGTGGCCACAAAGATGGCCCCCAAAGCACTCAAGAGGCCTCCGAGATGGCCCCACGACGGGCCAAGAGGCCTCCAAGTCGGCCCCAAGAGGGCCCCCAGCTGGCCCAGGAGACCTCCGAGACGCCCAAGATGGCCTCCAAGACGGCCCTGGAGGAGCGCTCCAAGAGGGCCCCGAGTCGGCCCAGAGAGGCCCCCGAGACGGCTCCGGACGGCGTCAGACGGGCCAGGAACGCCCCCAGGCGGCCAAAGAACAACGGCTGGGAGGACTACGACGTTCGGCCGCATAGGCGCTCCACAAGGCAGGGGGCGGCGGTGATTCGCCGTGGGCGTCTTCGATCCGCTGCCCCCTGTTGGCTTGCCACAGGGGCGCAAGGCGTGTCAAATTTTAGTTCGGTCTGAAACGTTTTAACGGTTCCAAGAGGCCTTCGGTCCAACGCGCCGGCCAACCAAACAGCTCCGCCAAACCTGGTCGGTTTTCCGCTCCAGATGGCTCAACGATGGCGTCCTTGACGGCCAAGATGACCTCCAGGACGGCTACGATGGCCTCAAGAGAGCTCAAGATGGTTTTACTATGCACCCAAAACGGTCCATGATGGTCCTAAGATGGCCCAAGAGGCCCCCAAGAGGCTTGGGCCTCGTGGAAGACGCGAAGAGCTCCAAATCATTGAGTTTCCCGTTTATTTTTCTTACACAAATAAGAAGATAGACATTTGAATATGTTTTTGTTCTTTTTTGAACAAAAGTTTTGGCATTTGCTCATTTTCGGCCTTACGACGGCCCATGAAACTGTCAAGATCGCCCAAGAGGTCTCCAAGATGGCCCCATGACGGCTCAAGTGGCCCCCAAGACGGCCTCAAGAGGGCCCCAAGACGGCCCATGAGACCTCCAAGACGCCCAAGATGGCCTCCAAGACGACCATGAAGCGCCCCAAGGGGACCCCACGCCAGCGTCCGACTGCGTCAGACGGGCCAGGAACGCTCTAAGACTGCCAGAGAGGCCCCCGAGAAGCCCCCAAGAGGCTCGAGGAGGCCCCCAAGAGGCCTTCAGGAAGCTCCCCGGATGCCCTAAGAGTGTCCCAAGAGGTCTCCTCCTCCTCTCCTCGTCCTCCTCCCTCTCCTGATCCTCCCTCTCATCATCCCCAAAGTGTTGCCCGAAGAGATTCCAGAGCGGCTGGGGGAATACATAGTCCGATAGTCCGATAGCTTGGCCAAGCTATCGCCAAACGTTTGGCCATAGAGGCATTTCCCCCAAAGGCAGGGTGCGGCGGTAATTGGCCGTAGGCGTCGTCCATCCGCCGCACCCTGTGGCTTGTGACAGGGGTGCACGGCGTACTGGATTTTTTTTTGGGGGGGGTAGAACAAACAAATCCCAATTGGGTCAATGCCCCTCGCGCCAGCCACCCGAAGAGTTCCCACAAGGTGGGAGGCAAGGTCCCTGACGTCTCCAAGACGGATACCTCCAAGACGGCTGAGATGGTCCCAAGATTGCCTCCAAGACGGTCCCAGGACGCCTCCAAGACGGCCCCGAGATGTCCTCCCGACGGTCCAAGTCCCAAGACGCCCCAGGAGTGCTCCCAGAGGATCTTCGGGAGGCCAAAATCGTTGATTTCCAATGGTCTTTCACTATTTTCAGCGTTCTCGTCTTTTCGTGTTTCCCACGCTCCAAGACGGTCCCATAGGCCCCCAAGATCGCCCCAAAACAGCCCAAGAAGGCCCCAAGACGGCCCAAGATGTTCCCAAGACGGCCCCATAGACCTCCGCGGCCCTACAGCGCCCAAAGAGGAACCCACGACTGTCCAGAGAGAGGACCCCACGGGCCCCAGGAGGCCCCCAAGATGCCCTAATAGGCTCCCAAGAGGCCCCTCAGAGGTCCACAAGAGGCTCCCGGGAAACCACCAGGAGGCCCCCCAGAGGGACTCAAGAGGCTTCCTCTTCTTCTTTCCTCCTCCTCCTCCTCCTCCTCCTCCTCCTCTCGTCCTCCATCTCCTCCCTCCTCTCCTTTCTCTTTCTCTCCCCATTGATGCCCAAAGAGGTTCCATAACGGCTAGGGGAGCACATGGTCCAGCAGCTTGACCAAACTTCGGCCCAAGGTTTGGCTGCATGAGCGTTTGCAGAAAACAGTGGGCGGCGGTGATTCACAATAGGCGCCCTCGATACACTCACCACACCTCCTCCCGCTCGTCCGTGACGGGTGCAGCGCATGGTTGGTGCACTGATTTTGCTGTGTCACATTAGGCAGCATGGGGGTCCGCTCCGTGGAAGCTGGCGCACACAAATGAGAGGACTACTGGCAAGTGACGCCTGGTAAGTCCATATACTATCAGTTCGCACCTGCCTGGTACGTATCTCGGGAACAGAAATGTTAGATAAGGGATCCAAGGCCCCGTGGCCGATGGGTGGCCGATGCTAGGGAACCCGTCGACCATCTCCGTCACTTCCAGAGTCTGAAGAGTGTGCCGAGGTATGGCCTTCAACTCTTCATCCAACGCCCCCGCTGCAGCCCGAACCCAACATCAGAAGATCGGATCCGAGCTTCGTGCGCTTGGGGCGGCGACCGTCTCGACCCCCCTGCCTTGGAGGCGGCCAAGGGGTCTGAATTGGAAAGGGTCCCCAGAAAATCGGTCAAGAAAAATACGTTTTTACCTAACAGCTTGTTCTGATAGGTTTCTAGTGGGGTCAAAAGAGAGCAGCAGATGACTCCACAGGGGGGTCTGGGCGGGTGCCGGACAGGGTGCCGCAGAAGTCGTTTTAAGCTAACAGTCACACACTTCGTGCTCTTCGACCTCCCAGAACTCCATTCCCGGGCCACATTTTGGATGCCCGGAGCCAACTGTAGGCCACTTCGTGCTCTTCGACTTCCCAGAACTCCATTCCCGGGCCACATTTTGGATGCCCGGAGCCAACTGTAGGCCACTTCGTGCTCTTCGAGTTCCCAGAACTCCATTCCCGGGCCACATTTTGAATGCCCGGAGCCAACTGTAGGCCACTTCGTGCTCTTCGAGTTCCCAGAACTCCATTCCTGGGCCACATTTTGAATGCCCGGAGCCAACTGTAGGCCACTTCGTGTTCTTCTAGTTCCCAGAACTCCATTCCTGGGCCACATTTTGAATGCTGAGGCAGGCTGATGCTGAGGCTGCAGGCTGAGGCAGGCTGAGGCTGAGGCCGAGGCTGAAGGCAGACTGAGGCTGAGGCTGAAGCAGACTGAGGCTGAGGCTGAGGCAGGCTGAGGCTGAGGCTGAGGCAGGCTGATGCTGAGGCAGGCTGAGGCTGAGGCTGAGGCTGATGCAGGCTGAGGCTGAGGCAGGCTGAGGCTGAGGCCGAGGCTGAAGGCAGACTGAGGCTGAGGCTGAAGCAGGCTGAGGCTGAGGCTGAGGCAGGCTGAGGCTGAGGCAGGCTGAGGCTGAGGCTGAGGAGGCTGAGGCTGTGACTGCGACTGCCGTTGCCGCTGCGACTGTCATCGCGAATGCGACTACGACTGCGAGAACAGCAGAATTCTACAACTGGATTTTCATCTGAATCTTAAGGGAAATGCTTTCAGATATGCTTCTACACATCGCTGTTAGGTTGCTTTGCCGGGATAATCAAAATCGGTCCCCCGACACCTCCCAAGGCCCATCCGGTGCAATCCTGCACCCTGGATCCGTTTCCGACGGCCCCGGGACCCGACAACGGCCCCCCCGGAGACCGAACAAAGAAAGACCACCTTCTCGAGCCCAGCGCCTCGGACCGCGGCACCCCTTCCTGCCCGCCAGAACCAAGGCTGGGCCACCTCAGACCCTCAGCCGGGTCCAAGTCTCAAGCTCCCCTGCCATGAAGGGGCCCCAGGACACAGAAATAAATACACACAAATAAACATATTCCCATATATTTTTCCATATTTTCAGGGTTTCTGTCTTCCCCCCCACTTCCCATATTTTCCCATATTTTCCGGGGAATCGAGGATTAATTGTGTCTGTGTGCTTTTTCCCCTCCTGATGCCAGTCCTCGGTGTCCGAGCCGCCAAAGCTGGTGCTGAGGGTGCACCCTTCGCCCGCCTCCGCGGCCTGGCTGTCACAGCACGCCTCGCCCGCATCTGCGGCGTGTGCTGCTGGAGTGTCCATGGGCGCGGCCAGGGTTCGTGCCCGAGCGCGCGCGGGGGCTCGCGCGGCGGCAGGCGTCGCACCTGCGAGCTGGAGCCATCTGAGACTGCTACTGTGATGGCACCCAGTGGGCAAATCCCCCTGCCTTGGTGTGGTGGGAAAAGGGAGTCAGTCAGATAGGCGCTTTAGCCGGCTAGGCGGCTAGACGCTGATACGATGGGGTGCCAGGCCGAGCCTGCCGGGCCGGCCAGATCAGAAATCGGCTAGGCTATGTCTTAGCCAATGGCCTGAGGGGGCACTTCGCCAGGGGGCCAAAGCAGGGGTATGTGGGCAAGGTGCGACGACCACTCGAGCGACGAAAAGAAATGCGTCTTGCAAAAGGCGACGTAGCGACATTGCGCAGCAGCGTGCGCGAGCCGCCAGCGCGGCACGCTACATTGGAAATGAGGGTGTTTATGTGTTATCTTGCGCAAGCAGCTTACGCGCGAATGTCCGCGCAATCGAGCCTGTTTTTACCTAACAGCGAAGACTGATAGGTTTCTAATAGTCTTAAAAGAGAGCAGCAGATGACTCCACAGGGGGGTCTGGGCGGGTGCCGAACAGGGGGCCGCAGAAGTCGTTTTAAGCTAACAGTCACACACTTCGTGCTCTTCGACCTCCCAGAACTCCATTCCCGGGCCGCATTCTGAATGCCCGGAGCCAACTGTAGGCCACTTCGTGCTCTTCGACTTCCCAGAACTCCATTCCCGGGCCACATTTTGAATGCCCGGAGCCAACTGTAGGCCACTTCGTGGTCTTCGAGTCCCCAGAACTCCATTCCCGGGCCACATTTTGAATGCCCGGAGCCAACTGTAGGCCACTTCGTGCTCTTCGAGTTCCCAGAACTCCATTCCCGGGCCACATTTTGAATGCCCGGAGCCAACTGTAGGCCACTTCGTGCTCTTCGAGTTCCCAGAACTCCATTCCCGGGCCACATTTTGAATGCCCGTAGCCAACTGTAGGCAACTTCGTGCTCTTCGACTTCCCAGAACTCCCTTTCCTGGGCCACATTTTGAATGCTGAGGCAGGCTGATGCTGCGGTCGAGGCAGGCTGGGGCTGAGGCAGGCTGAGGCTGAGGCCGAGGCTGAAGGCAGACTGAGGCTGAGGCTGAAGCAGACTGAGGCCGAGGCTGAGGCAGGCTGAGGCTGAGGCTGAGGCAGGCTGATGCTGAGGCAGGCTGAGGCTGAGGCTGAGGCTGATGCAGGCTGAGGCTGAGGCAGGCTGAGGCTGAGGCCGAGGCTGAAGGCAGACTGAGGCTGAGGCTGAAGCAGGCTGAGGCTGAGGCTGAGGCAGGCTGAGGCTGAGGCAGGCTGAGGCTGAGGCTGAGGCAGGCTGAGGTTGAGGCTGTGACTGCGACTGCCGTTGCCGCTGCGACTGTCATCGCGAATGCGACTACGACTGCGAGAACAGCAAAATTCTACAACTGGATTTTCATCTGAATCTTAAGGGGAATGCTTTCAGATATGCTTCTACACATCGCTGTTAGGTTGCTTTGCCGGGATAATTCTGCGTCGCGCACCTGGATTATTATCCGCCAGCATAGGTGTCCAAAAACGATGCCTGAAAGTGACGCCATCGGGTGGCGTCTCTCGTTGACCTGGCTGGTGCGTCCCTTTCCTTGCGCAGGGTTCACACACCAATCATATAGTTTCTTCTACCTGGGCGGCCTTGCAGTCGGGCAATTCGGACGACAATGGGGTAGAACAGAACAGCACCGATCAACCTTATGATGCGTAAGTGCATGCCAGCTCGCGACAGTGCGTGCCTCTCCCTGTCTGCTTGCCATTGCCCGAGATCCGAAACCGCGGGACAAAATCACAACACCCCCAAACCACCATCATTCTCATCATCATCATCATCATCATCATCACCATCACCATCACCATCACCATCACCATCACCATCACCATCACCATCACCATCACCATCACCATCACCATCATCACCATCATCACCATCATCACCATCATCACCATCATCACATCATCACCATCACCATCACCATCACCATCACCATCACCATCATCATCATCATCATCATCATCATCATCATCATCATCATCATCATCATCATCATCATCATCATCATCATCATCATCATCATCATCATCATCATCATCATCATCATCATCATCATCATCATCATCATCATCATCATCATCTGGACTCCCGACGTAGTTGAATTGTATGGCCTTCCCTACGAAATTCGAGCCCCCAAGGCCGCGGGGGCCCGAAGGGGGGCACAGAGGCGTGTTCCGATCCGATTTGTTATATCGACGGTCTTGCAGCTTTCCGCCACGTCGGATCTCAGGGCACATAACACTCCCTCAGGGCCTCAGGGTGGGCCTCTTGCGATCACACCTCCCCACGACGACATATTTTCCAGCAGCTCAGCATTGCGGAAACAATGAGCGACAACAGTGGGCCGACGGCTCATGGTGATGATGCGGCGGCGGTATCAGATGACGACACACTAGTTTTGCCAACGGCATGCCTGCGCGCCGCCGGTCCACTCCGCCACGCGGCAAACGGGTCTTCGCCGCGCCACCATACCGTCGAGAAAGTCGGCGTCGTGAAGGCCAGGGTGGTCACGACGCCCAGTCACCGGCGCGGCTTTGCTGCGCCACTGTCGCCATGCGGTGGCCCCCGGCGCCCGCGCGCCAGGCGGCCTCTGGGGGTGAACTGGGGGGAGTCAGGCCCGGGCGAAGGCCCGGCCAGGCTGCCCATGCTGCAGAACCTGGGGGAGCGGGCTGCCCTTTGCCCCTCCCCCCGGCCCATTCCCCGGCCCATGGCGCGAGGGACCTCCGCGCCCCTCGGGGCGGGCCCTGGCCCAGCAGTCCAGGGTCGCCCGGCGCCCGCTGCAGCCGCGGCGCCCCGCTGCGGCACGGTGGGGCGGGAGTGGCGCTGAATGCTGGCCATTCCGCCCCTGCTGCAGGGGCGGCGGGCTGCCCTTGCCCCTCCCACCGGGCCGACGGCGCGGGGGACCTCGACGCCCCTCGGGGCGGACCCCGGCATTAGGGCCTGAGGCGCTCAGGTGCCCACGGGCGCCAGCACCGCGCTGCAGCTGCAGCGCCCCGCTGCTGCACCGTGCGCGCCTTGCAGGCCTCCGCGGAGGTACCCCGCGGGCGCGCGCGGCCGGTGGATCCCGCGCCGTCACTGGCAGAGAGGGGCCTCGCCATGTGAAACTTGATGGCAGGCCTTCGGTATTCGCTGCGCCCAGCTGGTGCCGCGCGCTCGGCCCCTGCCTGCGGCGGCTCTGCCCGCCCGGTCTCTGGCGGCAGCTCCCCTTCCACTGCGCTCCCATGCGCCTGGCCAGCGGCCAGCGGCGGCATGCGCGCTCGGCGCCCAACCCTGTCGCGGCTGGCGGCCCATCGCTCGCCGTGAGGTCTCATCGCGATCTCCCGCGTCACCTCCCCGCCCCTCCAGAACCCTTGGGTTCCTCGGCGGGGTGGGCCATCGGGTCCCTGTCGGCGATGAGTTGGCGATTGGGGGTCGATGCGTCCACCCCCCTGAACCTATCCCCTGGTGGCTTTCGGGTCACAAGTCGCCTCCGACGGCCGTTTGGGACGGTCTGGGCAGCCCCGGAACGCCCTCGGCGGGACGCAGCCGCTGGAGCGCACCCCGAAGCTGGCAAACCGCAGATCGCGGACGGAAGCGCCCGAAGACCTCGAACCTTGAACCTCGAAGCGCTCCCGCCCGAGCCCTTCCTCGCCAGGGTTGCCCCTGAGAGGCGCGGAGCCATCCCGCGCCCCTGCGCGCGGGGGTGGCACGGCCTGCGGCGCGCAGACAGCGCCTCCCCGTGCGTGCGCGTGTGCGCGAGGGCGCCTCCTCGCGCGAGACGGCGGCCGTGCTCCCCCGCGCTGCCCAGGAGCTGCTTAGGTGCTGCCCACGAGCCAAGCCAGCGCTGCCTGCAGGAGCTGCGTGGGCACGGCCCGCGCGCCTGGGCAGATCTCCGACGGTGTGTTTTTCTCCACCGGCGGTTTCTCCTCCACG
>CAUYUJ010015970.1:262500-290000 GCA_963575745.1 Prorocentrum cordatum
GCTGCCGTGGAGCGTGAATTCGGCCTCTCCCCCTACCGCGCGAACGAAGGTGAGGTCGAGGTCACGAACCTTCTCAATTCAGACCAATCGCTGAACCGCCGCGGGGCGTGAACTCGACCTCCTCTCTACCGCGCGGACGGAGACGCGGTCGAGATCACGACTCTCTCCAATTCAGACCAAACGCTGAACCGCCGCTGGGGGTGAGCTCGGCAACCTTCCTACCGCGCGGACGCAGACGAGGTCGAGTTCACAACCCGTCCCAAGTCTGACCACTCCTCGGAATTGCGCCGTTCCTTCACTCGGCCTCCTTCCTGCTTCGCTGTTGCACTAGGGCGCTGGTGGGGTCAGCCGCAGGCAACTGTGTGTATATGTATGTAAACACATGCATGTCTGTGTGCATGTATGTGTGTATATGTATGTATGTATGTATGCATGCATGCATGCATGCATGCATGCATGCATGTATGCACATATGCATGTCTGCATGTCTGCATGTCTGCATGTCTGCATGTCTGCATGTTTGCATGTATGTATATATGTATGCATGCATGCATGCATGCATGTATGGATGTATGTATGTATGCATGCATGTATGCATGTATGCATGTATGCATGTATGCACGTATGCATGTATGCATGTATGCATGTATGTGTGTGTATATCTATATGTACGAAGCACGCGCGGGCTTCACGCGCCTAGGTTCTAGCAATGTATGCTTGTAGCCTAAGGTGCTCGGTATTGGAGGACATGCGTTGTCGCACGGGTTGTGCCCTCCATCTGCAGCCCCAAAGGCAAGCTTGGCTAGCGTTCCTCCGCTCTTGTCGGCACGCCCCTCACAAGGATCGCGCCCCACAGGGAACTCTACCCACGTCCAGAAAAGCAAGGTTCGCATAGCGGCACGTCCCTCGCGCGGATCGTGACTTGCAAATACTTGCGTGTGCCGCACCAGGGTGAAGCTTCATAGCGTCGCCCCTCTTTCTTCGGCACACCTCTCACACGGATCGTGGCCCGCAAGGAGTTCCGCGGTCGGCCCTGCAGATAAAAATTTGCATCCCGCCCTCCCGTCTACTTCGGCACACCTCTCACACGGATCGTGGCCCACAGGGATTTCCACCTACAGCCCCAAAGGGAAGGCTCGCACTGCGCCCCCCATGGCCAGTGCGACACTCCCCATCACGCGGATCACAAGGAACACCACCTAAAAGCCCGGAGACAAAATTCGTACAACGCTCCCCCGCCCATGTTGGCAAACCCGTCACGCGAACCATGTCCCAGAAGGGACCCCACCTATGGCACCAATGGCCAGCTTCGCATGGCGTACCCCAGCCCATTTCGAACATGCCTCGCACGGGTCGTGCCTGGAGGAGGTCAATCTGTGACCTCAGTGGGGGCGTTCGTGCGGGGGTATCCGACTGTTCGGCACACCTTTCACGCGGATCGTGCCCTACAAAGAATTCAGGAATTCAGCACGCCCGTGCACGCGTGCTCCGCAGCAGCCAACCATTTTTCCGCATTGCCCCGCGGCGCACAATGTATGAAGAGACCCACGCCTTGCGCTATATATGGCTGCGTAGGGATGGGTCCGCCGCCAAACCAGTAGCTTGCTTATCTATGGCCTTCGGCCCATACCCGTACTGTACTTGCGTTTTGGACCAGAGGATCCTTGGACACCTACGATTCGGGGTCTTCTGGCATGTGGCATACTTCTCGGGCGCCTTGTTGAGTGAGTGTTGAAGCTTCTTGTGGCGTTATGTGGGCCATGTGGGGGCCTCTTGGGGAATTGTTTGTGGCCTTTGGGGGTCTCTTGGGTGCCTGCTGCGGCCTCGTGGGTCCCCTAGTGGCGGAGGGGTCGGAATGTCAGTTGGAGTTCCCCCTCTTGGACTCTTCTTGGGGACCTCTTGGGCTGTCTTGAGCGCCTCTTGGACCGTCTTGGGGCTCTGTTGGGCCGTCCTGTGGCTCTCTTGGAGGCTTCTTGGGCCGTCTTGGGGCGATCTGTGGGGCCTGTTGGGCAGCCGCCATGGCATAATATTCGGGCGTCCTCGGCCCTGGTCGCTTTTGGGTAGCCTCCTGGAGGCCCCAAAGCAAATCAAACATGTCGTGGGGGAAACAAGAGGGTGTCCCGGCGTGGTCCCCGGGCCCCTCGTACGCCAGCATCTATGCAGGGCGTTTGGGGGCCCTCACCGAACCCTGGCGTCCCTGTCTACCCCATGCCGTGCGTCCTCCCTCTTTCTGATGCGAGCCGGGCGCGGAAACTTTGAAATACCAGACGGGTTCTGCAGAACCTGCATCGCTTCTTTCCTCCTCCTTCCGCCTCCTCATCGCCAGTCACATCCACTGGGTGGTGCGACTCGGACACAAACAGCTCCGCTGAAGTGTGACCCACGTATGGTTTGAGCAGGAAATAAACAGGGTATCAATCACGCGGATTGAACCGAAACCCGCTGCCCCAGAAGACGGCAAAATTCATAAAACGTCCCCCAGCCCATGTCTGCATGGCCTTAACGGATCGTGCCCTTCCCCCTGTGAGCCCCGCATTCGGGTCCAAGGACAAAGTTTGCATGGCGTCCCTCCCTCCCAAATCGGCACACCCTTCACACAGGTCGTGCCCCAGAGGAATGCAGTTTCACGTGCGACACTGGTGGGAATAATCGCATCACGTCACGCCCCCCTGCGTATGTTGACTGTCTCTTCGCACGGATTGCACCCCACTGGGAGCCCCACAAACAGCCCCATTGCCAAGGTTCGCATCCCGCGGTCCCGTTCATGTCGGCACACCCCTTACCTGGATCGTGAAGTCTGGGCGTCTTGGGTGCCTCTCGGCGCGCGGGCTGCGGCGGCGCGGGGTCTTGGTTGCCCCTCTCCATCCTTCTCCTCCTTCTTCCAATCCTCCTCCTCCTCCTCCTCCTCCTGATCATCCCACTCCTCCTCCTCTCCCCCCGTCCTCCTCTGTCCCCTGTCTCCGACGACTGGAGATTTTATGATCTCGCGTTTATCGTTACCCCCGTGGGGACGACGACGACGACGAGGGTGACGACGACGATGGCCAGGGGGAGGAGGAGGAGGAGGAGGAGGAGGAGGAGGAGGAGGAGGAGGAGGAGGAAGAGGAGGAGGAGGAGGAGGAGGAGGAGGAGGAGGAGGAGGAGGAGGAGGAGGCGGAGGTGGAGGAGGAGGGGGGTCCTGAGGGTCCTGATGATGCGGCCCATGTCTGTATGCCCTGGCACGCTGGCCACGTTGCCTCAGCCCTCCCGAAGCAGCGGAGGCCGAGCCCCGATGGGCCCAACCGGTACGATGGGATTATGGGCTGCTCGGCCTACGCCGAGAAGCCGTGCTGAGCCAATGCCCAGCGAGCAAAACGAGGGAACCCAGCGTGACGACAGTCCACCAGCACGGCGGCCGCAGGCGAGGCGAGTCCAGCCGTGGCGACGTAAGAGACCCAGCGGCCACTCAACGGCAGCCGCCGCAAAACTTCGAGGCATAGCCCGCCGTTGCGACGAGTGCGCACGTACAGAGCCGCCCCCTCAGCTCGCGCCCAGGCATCCCGCGCGACTGGGACTACACGTCGAAGCGCAACAGCCTAGACCTCCTGGGACTCGCCGCTGTCCAAGAGGCTGATGATGATGATGCAAGCCCGTGGAGACCAGGTCAAGCCTGGGCACGACAACACACTCAGGCCTGGGGGAACTTGCCACCACTCTTGGGGGGAAGACCGCGAGCCAACCTGGACAAGACCTCCCTCCCAGCCTTCGTGGGGGGACGATCAGTCTTACAGGGTTTGGCCAGGCTTTGCACATTGCGCCCACTGGTATGGGCACCACGGTGCTCGCAAAACAGCACACCGCGGAGCACATTCAACCTATGATTGCCCGCGCACGAAGGATACAAGGGGTGCGCGAGCGGATCAGAGGAAAGGTGAGCGGGCCCGAGACAGGGACCAGGGCAGAAGTCCTGGACACGGCCCTTCAATTTGAACCGACGCACACAGATCTGGCAGCGGAGAGCCGTACCCTTCAAGGTCGGCTCATGACCCGCAAACCTCAATCTCCTAAGGCGGACCTGGAAGGCTGGGAAAGGAGGGGGCCGAGGGGGAGGACGGCCAAGCCGATCAGAACCACGGCGGGGGTTCTGCTCCACAACCTCCCGATGCACCGCCAGAAGGCGGTCAAGCGTGTGAGACGTGACACGATCAACAAACGCAGTCACATCAACTTGCTCGGGGGAGGGGGCCACGCGTTCAGTCGCCCACCCCGCAAAGAAATCAGCACACCAATTCAGGAACAACTCCTCCTCCCCAGTGGCGAATTGGGCTCTCTGGTGGGTCGTCGAGTGGCTCTTGGTCCACAGGACGTCGACAGAACCAGGACCACGAGCGTCCAAGGCCGACCAGATCCGAACCCACAGATCGAGCATCGAGCTGCTAGCGACGATCTGAGCTCGTGGCTGCCTTAGCCCTCTCACCAAGGGCAAATAATCAGAGTAGCACAATATATCACCCACAGTATGGCTCAGAACCATGATAAATGCATAAAATTCAGCTCGGGGACTAGACTGCTCAAAGGTAGGAAGACCACCACACATAATGGTATCCAGCTGCAGCGAGAGACCATCTGGAACCCCAAGACTGACAATAGCCCAACCGCAACGCCTCAATCTCTTATCTCTGGCGTGAACCCCTCCAGAACCATCGAGGCCCCACACACCTCCAGGAACCCGACGCTGAGCCCTCAGGGTGCCCCATGTCCAGGTACGAGCAGAGGGTGGAGGCAGGTGGCCACAAGATGCATCAAGGCAGGGTACCCCGAGAGTAAAGAAGGCACTATGAGGGTCAGCAGCAAGGGCATCATGAACCAAATATTCACTATTCTCAATACTCGGATCAGTCAAGTACTGGTTACTCGGACATCCCCAACAACGGTGCAGAGGTGTTTCCCGCGCGTCACCACATCGGAAACAACGGCCTGAGGTCAAATATCCACAGTCCTGCAGACGCGACTCGGGCCAGGCACCTCCGACAGCAATCGAAATCCAAAGGGCGGCGCCCTTAAAGTCGCCATCGTCGAGCAACTTCTTGTGCTTGGCACGAAGCACAGTGAGGTCAGCACCTGTCTCTAGGCCTTGCCCGCAGAAGTGCTGAGCGGCCTTGGCCCAGACAATGGACGAGCAAGGCTCGCGGGCAGCCGAGGTAAGATGATATCTGAAATCTGCATCAGCCAACCTAAGCGTGACACCAACACTTGCACGCCACTCATCAACATGTCGTGGATCCAGAACAGTAGCACACAGGGCTGCAATGGGACCTCGAACGAGACGCCAACGACTCGACTCCTGTGGCTTACCGATCGTGTCGTGCAGGGCCTCCCAGACTCTCCGAACTCCAGACCGAAGACCTTCAGGAAGAGAAACCCAAACTTCCGAAATCAGGGTAAGTTGTTCAACACGGAGCCGATAAACAGGGTCATCTTTAGTATCATGCAGCACCCGCAACACAGTGCTAACACAAGCCCCAGACGACCAAAATCCAGAGCACGCAGCAGCCGAGGATCTGAACTGCCCAATAGCACCTGCAGGAAGCCCAAGGAGAGCATGGCCCCAGGTACCCACAGCCAAAATGCTTGGCTTGAAAACCTTACGAGAAGCACCACAAAGCTTGGCAAGGTAACTCAACTTCCTGGCACGACGGAAAGCGAGCGAGCGTCTCTGCTGGACCTTCCAGGTGGATCGCCTTTTACTGGCAGTAGTGACAGATCCAAGATCCTTCACTCCATCTGCGAAAGAAATGGAGACTTCATATCTCCTGAACCCGTCCTGCAGGAGCCGCTGCAGCTCCACGGACGAGGCGACTGCAAGCGACTTAGAGCTGACAACACACCCCAGCTCAGAGATATCATGCTGAAAATCGGCAACGGCCTGGGGCAGGTAGCGGCAGATGAAAGCGACAGAGCCTTGCAGGTACTGTGTGATGTCGTCAACATACGACCTAATTGGGACACGGGCATGTGGGTGGTCTCCAGGTCCTCTGGGGACCCTATTATGAGCCTTCTCCAGTACCCCGTACAGGTAGCACTTGACCCAGGGCATACTCTGACAACAACCCGCCAAGATGGACTCACCAGAGGCCAACACCTTCGAAAGGCTCCCAGAAACTTCCAAAAGCCTCGGAGACGTGTGGATGAGGAGCCCCATGTACAACATGTGGGCGGGGTAATCTTGATTCACCGCCAAGTGCAGAAGCTTGCTGGGGCTCACGGAGTCAAAGAACTTCTCGAGGTCCCAGTGGAGGGCACAGGAGTGGAACCCACAGGTACGGGCCACTTCATGGGCCAACGCACGAAAGAGGGCAGCCTTCAAGGCCGCAGAGCCCTTGACCGCAGAGTCCCAGAAGTCAATGTGGGCCTTGTTCCAGTCATCGATGTCAAAGCCTCTGGCCTTGCAAAATATCCTGTAGATGCTGGGGCACTTCACGATTGCCCGCTCATCACATATAGACTTCGGCAGCATCGCCATGAGACAGACATAGCACTGAGGGGGGAAACATAATTTCTCCTCCACAGAACGCAAGATGCCAGTGAACACTTCGAGAGAACCCACTGGAGCGTCCAAAAGAGCACGAGGCGACCACATATCAACACCGAGAGCGGTCTTCGCCCTGAAGCAAGTACACGCACGAGCAACCTCAGAAACTTCGAGCAGGGGGGTATCTTCCAGAGCGACTAAGGCTTGTGACCTAAGTTCGCTCATGCCCGCATTCAAACAAGACAGCTGCTGTGCGGAAGGAGTCCACCAAGACGACCACTTATCTTCGCGATATCTCATCATATCCTTTGGGGTATTCACGATGTCTCCAGGAGTCTCCAAGCATTCAACCCAAACCTTTTCTTCAGCTTTCAGGTAACGATGAACAGGACTAGCTCCCCGAGGTAACGACGACGTCGACCAGGTTTTCATGCTACCCCTAGTCTTGGCATGAGCTAGGGACCATGATTTAGCACAAACATCACCTGCAGCGTCGGCGAGGTTTCGCAACGTAACTTCCGATCGTGGGGGGTTCTCAAGCATCTCCTTCCAACTCTCAGCGTCTTCTGGGCTGACGAGGGGCTCGATGTGAGCAAAGACGTCGGCCGCCAAGGCAGAGATAACAGTGCGATGCTGGCGAGCAGCATCAGAGAAAAGTGACTTGCATGTGGGCCGCCATAACTCATACAGTCGGCTGGCAACGAGAGACCAAACGGACAAGTCAGGATTCCGAAAACTCTGCGCCTGCACACTGCGAGTCATCAGAGAACAGTCCTTTCGCTTCAACATGGAACCACGACCAAGATATCTGTGTGGATCAGAAACAAGAGCGCACGCGCGTGAAAGAGCTCGCAACTCCATAGCACGAGACCAAATAAGATACTGCATCCCAAGACTCCTAGACAAGAACTCCTTCGAGTGCTCAGACATAGCCTCATAAAGGTCCTCAGGCATGACCAAGGGAGCCTCCAGGATGCTTTTGCCAGGGTCCCCAAGGCTTTGAGCCGCCGACATATAGGTGAGCCAGTGATTATCAGGGCCCAGGGCCTGAGGAACCTCCAGGGGCTTCACGCGAGTACACTGGGGCTCCACCATGGCCTCGAGGTCCAAGATCACGTCCAAGCACGCGTGCGTCCTGAATGGGGACAGGAGGTCGGCAGACACTTTGAGGTAAGGGAACAACAGGTGAGAGCACGCGACGTAATCAATCATCGTTTCCCCAACCGAACAGGTAAACTCAACGTTGCCAGGGGCCAGGGTCCGAGCGGACATCAGTTCCAAGACTCCAGCATCCTCCAGGAAATCAACCGACATGTTAAAATCGCCCACCAGGAACCATTGGATAGACAGACCCCGAACGAATTCAGCAACCGCACGCAGACGACAAGAGTTCACTCCAGAAACTCCAATGGATGGCACAAGGTAGATGACTCCAACAGCTACCGTACACGCCTTCAGACACAATTCGAGAAAGAACCAACATTCTCCTGCGCCCACTTGCTTAGCCCCTCGCGCTTGGACAAGAAACTTGCGAAAGCAGAGGCGTGGCTGGGCGACAGCAGCAACCCCTCCGTGAGTTCCCCCTCCAAGCGAGTCAAGAGCTTCCTGAAAGTCGGGTGACCACTTCATGTGGCGGCAATCCTTCTTGGCTCGAAAACATTCAGGCCCTCTGACATGGTGTTCAGCCATGAATATTCCATCAACCTCAGAAACCTTAGCTGCCAGAAAGTCCTGAGTGAGCTTCGACCACTGAATTATATTCGCAAACTTAAAATGCACATGATTAGCGACAGCAGGAGAGATCAAGGACTTGACCTCTCCTTGGTCGGGCTGCAGCCGCCCATGGGGCGGAGGAGCATTGCTAAACACGCGGCGGCACAGAAGATTGGGCGGCCTCAGAGGCAGCAGCCGCGCATGCTGCCGCAGCGCCTCCAACGCCTCCCTGCCTGTCCATCTGGGTGGCCGCGACGGTGCAGAACGTGCGGTACATGTCGCAGGTGACGGCCTGGGAAGTGCGCGCACGCTTGACCGACTTAGCCATGAGCCTCTTCTGCAACAGATCGGTGTAGTCTTTGGCGGCGGCCGCGTCCAAGCCAGCCTCGCCTGCTCTCTTCTTGAGCTCACGGAACTTGTCGCGTTCAACTTGGTCGAGCTCGTCTCCAACTTCACTGCCCAACTCAGGCGCATCCTCGGGCTGAGCGTCTCGCATACGCTGTTGGTGGGGACGATACTGTTGCCACTTCTCGAGATGGGCGCCAGAGTGGCGGCAAGTAGCTCGAGCACGGGATCGTCAAACTCATGCAGGCGGGACTCCACGTGGGCGAAGTCGACGAGACGGCCACGCAACCAAGGGATATTGTCTGCACCATCCTCCATATCGACGTCAGCATCGGCAGCGGCCGCGCCGCCCGCCACGGCCGCGCCAGGCGGGGGGAGCGCAAACCCCGCCTGCAGCGCCAGGGCCGTCGGCAGGCTGGGGGCCGCCGTCGCCGCCAGGCGGGGGGGCGCGAGCCCCGCCTGAAGCGTCGAGGCGGCCTGCGTCCGCGGCCGCCTGAGCCTGGCGCTCAGCCTCGCGCCGCTGCTCATCAATCTTGCTCTGCTTGAACATCTCGACACTGAAAGCCAACTTCCTGGAGTCGGCCTCTCGCGTCTCACGGCGAGCCACCTCGAGGTTCTGCTCCGCCATGAGGTGATTCTTCTGCATCTCCTCCATCGTAGCCTTTGCACGGTTGAAACGGTCCAACCTCCATTGCACTTCCTGGGCAGCCAATCTCTCGTTCTTGGATGCGGCCTCCACTTCTCGAGCAAGCCTCGTCTGCTCGAGCGCGGCCATCTGATCCAGCTCACAAGCCGTGAACAGGCGGACCTCTGGAGGCGCAGGCGGGGCGGCATCGCGAGCCACCCCTGCAAGGGCAGGGTAGTGAACAGCCCAGCGCTCCAACTCCTGCACAAGGTGGAGCGGCATCGGGACAGTAGCGGCGCCAGGGGCAGAAGCAGCACCGAGTCCGACTCCGCCAGGGCCACCCTGATGAGCCTGATCACCATGCCCAGGACGAGAACCATCAAGGTATTGACCACCGCACAGACTGCAAGCGCGGTGACCATGACGAGAGTACTCCCAGTGCGTGCAGAGAGAACAGACCTTGTACGAGTTGTCTTTTGACTTGACCTTCTTCTTGCCACGGGGCCCCGACTGAGGACCGCCAGCACTCTCAGGCTGCCAAACCCAAGAGCCTTTCCCTTCGCCACCAGCGACGCGCCACGGAGCACTCCGACGCCACGCCATGGCAGGACAAGAATGGAGGCTAGCGAACCCCTATCCCCAGGGCAGACTGAGGAAGGGACCTCCGTGAAGGATGAAGACTGCCGCGGACTAGCGGTATCCAGTTTGGCCAATGCGGGCTCAGCCCGCAAAAGCATCAACCTTGAGCCAAAATGGCTACGGTGTCCAAGAGGCTGAGCGCCTAGGAGGAGGAGGAGGAGGAGGAGGAGGAGGAGGAGGAGGAGGAGGAGGAGGAGGAATCTACAAAGTTCCATGTTAGGGCTACTGTGGAAGATTGTAGCGTGTTTGGAGCCTTTGAGTTCCATCCTGGTTTTCTGGGCCCTCTTCTGCTTTTCTTTGGCCGTCCAGGAAGTGCCTTTGGACAACTCGGTACTGTCGTGGCTGTCGCAAGGCGAGAGAACCGTGGTGTTTCTCCCTTGGGGATTGTCTCTTGGGACCCTCGTGTGGCTCGCTTAGGGATTGCCTGGGGCCAAATGTAACAAGCTGGGTAAGGACAATATCGTCACCGTGCCTGGGTTGTGGGTCAGAGGCCTCTTGGATGCATGTTCGGCTCTCTTGGGAAGCCTCTGTGGTGAGCGTCTTGGAAATATTGGTCCTCTGAGGGGCTGTTTGGGGGCCTCTTGGACATTCTTTTGGTTGTCTTGGGGCCATCTTGGGGGCTTCTTGGGGGCCTGCTGGCGGTCTCGGGGGCCCCCCTGGGGCGGTCTTTGGGCCGTCTCGGGCGCCTCGTGGGGCGTTTTCAGCCTCTCTTGGGCAGCCGTCTTGGGGCGATCTTGAGGGAGCAATCGGGCCGTCTTGGACGCCGTGAAGACCAAATTTGTGCATCTGTTAAAACGTACGTTTTCCGAGGGGAATGGGACGATTTGGTCCTCTTGGAGCCCTCTTGGGGGGCCTCTCGAAACTCTCTCGGGACGTCTTGGAGACCTCTGGAGCCGCCGGGAGGTTATCTTGAGCGGTCCTGGGGCGCCTCTGGGGCGCTTTTGGGCTCTTGGCAGCCTTATGGGCTGCCTGGAAGCCATCGTGGGCGCCTCTGGAGCGGCCCAAGGGCTGTCTTGGGGAGCGGCTCAGGAGGCCCCAAGGGGGGTGGACCCAGATTGAGGGTTCGAGGCCGTGGTTTCTGGGACTGAAGGTTCTCCCCCAAGAACCTTATATTTGTATATACATATGTATATGTATGTGTATGTGTATGTGTATGTGTATGTGTGTATGGACGTGTATATGTGTATGTATTTGTTTATACATACATATATATATATATATATATATATATATATATATATAAATGTAGATGTATGCATATGTATATGTATATTGATAGATATGTGTGTTTGTCTATGTGTATTTAGGTGAACATGTGTATATATGCATTTACATATATCAATGCATATGTATATATATATATATAGGAGTGTGCATGTATGTATGCATGCATGTGTATACATGTATGTATGTATGCATGTATGCATGCATGCATGTATGCATGCATGCATGTATGTATCTACACATATATGTATGTATGTATGTATGTATGTATGTATGTATGCATGCATGCATGCATGTATGTATGTTTGTTTGTTTGTTTGTTTGTACGTGTGTATGTATGTATTCACATCTGTGTGTATGTATATATATATATATATATATATATATATATGTGTATATACAGGTATGCATGCACACACACATATATATATATATGTATATATATATACATACATACATACACATATGATTGTAGGTACATAGTGCAGCACTTACGCGGAAGGCTCTCCAGAACAACGCAAGAACATGCTGGAAAGCTTCCTGCTCCGATTACGGGCGCCCTGGCAAATTCCTGGAAGTCTCTGTGCGATTCTGAAAGTGCTCCCGTCATCGGAGCAATGATGGGCGTGCTGGGGCCGTTGTGGAGCCCTGAGGGCCTGGATTAGGGTCCCTGTGGCGTGTCGGAGCTCATTTGGGGGGTCGCTCGGAGCCCTCTGGGGCGATTTTGGGCGCCTCTTGGGCCGTCTTGGCGGGTGCCTTGGGACCTTCTTCGGCGGGTCTTGTGCCGTTTTCGGGCGTCTGGCAACGGAGCAGGTGACCACACGAAAATCAATGAAAAACTGTAACTTTCGCCCCTGGAGCCTCTCTCGGGGATGAGCTTGAAGCCCTCTTGGTGCGCCTCGGGGGCTGCCTGAGCCTGCATCGGGAGAATAGTTGGCGTGCTGGGGCTGTTTCGGGACCTGTGGGCATCGTTTACGGCCCTTGTGACATGTCCGAACTGTTTTAGGAGGCCGCCCGGAGCCCTCTGGGGCGATTTTGGGTGTCGTGGGGCCCTCTTCGGCGGGTCTTGTGCTGTCTCCGGGCGTCTGGCAACGGAGCAGGCGACCACACGAAAATCCTCCGAAAACCTTCAGGAAATCAATGATTTTCGCCCCTGGAGCCTCTCTCGGGGATGAGCTTGAAGCCCTCCTGGTGCGCCTCGGGGGCTGCCTGAGCCTGCATTGGGAGAATAATGGGCGTGCTGGGGCTGTTTTGGGGCCCTGTGGGCCTCGTTTACCGCCCTTCTGACATGTCGGACATGATTTGGGAGTCCACCTGGAGCCCTCTGGGGGATTTTGTGCGTCTCTTAGGCTGTCTTGGCGCACTCTTCGGGTGTCTTGGGGCCGTCTTGAGCGTCTCTTCCGCGGTCTCTGGGCGTCGGGCAGCGGAGCAGGCGACCGCACGAAAATCCTTTAAAAAACCTAAGGACAGCGGTGACTTTTCGCCCCTGGAGCCTCTCCCGGGGATCAGCTGGAAGCTCTTTTGAGGGGTCGTGGAGGCCACGTGAGCCGTGTCGAAGCAATGGTCGGCGTGCTTGGAGCGCTGTGGTGCTTTCTGGCGCCTTAGAGGGCCCCTTTTGTTGCCCCCCGGGCCCCCTGGAAGGCTCTTTTGGAGCGCGGAGGACCGCTGGGTCTCCCATTCGAACCAGAGGCACCGATTTTGACCCCCCCGGGCCTACTCATACATATGTGTATATCTATATATATACATATATATATATATATATATATATATATATATGTATATCGACTCTCTCTCTCTCTCTCTCTCTCGCACATATATATATATATACACATATAGATATCGATATAACATATATATATACACGAAACATGTGTACATCCATGTGCACATCCATCTAGTCATATGCACATGCGCACATACATATAGGTGTATCCACACATACATACAACACTATATTTATGCACCCGTAGGTATGTATGTATGTGTGTATGTATGCATGTTTACATGCATTCATGTATGTATGTGTGTATGCACATGTGTATGACTGAACGTGTGAATGCATGCATGTATGCATGTATGTGTGTATGCATGCAAGTCTGTATGCAAGGACTTATATGTATGCAGTGGGCCTAGCTATACGCGCATGTATGTGTGCTTGCAAGTATATATACGTATGCATGCATGCATGCATGCATGCATACATTCATGTATGCACGTATGTCTACATGTCTGGCTGTCTGTCTGTCTTTCTGTCTGTTTGCTATGCATGTATGTATGTATGTATGTATGTTTGTATGTATGTATGTATGTATGTATGTATGTACATATGTATACATGTATGCATGTATGTAAGTATGTATGTATGTATGTATGTACGTATGTACGTATGTACGTATGTACGTATGTATGTATGTATGTATGTATGTATGTATTATGTATGTTTGTATGTTTGTATGTTTGTATTTATATATATACATGTGTACGTGAATACATGTTTGTACGTGTAAGAGGTGTAAACACCTCTCTCTTGCTCTCTCGCCGCCAAGAAAGAAGGTCCTTCAGGAAACGGGTTCTCGAACCAGGCACTCTCCCCAGGAAAACACCCTTCATGTCGAGTCGTCCCCCGGATGGCCCCCGGGGACGGGGTGGACGGCACCCCCAGGAGGCCTCGAGACCGGCGAGCAACCCTCAGGCTCCCATGAGAGCCCAGAATCGAATCGATAAGTCGGATCGGCAATCGAAATGAATCGGATCGGCGGAAATCGGCAGCCAAGTCGGAAAAAATCGAATCGGCAGACATGGGCAGGCAAGTGTGCCTCCAATGAGAAATCGGATCCCAAATCGGAATCCCAAGTCGAATCCAATCGATATCGGAAACCATCGAAGCCGAATCGAATCGAATCGGAAGAATCGAAACGAGCCCTGGGATCCTCTTCTTCCACGACCCTTCTCTTCACACCGGCCTTCGCACTTCGACCGTCCCAAACCTCTGCTGGGGCCAAAAGCTTATGACCAGGGAGGCACGGCGTCGGAGGCCATGCGGCACGAGGCTCCGGCCGGCTGCGGCATCCCGAAAGGGCCCCCCCCCCCCGGAAGCGCAGAAGAGGCGCACGAGGCACCCAAGAGCCCGGAAGCCGGCTGCACACAGGAGGGACCCTGGGCAAGAGTGACTTCTGGTGCGCGCATCTTTGAAGGGGCCCCGGGACACGCAAATACATAAATACACATAAATAAGGATATTCCCTATATTTTCACATATTTCTTGGGTTTTTGTCTTCCCCCCCACTTCCCATATTTCTGCATATTTTCCTGGGAGTCGGCGATTCATTGTGTCTGTGTGTTTCTTTCCCTCCTGAATCTTGGGGGCCGCTGGGGGGCCCAATCCAGGCGCGCGCGTGCCAGAAAAGGGGGGGGGAGCCCTCGTGGGCCCGCACCCGAAACGATCACCCTCGCGCGTGGCCGACGTCCGAGCAGAGCGAGCCGAGACGCCGGCAGCTCCACGCGGCGAGCTAAGCACGGCGAGTGGAGGCAGCAGGTGGACCCCGCCTCCCGGGGTCCTCACGCACCAATTTCCGAGCTGCGTCCCGCCGAGGCGACTGGGCCCCCCCCCCCCGAACGCCAACTACCGTTATCTCAACTCGCCCTCCCCTGACTGAAGGGGCCCCAGGGACACACAAATAAACACACACAAACAAAATGATTCCCCGCATTTTCCCATATTTTCTGGATCTTTGTGCTATCCCGCCCAATGCCCATGTTTTCGCACATTTTCTGGGGAGTCGACGATTCATTGCGTCTGTGTGTTTCTTTCCCTCCTGACTGACGACGAACCTCGAACCTGCTGCTCCGCTCGAGCCCGGCCGGGCTCGGGGCGTGATGGTCATCAGCTCGGAGACCTCGGCCACGCGGGCCGCGGGCACGGCGCGCTGCGACTCCCCGTCCGCCAGGTCCAGGTCGCCGTCCTCCGGCGGGGCGTGCTGGGAAGCCCAACCAGCTGGCCCTCACCTCCGACAGCACGACTTCTTGGTGAAGTGGGCCCCAGAGATTCTCGATCGCTTCCGCAGCAATGCTTTTTCTCATCCCGGGCGGTCTGTCTTCTGGGCACCCCGGGGCCCAGAACGGGCCCCTGGAGGCCCGAGTTGAGGTAAGCAGCCATCCGTCGCGATTTTTTGACTGTTTCGAAGAAGAAGCATCTGCATACACGTCAACTTTTGGAGGCGGTGCGGATTTCTTGGATCCGCGCTGGACCCCCTCCCTGGCGCGCGGAGCGCGCCAGGGGCGGCGCCAGAAGCGCCGCCAAGGGTGCCCAGCTGAGATCCGATCAATCCGCACGGAGCGCCAATGTTATGTTTATGCGATATGTTTTCTTCTTCGAATGACGCCAAGCGCGAGGGGCTCCTCCCCTCCAGCAGCCTGCGCGAGCCGTCTTCTGGGCACCCGGGGCCCGAAACTGGCCCCTGGAGGCCCGAATCGAGGCAAACAACCGGCCGTCGCGATTGCTGTGTGTCTGTTCGTGCTTTGTCTTTTCGTTTCCGCGACGCCAGGCTTAGGTCGGGCGTGTCCTCCTACAGGCGGATTGTGGACGAGAAATAAAGCGTGGTCGAAACATACTCAAAGATCGTTAAGACATCGTCCCCAGATTGTTTTTACTGTCTTTCAATATCCCTCCTGTAGAGGGACAGGCCCGACTCAACGCCAGGCGTGATAAGGGGGCTCCTCCTCCAGCAGCCGGATGTACAGAGCCCGAGCCGTGGCCTGCCGCACCGTCGGGAAGCCGTACCCCAGGAGCTCCAGCAGGGCCGCCAGCGCCCGGGGCCGCGCGGGCCCGGGCCACCTCCGGGCCGCACCCCCCCCAGGGGGTGGGGGGGCCCTCCCTGCGGCAGGTTCGCATCGCCTCGACGCGGGCGTTGGCTCCGGACACCGCGCTGCCGCTCCGCCGGGCGCGACCGCGGGCTTCCAGTGGCGCGCACGGCCCGATGTCTGCCGGTACCAGGACAGCGGCGGCCTCGAACCTTGAACGCCCGCGCTGGGGTCGCCGCCACATTGACACGACACGAACCTGCTGTACTCTCTCCTTCTTACTCTTCCTCTCCTCCTCCTCCTCCTCCTCCTCCTCCTCCTCCTCCTCTTTCGTCGTCTTCTTCTTCCTCTCCTTCCTTCCTTCTTTCCTTCCTTCCTTCCTTCCGACCTTTCTTTCTCAAGGGGCTACTTACAAAAAACGGCACGAACCTAGACTTGTGGAGGTCGCGCAGATGTCTTGGATCGGTACCGGACCCCCCTCCCCGAACCCCTCGGGGCAGGGGTGCGGGGAGGGGCAAGGTCCAGCGCCCACTCGAGAAACCTGCGCGTCTTTCCATGTCCGTGCGATCCTTCCTTCCTTTTGGTGCAGACCGTGATAGCGCGAAGAGGGAAAACGGCATGCACACAAAGGCTCGCCGGTCCGCGCGGACCGGCGGACGTGCATACTTATGCCATTTCCGCTCCCATCGACGTGAGGCCTGCGCCCCCGGGGTGTCGGCTCGGCCAACCCAAACGAGCGGAGGAGGACGCAGAGACCCGTGCGCACTCTTCTAGACGGGTGCGTTCCACTACTTGCAAAGTAACTACTCGCAAACGGCCTGGATCCGCCGCGGGGGATTTACGACAAATCACATCGAAGCAGACATGTGCTGTTCGAGCGTTTGCGAGTAGGGACTTTGCGAGTAGTGGAGCGCGCTCGGTGACCTGGGGCGTCGGCTCGGCTTCCCCAAACGAGCAGAGCAGGACGCAGAGACTCGAGCGCACTCCGCTGGGGAACCCGCCCTCTTCAGAGATTCGTGCGCACTCCGCTGGGGAACCCGCCCTTTTGGACGCCCGATATGGGCACGGAAAGAATGGGCACAATGCCCAACAACAAATGCTGTCCCAAACCAACAGCGGCCGCTGTTGGCTGGGCGGCCTCCTGTCTCAAACGGACACAGGCCGCGGCGGCGCGGACAGCGAGTCCTGTCCACAAGGAACAGGAAGGGCTGCTGGGCATCGTGCTCCTCTTCTTTCCGTGCCCATCTCGCTCGTGCAGAGGCTAAAACAAGGCTGGGATCGGGATAAATCGCTCCAGAGCGTTCCGGAGCGCTCTCAGAGCGTTCCGGAACGCTCTGGAGCGGCCGCGGCGCCCAATACATCCTCCAAACCCGCCGATTCTCAGAGATTGCGAGTTATCCCGATCCGATTTTGTCCCGATCTTCGCGTCGTTTGAGCAGAGGCCCTCTTCTGGCCCCGGCTCCTCCTCGCGAGGCCGGCGTGCCGCGGGGCGCTCCGCTCCGCTCCGCTCTTCCCCTCCGGCGAGCCGGCTCGCCCGCAGGGAGGCGTGCGCGGCTGCCGCCGGGGGAGGCCGCCCGCGTGCCCCCGCGCGGGGGGCGCGGCGTGCGGGGAGGCGCGTGCTGCGTGCGCAGGCGCGCCGTGGCCGCAGGCGCGTGCTGCGTGCGCAGGCTCGCGCGTTCGGTTCCTTGGCTGAGCCGTGTGTTTCGGTCCAAGGGGGTCCTGGCGGGACTGCTCGGCGGCCGCGTCGGTCCTGCCAGCTGCCCGTGCGTTTCGTGAGCGGGAGGTTTCCTGTCCACGCGCGTGCCTCGATGGATGGCTTCTCGTGGCGCTGGTCGGGCCCCGAGCCCGAGAGCGGCAAGCGAGTCCCTGTCGCTGCTCGGGAGCTCTGCCACCCTGCTGGCCACCACGGCAGGGGCCCTGGGACACCCCAATCAGTAGGCACAAGTAACCAGAGATTCCCCCATATTTCCCCACATCGCCTGGATTCTCGGCTTCCCCCCCGCGGCCCCTATTTTCCCCCCCATATTTTCTGGGGAGTCGACGCTGAACTGTGTCTGTGTGTTTTTTCCCCTCCAGAGCTGCTCGGGGAAAGTGGTGATGCCGATCCTGTTTCGGTGGGTTCCTCCGCTCCGCGCTGAGGGGTGGCCGGGATGTGCTCCCGAGAAGGAGCTGAGTGTTGCGGCTTGCCCGAAGCGGCCTCCAAATGTGCGGCCCGCTCCCCTCCCTCCTGCCTCTTTCCTGCTCCCCACCTTGTCGTCGTCGTCGTTGCTGTGGTTGTCGTCGTTGTGGTCATGGTCGTGGTCGCCGCCGCCGCCGCCCCCGTCGTCTTTGTCGTCGTGGTCGTCGTGGTGGTGGGAGTGGTGGTGGTGGTCGTCGTCGTCGTCGTCGTCGTCGTCGTCGTCGCCGCAGCCGCCGTGGTCGCCGCAACCGCCGTGGTCGCCGTGGTCGCCGTGACCGTGGTCGTGGTCGTCGGCGCTCGTCGGGGGAAGGAGCGCGCGCCAGGGCCTCAGCAGCCCCACGAGCACGTCCACGGATGCCCTCAGCCTCGTGATGTCCTGCCGCCCCCTCGCGCGCGCGCAACGAGCGCACGGGCGCCAAGCGGCGGCCACGTTGGCGTGTGAAGTATACAGGGCCCGATGGAAGCGGGTCCTGGACCTTTGGGGCCTTCCCCCAGGACCTGTTTGCTATCCTGACAATTTGTTTTGACGGTCCTGGGGCCTGTGCAGGGTCCTGGGAGGCCACAAATTACGAAAAACCTCAGAAACCGTTTTGCTCAGTACCCGTCTGATTCATGCCGAGACTTTCTCCCATGGCGACTTCGACCAACGTTCGGGGGGGGGCCGGCGCAGGGGAGGAAACACCGAGCTGGAATCGGCGATACATCGCCGATAATTCGGCGATAAGCCTCCGATAGTGAGGCCGTGCGGTCTTTGGCGGGGTGGGCTATCTGGCCCCGCTCAACGATCAGTTGGCAATCGGTGGCTGATGAACCCCCCTTGACGCCTACCCTCCCCCCCTCGCGTTGCCCCTGGCCCCCTCTGCCAGCAGGAGTGCCAGGCGGTGCTGACCATCCCTGGGCCACTTTTTGCTGGCCTGCGCGGCCGCCATGACTCTTCGCCAGGGGCACGGGGGCCACTGGAATTCTTGGCAAACGGCCTTGGCATTTGCCCGTGGTCCGGTGGGCCGCCTCCGGCTTCGCCTAAGAATCGGGCCGAATGCCGTCCACACTTGGGGAAACCAACAAATACCGGTACCGCTGCCCCCTGGACCCTCCCAGGGTGCTGTCTGTTCAGGATTTCGAAACGAATCCAGGAGTGACGACGAAGGCCTAGCGTACTCGGAACGTTTCCCTTCTCTTAGCAATGATCTACCTCTCCACTTGCCCCGGAACCCCTCCTTGCTGGCCCGCACGGCCGCCAGGACTCGCTCGAGCAACGCGCCCGCGCTCGCGCGCGGGAAGCAACCCTCGGCCAGCAGCACGCCCACGGCGCCGAGGAGCGGTGCCAGTACCCTCCTGGCCTCCTCGTGTGGGGGGGAGGAGGGAAGAGTAGAGGGAGGGGGGCTGATGATGATGGTGATGATGATGATGATGATGCTGCTGATGATGAATACGAAGCTGATGATGATGATGATGATGATGATGATGATGATGATGATGATGATGACGATGCTTCTGATGCTGATGATTATTATGATAGTGATGGTGCTGGCGACATTGATGATGATTGTGATTATGATGATGACGGTGCTGATGATGGTGATGATTGTGATGGTGCTGACGACGATGGTGATGCTGATGGTGATGTTTTTTTTCCGTTGGGGAGACTGACGATGGATGACAGGTCGCCCATGCTTTCAGCAACCTGGTGAATGGCAACCTAGAAAACACTTTGTCATGGTATGGTCAGTAAAACCACGGGCGCCCCGATACGGCTCCCACCACAGGTATGCAGCATCACCTAGGACAGCACAGCCCGCGTCATCCTCCAGGCTGTGCCACCCTCTAGCCGAAGGTAGACCACTGAAGCCACTCCCAGGGAGCAAAGGTGTGTAGCGTCACCTGTGGCAACGCAATATGCGCTATCAGCCAGGCCGTGCCACCGGCAAGACGCAGGTAGTCCACCGAAGCCACTCCCTCGGCGAAGGCGAGTAACACTCTGGGAGCAGAGGTGTGGGGCGTCACCTGTGACACCGCAGCCCCGCACCATCAGCCAGGCCGTGCCTCCCGCAAGCGTGGGAAGACTACCGAAATCACCATTTCGAAAAGAGGCTACGTTCCGCGTAACACCGTCAAAACCGATCCCTCTAATTCGGCCACCTGCAGACTCTAAGACCAAGAGGGCCCTCGCGACAAAGCGCATCGAGAAGAGAAGGGCGAATGCCGCGGAGCGGCACAACTCCAATCTCCCGAAGCAGCTGCCTTCAGAGGGCCGTCTCCGAAACAGGTTCAGAACCAGGGAGAGGCTCCTGACGAACAACATCAGCAGGAAGAAGCTCACCACATACCTCAAGATTCAATGCCTCCAATTCCTATCTTGGGTGAAAGCCGTGCCCGGCTCGAGCGAACATAGCCATCATACCTCGGCAAGAAAACCACATCTAGCCGCGAAGCAATCGCCTCGAGCAGCTCACGAAAAAACGCCGCGACTTACGCCCGAGAGGGATGCACACCAACGCCAGGTTTGGTAAGAGCAAATGCATTGTAAACAGCATCTGGTACATCACGAACTGGTACGTCGCAGGCAACGCCAAAGACAACATCGTGTGCCACATCGTGTAGAGCATCAGGAACGGCACGACCTGGCACAGCAAAGTAAACAGCCCGAACAGGTACAACACCGTGAGCAGCATCGTGAACATATCAACATGAACACATACACCAGCGTCGTGCGCCGCAACAGGTACAACACGAACGAGGACACCGCGAGCAGCATCGCGTACAACACCAGGTGCAGCACAAACTTGTCCAGCATCACGGACAGCACGAACTTGTACAGCATCGGCTGCGGTATCGTGTATAGCACGAACTGGAACATCGTGAACAGCATCTTGTGCAGCACGACCTGGTACATCGCGATCAGCACCGAATACACTATCTAGGGCACCGCGAGCATGTACAGGAAGTTCCGCGCGTACAGCGGCCTGTGCGTCGCAACCACAGTATCCACCACCAGGGAGGAAAGCAGGAGCCTCGGAGTTGAAGGGAAACATCTGCACATTTGGGAATGCCAGTGGTAGAGTAGGCCATGCCTCACCCCCTGCCGCAAGATATCGTTGACGTGGCGCCTTGTGCGGTCGACCAGGCGTGGACCAGGGATCGCCTGAACCTGTATGCCAACGGTCTGGGCTTTGCCGTTGTCCTCGAAAGTGGTCACCCTCGCCGCCTTGAGGTCCACGGGCAGGCGGATGATCTTGATCAGGACCAGGCTTGTCGTCGTCGTCGTCGTCGTCATCATCATCATCATCATCATCCTCATCCTCATCCTCATCCTCATCCTCATCCTCATCCTCATCCTCATCCTCATCCTCATCCTCATCCTCATCCTCATCCTCCTCCTCCTCCTCATCATCATCATCATCATCATCATCATAACTGTCGTCATCATGCTGTTCGCAAGAAGCACCAGGAGCACGACGCAGTAGGAGAGAAATGTGAGCCTCACCGTTGCTCTTTTTTGTGGCCGTGGTCGACGGAGATGCTCTCATGCAGCCTGTGAGCCACGGCAATGATCACATCGATGAGGGCGCATCACGTGAACCAAAAGACGATTTCAGTGGGACGAAAGTCGGACTCGACCCAGCCGCTCCTCGCGCAGCTGCCTGAAGATCCAGCCAAGCCGAATGGCAACCACCAGACGCGCGCGCCGACGGAGCTGCAGGTGTAGCAGGAAGGCCTTTGACCCAGGCAAGCGTTTGAGCCCAAATCGCGATGATGCTGCTGCTGATGATGATGATGCTGCTGCTGCTGATGATGATGATGATGACAATGCGGATGGATGATGCTGATGCTGCTGCTGATGATGATGATGATGATGATGATGATGATGATGGTGCTGATGCTGATGCTGCTGATGATGATGGTGATGATGCTGATGAAGGAAAAACGGGGGAGTGTGGGATCCCTCGGGGTCGAGGGCGTGCCCGCGAGAGTTGGCGCGTGCGTCTGTGAATGCTCTGCGTGCTCTGTGGCGTCCGCCTCTCCCTCATCTTCCTCCTTCTCCTTATCCTCCGTCTGTTCCTCCTCCTTCTCCTCCTCCTCCTCCTTCTCCCACCCCCTGCTTAGCCCCGCCCGGCCCCTGCGAAGTCCGGCTAAACCCTGCTAGTCCCTGGTAAGTCGTCGTGGGCACTGCCAGCGCCTTCTAAACACTTCGGAGCCCTGTCAGTCCCTGCTGCCAAGTCGCGTTGAGGAGCCCTTCTCGCGCTCTGCAAATCTACGATATGCGCTGCTAAGCTCTGCTAGGCGCTCCTAAGCCATGCTGAGCTTTGGTAAGCCCTGCTGGGCCCTGATATGCAATGCTAACTCCCGCTCGGCGCTGCTACGGCGTGCCATGCCATGGTAAGCCTTGCGAAAACCTGCGACGCCCTCTGAAGCCCTGTTCCACTCTCCTCAGCTCTGACCTGCCATATTC
Organism: Prorocentrum cordatum; assembly: GCA_963575745.1. Taxonomy (NCBI): domain Eukaryota; class Dinophyceae; order Prorocentrales; family Prorocentraceae; genus Prorocentrum; species Prorocentrum cordatum. The sequence goes on from CAUYUJ010015970.1 coordinate 284,990, forward strand.
GCCCCTGCGAAGTCCTGGTGAACTCTGCTCTGCCCTGGCAACTCTGCTAAGCCAGAGGATTGCCCAACGTATGTCTGGTGAGCCATGCCAGGCCCGGTTAAGCCCTGGTCCTTGTAAGCCCTGCTTCAGATGTGCCTAGCCCCGCCATGGCCAGCCACGCCCTGCGAGGGTCAGCAAAGCCCTGCCAAGCTTGGCCAAGCTCCGCGACGTCCTGCTGGACTCCGCCAGGCATTGCTTACCACTGCTCGGCCACGCTCAGTGCTGCTACGCCGCGGTAAGGCATGCGAAGCACTGCTAAGCCTGGCTCAGCCTTGCGGGGGCCTGCGACTCTCTGCAGAGCCATGTTCATCTCTGCCGGGCCAGACTTTGCTCTGCTAGGCACTGCTCGGGCCTAATCTGACCTGCTGGGCTCTGACATGCCATGGCCGGCCATGCTCAGGCCCCGATAAGCCATGACATGGCGTGCTGAGGCGGAGTCTGCCCTGCTGCGCTGTGCCCGGTCCTCCTCAGGCATGCTCGGCCCTGCTGAGCTGTGATGAGCCATGCTAATCCCTGGTAGGCAAAGTCTTGCAGGCGTTGCTTAGCTGTGCGAAGCCCTGGTGCGCCTTGCTAAGTTGTGATAGGCTCTGCTTAGTCCTGCTGCGGTCTGTTACGCTTTATGTGCCCTGCTAGGCTCTGCCAGGCCTTGCAAAGCTCTGCTGAGCCTTGCCAGGCCATGCTATGCCTTGCTGAGCCCTGATTAATTCTGATCTGCCATGCTAGGCCTTGCGGCGCCTTGCCAGGTCCTGCGTTACCTTGCTACGACATGCGTACCCCTGCTCAGCCATGCTAAACGCGGTCAGGCCCAGATGCGCTCTGCTAAGCACTGATCGGGCATGCCAGCCCCTTCTCGGCTCTGTAGAGCCTTGTCAGGCCATGCTCGGCTCTGCTGGGCACTGCTGAGCTCTGCTCAGTCATGACATGCCCTACCAGGCCCTGCGACGCCCCGCTGAGCCTTGCGAGGCCCTGGCCAGCCCTGCTGAACCCCGCAGCGCTTTGCAGAGCTTTGTGAGCTCTTCTGAGGCCCGACGAACTATGTGGAGTAGTACCGAGCGCTTCAAGGCCGGGCTGGGCCCTGCCAAGCCCTTCTTGAGCCTTGCTAATCCTTGCCCAGCCCTGCTATTGACTGGCATGTCCTGCTTAGCTGCGGTAGACCTGAGCTCCGGCAGGCGTTGCTAGGTCCTGCTAAGGTCTGCAATGACCTGCCATGCCATAGCAAACCCTGCTGCATCATGCTCAGTGCTGCGACATGCTGCATAGCCCTGGTAAGTACTGCTCGGCTCCCCGCTAGGTACTGCGAAGCTCTGCGGGCAAGTGCTAAGCCCTGCTAGGCCATCGTGAGCGCTCGCCCTGGTAAGCTCTGGTAAGCAGTGCAAAGCCTGCTAAGACTGGCGTCTTTGATGGGACTTGCTAAGCTCTGCTCGCTCCCTCCTAAACACTGTTCGTCCCAGCCAAGCCGTGCTAGGCCCTGTCAGGCATGCACGTCCCAAGCTTGCGCGTTTCATGTTCGCAAAAAAAGGAGACACAAGCAGAGAGAGAGAGAGAGAGAGATGAGGAGAAATACAGAGACATAGAGAGAGCGAGATGCTATACTGACACTGATGAAGAGAGAAGGTGGCAACTAGTGACACTCGCTTGGAGCACCGAAGAACTCCACAACCCCTGGCCTCAAAGAAGAAGACATAATTGCCAGTGCGGTACCGTTATCGTGACCTACTACTCTCTTCCCCGCCAAGCGGCCATCGCCGCGAGAAGAGGGTCTGGCAGCGTTCGTGTGACGAATTCGGATGCCATCAGGTGCCAGATGCCAGGAAGAGGAAGGGGTGGAGGAGGCGGAGGAGGGGGAGGAAGTCGGGGTAGAGGGGGGGGGGGGCGGAGGCCTAAACGCGGTCGGAGTTCAGAAAGACATGAGGGGGATGCACACCCGACTTGTTTGGCTGCTGTCCCGAGGGGCGGGGAGGCGGTGCTGAGGGGAGGCTGCAGCAACGCTCAACGATGTGCTGTTAATCGGGCCTGCAGGGTGGGCCCTTTCCTGGTCTGTGCACTTCACGCCTTCAAATGTGGTGCATTTCGAAACGCCTTCGGGCCACCTAACCTGAGTCGTTTTCTTCGCATGCGCGGGTGCATCCCTCTCCTCTTGATTACATCACCCCCTACTTTTTCCTCTTCCTCGTCGTCGTCGTCGACGACGTCGTCGTCCTCCACCTCCTCTTCCTCCTCCTCCTCCTCCTCCCACTCCCACTCACTCAACCTCCTCATCCACTTCCCCCTCCATCCACTTCCTCCTCCTCATTCACTCCCTCCTCCTCACCTACTCCTCTTCATAGTTCTCTTCTCTTCGTTTGCTCCTCCTTCTCCTCTTCTTCCTCCTCTTTCCCTTCCTCCTCCTGTTCCTCCCCCTCCCCATCTTCCTCTTCCCCTCCTCCTTTTCCTCCTCCTCCTCCTTCTCTCTCTTTTCTCCTCCTCCTCCTCCCTGCTTCTCTCCTCTTCCTCTTCCTCCTCTCCCCTCCTCCTCCCGCTCAATCTCCTCCCCCCGTCCCTCTTCTCCCTCCTTCCCCTGCTCCTCCCCTGCCCCCCTTCCCCTACCCCTCTCCCCCCCCGGACCCCTGCTCGAGATGGGCCGCGTCGGGTCGCAGTCCTTGCTGGAGTCCTTGCAGCCCACCTGGCGCGGAGCTGTGCAGCGGACCGCGGGGGTGCCCAGATCGCCCAGGGGGGGATGTGGCGCAGCATGGATTGGCCTGCCGCTCAATGCCACAGGGCAGTCTGTCACCACACGGCTTAGCCGCCCGCCCCGATACGCAACAAGCCACACGTAGCGTGTTGGAGCGGAGCTCAACACGTAGACTGAGCACGTGCGTCGGGCGCGACACGGTCGCCACAACGTGGGCCAAGCAATGCCGAGCCAACACGCACCGTGTGAACACGGTGTTGCGCTCCAGCACGGGCGTGTCTGGGCACCTGCGCATCGGACAATCTGCCACCTCACGGCCTTGGGCCCCGTGGCCCCCGGCCCGATGCGATCACGCCCCCGAAGCTTCCGCAGAGAGCAGCACGCAAGGCGCGCCTGGGCTCGTACGATGCCACCGGCCTTCTTAAACGGCCCCCCCTTCCCTAGACAAGCACGTTCCACTAGTTACTCGCGGAGAATCTACTTGCAAATGGCCTCGGTCCGCCGCGAGGGATGTACGATACATCTGTATGTATATATACTTATATATACATAAGTATAGTTATATGTATGTATGTATGTATGTATGCATGCATGCATGCATGCATGTATGCTCATGCTTATGTTTATGTATGATGTATACATACATACATACATACAAACATACATACATGCATGCATGCATATATATATATATATATATATTACATCGAGACAACAAACTATTAGTCGACTGTTTTCGAAGCCCAGGGAGAGGTCGGGCGTGCCCTCCTACAGGCGGATTTTGGACGAGAAATAAAATATAGTCAAACAAGACTCAAACATGGTCAAACATAGTCGAACAATCGTCCCCAGACTATTTTTTGACAATTTTCGAATCTGCCTCCTGTAGAGGGACGTGCCCGATGTAAGCCAATCCAAGAAGCGAGTCGCTGTGAAGACACAACATGGTGCAAAAAGGGAAAGTGCCGAGGGCTCTGGGGGGCCCGCGCCGTGAACGAAGAAAAAAACATTCAAGGGAGCCAAGTCAACACAAAACATAATTTCCAATCAACGCAAACCATCATTCCCGCAACAAAAATTAATTTCCGCAAACGAGCCGTCACCTTCCCCCCAACGGCTCAAGGGTGCCGTCACCTTGCCCCCAAAATCACAATTTCCCCAAACGGCTCAAGGGGGCCAGGTCACCTTCCCCCCAAAACATAATTTCCAGGGCCAATCAACCCCTCCCCCTCTTCCTTCCCTCGAGGAAAACAAAAACTACAGACGCGTAAACTTTCGGAGCTCCGCGCTGGAGTCCGTTCCCGGCGCACGGAGAGCGCCAGGGATGGCGCCGGAGCAGCCGCCAGTGGGTTCCAGCGCAGAGCCCACAAAACCGCGCGGAGCTCGGACATTTTTTTTTTTTTTTTTTTTTTGTTGTTGTTGTTGTTGTTGTTGTTGAACATTATTTATTCTAAAGAATAATTATTGTTGGGCCCCCTGGTGCGCGCCCCCCCTGCGCCGCCTAGGCCGCAGCTACATTTTCATCATTTTCGTGAGGAAGCCTCAGAAAAGAGGGTGTGTACAGGATCCGGTTGTTTTGTTGTAATCCGCTTTCCCTTGCAAAAAACAATAGAAAATGACATTTCTTGTTCTAATATAATCAAATTTCAAGAATCCCTTGCAAAAAATAAGGTAAAGTGGACATTCGCGCGCGCAAGACGAAATCCTTCCAAAACCTTAGTGTTCGCAGCGATTTTAACATAAAAACATCAAAAAACCAATGGTTTTTCAACAAAAAATTGTCAAAATCTCATCCCGCGCGCTCTTGCGGATTCGTAGGAAACCCAACACTTTTTAAACATTTCTGTCAAACGGGCTTTTGCGAGCAACTTTTTCGAACTTCTGCGACAACGGTTGCGCACCTGCCAGGGCCATCATCCCTGTCAAATAATACCATGCGGGACACATTCGTTTTTTCTTCGCGCGCGCACGCCGAAATCTCCAAAAACCATTGGGCTTCTTAAGAATTTAGCACCGCAGATGTTCTGTGGAAGGCTTAACAACTTCTGTGGGTTAACAAGGCTTAACAACTTCTGTGGGTGTACGAACGTAGGCTTAACAACTTCTGTGGGTGTGTACTCCACGCCAGTGTAGTAGCCACGGTCGTCCGCAGGCCACGAAGTGAAGTGTCCGAACGTCATAGGGCGGGAAGCTGGGTGTGGGTGGTGGCGAAGAGTCGTGTGGATATTTGGTAGAGCTTGCACTGCCCCCCCACAAAGTGGGGGTATTGGCTGGCGTCGCATGAAAACCCTGGCACTGGTG